>CM069446.1:4682240-5282240 GCA_035610835.1 Ophiura sarsii | reverse complement strand
CTTTCTAAAAAAAAAATCATGAATAGAGGGCGCTCTCTGGAAAAGATCACATAATATGCCTTTAAGGCCAAATATATAAAGTGTGGTTGTCCTCCACACAATGGGCAGCTGGACACACATGTGTTAATTGGACTTAATACTTGGTTAACCAGGACGGAGGCTAACACATCAATGCATATGTCGATTTTGACGTATATGATATCATACGAAAGCAGAAATGGCGTTTTCTCGAAAATTAGTACGGGCTAAGGTTTTGTTGTTATCTTTTATTTGCATGTCATAGCTCTGTTAAAAATACTATAAATGTATTGCAAGAAAATTAGTAAATACTGGATTGAATTTTCTTGTCTGCATCATTACCTCATCATTGTATCCAAAAGAAAACTAAATTAAACTTTATAATTTTTTATTTTTTATTTTTTATTAATTCTTTATTCAATGATACATATAAGTATACAATAACAGCAATATTTACAAAATGTAGGTAACACTAATATTAATAATAACAAGTATGTACAACATGACAATCGTTTAAAAAACTGAGTTATAATATTTAAGATTAATTATATATAGGTCAAATGTCATACATACATATAATATCACGACATTATTGATGTACATGACATAGTTATTTCAGTGAAATCAGTATACGAAGAGTTCTTTTTCAAATAGGAATAAAAGATTTGGGTGGTTGCCATATCTAAACTTGCTTATGCACAGTTTCACAACGACGATGATGGGTTAATACATTTAAAATCATTATGGTCATAAATGTTATTGGGATAGTTGAATATAACAATTTCAACATGTAGACAGTTAACGTGAAATGACTTGGCTAGCGTAAGACCATAGCTGCTTAACTCTATTGCATTTGAAAAAGAAACGGTCGATATAATCAATTACGTTGCATGTGTGACAAATATCATTATCTACTTTACCCATCTTACATAAAAGTACTTTGGTGGGATGAATGTTGTGAGGATCTTCCAATTTAATAAGATCAACCTAGCTTCATCGTCACACTGTGGAGTGGCTAGCCAAATGTTGGTCTAATTAAAATGTAATTGGGGAACCTCAGTGACAACACGTTTGTACACAGAGGAGGAACATACGAATTGTTAATCATGGCTTTTCTAAAACTGTTGTTTGTACAAGTATCAATAGAGACTGAATTAAAATAAACACCTTCTCCGTTGTTTTAAGGAGTCGTGGCATTATCATCAGGAGAGTCTGTGCTAATTTCCAATCAATGGGGAGGGCATTGCGGAGAGCGTAATAATGTAAAATTACGGCATCTTATCATTTAGATTTAGATGATTACGGAAGTGGTTTATGCAATAGAATGAACCATCATCGTCGAATAGGTCACCCACAAAAATATTAATCTATGAAGAATAGTGTATTGTTTTTCAATTGGATAACATCGTTATTTGACATGATGCAATATCCTCTTCGATTGCTTAATGCTTAGTGTCGAACCAGATTTTAAATAGCTTATAGAAAATGAAGGCAATCTCTTTAACACAATATGACATGTGTTGTTAAGCTGCTTAAATGTATAGTTACAATTAAATATATTTATACCAATACCCAACTTGTATAGTACAATGGGATATTTTTCAAACATGCAATATCTGAGTTGTTAAGTTTCTTAATCTATGACAGCTTAAGTGAATCGAAAAATTAGTTTGGTGTGAAACATGTTTATACCACCTTTATCGTAATCTGCAATCACTGTGTTACGTTTAATCTGCTTCATCTCTGCGCCAAATAAATGTGAAGAACATGTTATGGAGATTCATAATAGTTTATTGGGGATATCCATGACAGAGATATGTATGAAAATTGTTATGCTAACAGTGTTTTAACAATCAAATGTTTACCTGTCATTGAGAGGCCACGCATTTTCCAAGCACGTATAGAGCGTTCAATATTTTCCATTTGACTAAATATTATTATTATTCAAGGTTTATTAAACAAATGTACATAGCAGCCAAAGGCTGAATTGCATACAATCTTACAATAAAAACAATTAAATACATACATATGACACCAATTATATATATATATATATATACAAATAAATATATTACAAATATAAAATCCAAGTAATTAAAGGCAACAGCCAACAATTATACAGAGTCACTCAATATACCATACACCCTTAAACTTTCGAAGCTTCTGCAAACCTTTTGACACTTCTAGACCACTTTGTTTTTACACCATTTTGATCCCTAACTTGCTCCGTGTCAGGAGGTTGTAATATGTATTTTCATTTGGTGCAGTCAACTATAGGCTAAGTATGCAAATGTGCATCGATTGGTTGTATGATGGTGTCAGGGTAATAACTGAATTCGTTTCGACGCACGAAATAAAATATATCGTCTAGTTGGTTTGATATGTATAAATTAATCATGCTAACTGAACTTTAAATTTCAGCATCATAAAGGTTCACCGAACATGAATACCGTATCCTCTGATTGATAACAATACATTTGCTAGCAGTAAGCCATGAATGGTTACAAGCGCAACCTGTCAATATCAGATGGTAACAGGAAAAAGAAAGGAAGAAGAGTGAAAACAATGACTGAAGAATGAGGACATGGAAAAGCTATAAATCAAGAAAGCTGAGGTGATGTAGAACATCTGATCAGGTATGGCAATCAAATCTTATATCAGGTCTACTATAATAATATAGGCAGCCATCTTTTTGTGATGTGAGTATTATAGTCCCCCCTTGATATAGGGGAGGACAGTTTGTCTACGTTCGCGTCATCGAATAACGGCGTTCTCCGAATTCAAGTGTGTATGTGTGTGTTTTCTTGCAGGTGGGGCCTAGGGTATTTTATAAAATGATTTCTTCACGGTTGAGGGCATCGTATTAGTGAAGAACGCCCAAACATGGACAAAGTGTCGTTCTAGAGATAAAAAAGTAATCAGTTCAATTCCAGACGAAGGCTTATCTTATTTCAAAAAATGGAGTAGTTCTTTTTGCTCAATGAAAACAATGTCGTTATAAAGATAAAAAAGAGTCGATTCCAGACGAGTTCGTCATGTATCAACAATCATGGGAACGATATATGTATGTTCATCCTGATGCCCAATCATTATCTAAAGTTATTAATGTAATTCAAACATCAATATTTTCACTGCAGACATTAAAATGGTATTTTGGTTTTGTTTTGCAAATAATGTGCGCTGAGCGTTATTTGTTCATGTACATTGATCGACTTGCTGCTGACTGTTGTTCGAGAGACCATTTTGAAGATACAGATCAGCCACAAGAAGCACCACAACGAGTAACAAATCTAATCATAACTGTTCTGCAACTTGTCTAGCAGTACAGTCAGCTCAGCCTGCTTCTGTTGAATATAAGATACGACAAATCGTTATATTTGTTGGTATATAATTTACGAGACATTTTGAATTGCCTATTTTTTCTTAGAATGATGAAAAGGGTACATATTGCATCTCCCTGTCGGGAAGTGGGAACCCCCTGTGTCCTGCTATAAAAGTAGGATTCCACTCCCCTATAATGAGATTACCCTCCAAGTATGTGATCTACGAGGATAATTACATTAAACAAAGCAAACGGGGTTTCTAGCCATTTGTAATAGCTTCATACATACTGAGCATCAATGAATGCAATAATATCTATATACCGTTGTGAAAGAAATGTGAAATCCAGGTTAAATACGGACCTCGCGCGACTTTTCAAAAGTGTGGACATATCGCATCACGAGTATTCGCCATTGATCAAAACAAGTTGGATCTCATTGAAAATGACAGGAGAGCGCAACTATCGAAAGGGACCAGCCAAACTAATTACGGTAGGATATTTGAAAATGATTGCCCAGGCTTTCTTTTCCAAATACAATCTTAGATACGAAGCCGGAAATATTCACGGACATTTTTTTAATACTACAATAATTCCGTTTTTAATCTTTTTATACAAGTAAAACCCGAATTAGGTTAGTGTGTCTAGTTTGGGGAATTCAACTTATTTGCAGTGACTGAAAAAACATTCATAGGTTTATCGTGTTTTGATAACAAATCGGAAAATTTAACAATTTTGCGACAGGCGCATGACATGGACTATACAAATATATTTTCAACTTTTCCTATCCATCATGCACACACATCGTTCCATTTAAAGTCCGAATCATGCTCACGTAATTGTATTGCCTAAACGATCATAGATCAAGTTTTGCCGCTAACTTGATTGTTCCTTATTTTATAGAATGTGCTGTGAGGGATTCATAGTCCACTCGGGCGACTCCAACCAATCTTAATCTGCATAAACAGATATAAAATGATTGTATACATGGTGTAGAATTTGGTGTATTATTTAGATGCTACATTTTCTTTTGTAATTAAATTAGTCATAAGCAAACTCCGACGATTTAAAACCTAATAAATATAAATACCTTTGAGAGTGTTAGCGTAAGAGAATGTCCTGTTGTGAATTTGGTCTGTAAGGTGCCTGAATTTGAATCTGCAGTATTGGCCGAACTTGGCATAGTACTAACACTCATGTCCGTTCCGTTATTAAGTGTCCAAATAATAAGAATCTGAAAATATAGAAAAGGGAAATTATTTAATAGCTATGAACATAAATAAGGACTACAAAATATTGATTTAACCATTTAAACCCTTAGGTCCACTCTGATCAGCCAGATCCTTGGAGAATATCTCAAGGTTGATATTTCTCCATCTTAACGCTATTTCATCTGTCACCAAATGAACAGGTGTATTATAAGATTCAACACCACTAACTGATTGTAGTCCTTGCCGACAACGATCAGATTCGCGCTCTATTTTAAATGCATGTGGACCAACTATAATCATAATTAATCAGGTACTTGTAACCCCCAAATGATTACAGTTGGAATTGAATCCTGATTTTAGGACTTAAATACTATATATTATCACATTGCAAAAAGATATATTTGCAGTCCATTTTGTAGGTTGTTGGGTTATTTTGATTGTACATGTTCTGTCAACACTGCTCAATTTGTTGATGATAAATGAGAGCGATACATCTGCTGTCCAAAATCGGGGGCTCATTTCTCGTTTCAGGGTTACTTTATACAAATTTTGTACTTCAGTGATCACAAATATCATGAATTTGCCGAAAAATGTAAAGTTGAATAATTCAGTCGCTTTATAAACGAGAAAGTCGACGTTTTGTAACACCCCTTTAATACCTATTTATTAGTGGAATCATAAGCTAGTTCATAGTTCACCCTGGCTGAACTAGCCAAAGCGGACCTTTGCCTTTAACCTTGAAGATGAAGTAACGTGTATTGAAGTATGTGAACAATTGTCCTCCAACGTTCATTCAATTATGTGAATATATAAATTCAGAAACACAACTAACCTTTGGAAGAAATAACAATAATAACACGGTAGTAATAGTAACGATAATTCCAGCTCCAATAAGAATAAACTGAGCATTCACATCTCTTGAAGTCACGCCCAGTGCTGGTATGAAGATGATTACAACCAACGCTATGATGTACACGGAGGCTGCTATATACCTACCTGTCAAGAAAACATTAGGACATATTTTGTTGTCCTGTTAGCATCCCATGTAAGGTGAATATTTGAAATTGATTGGTATCGTTTTTTTGAAATAGTTCAATTCGAAAAAGAAAAATAGAAACAGTTCAATACGGAACGGGTGTATTTGTGGAGCCATTACCAGTAGTTAATCGGGAAACAAAAATTCCAGTAGAATGTGAGCAATATATATATATATATATATATATATATATATATATAGTTAATAGGTTGATAGTAGGTTTTCCGACACCTGCTGCTCCATGCATTCATAACTCTATTATCACCGTCGAGCATAAGTGTTTGACTGCTAAATCACTGAACAGTAGGTAGGTGTTTGTTTTATAAGTTAAGAGTGTAACGGACAAGTTTTCGTTAGGATTAGCTCTGACTTCTTCAGGACCAAATTATTATAATATTTAGCAAAACATAGAGATTGCCACTTCTCTATTATTATCATCATTTTGACTGCCTCTTGCCCGATGATTGGTGGCTTTATAAATAGCCGTTCAGATGGATTGCCGCTTTTCCACTGAGCAGAGATGGTGGCTCTAAACAGAGCTCTACAAGTAGGTTGTCACTGGCCTACTATAAATTTGGCTCTAATAGAACCTTCAAAGGACTGTCTCTTGACCCTGGTCTACTACAGACTACAAAAAGTCTAATGCACAATAGTGCGGTCACTGATCTGTAAAGATTTGTTTGTCATTATTCTTACGCAACCTTGGCAGTAGAGAATGTTCTAAATAATCATAAATTATCTAGTTTTAAATCAAAATTCATGAAATAATTGTGTTATAACAACTTGGTGCATACAAACATAATTTCGTGCTACCCTTCCATCGCAATGTGCCACATACGAGGATGAAGCACTCTCCCGACGATCAGTTTGACATGCTAAATGTAGAATGTTATTTTTATTTGGTAGGCTTACTATCATTTAAAGCATCGATGGTCACATTACGAGTTTTCCAGGCCAAGAAGACTCCGAACACCAAAAGAACTCCTTTTGTGACAGCCATGACACTCAGAAAGACACCTTGGAAGTGAGAATAGCACTGCCGCAACACAGGTACAATGTAGATCTCTTTGTCAGGTTCAGTCAATTCAAGCTTTAGTGGAGAACAATTATTCAACAACAAAAAACTTCAGAACTATTCCCTAGTCTTTATCTATTTACACACAATGACTTCCAATCTATGACAAATTAATTATATATTAAATCAAAAACATTGAAAGCTGTTAGTAAATGCAAGCTTCAGTTAAAATACGATATGACGACAGGAGCTATTTGTTATTATTATTATTATCATCATATCATTGCTCCTTATTCCTTGTTAAGTGATAAGTATTTTAAATAAACTGTGAATCTGTCAATTGCTTATACACTTAGAGCGCATTCCCGCTGTGGCTGTTTGATACCAGCACGTGGACTCGATGCTACATCGAGTCCCATTCCGAGCATAATGAGAACGCGCTATAAGTGGAGTCGACCCTACATCCAGGATGTAGCATCGAGACCACCACAATGAGGTAGTTTCGCACCTAGTACCGAATCAGCTAATGAGAACGCGTAATCAGGACTGCGCCTCCGTCAGTCGCGCGCTTCAAAATGCAATTTCACGCGGCCAAATGTCATGCACGCGGGGTAATTTACGCAGTAAGTACGCACGGCACACTCGCTTAAACTTATAAACAAGTAACATTCAGGTAAGTGGACTCGATACCACATCGGTATTTTGATGTATTTTATCGCACAATGAGAACGCAACATCAATGTTATGCATGTAGACTCGCACCTAGGTATAAGTCCACATTCGCACAGTGAGAACACGCTCTTATTCTTATATTATCATACCTGTGGTTCAAGCTCTTCATTTACAATATACATCATATCCAGTCCAATCCACAAAGATATAATGAGGATGTCCATTATTACTAAAGCCATCAAGCATCGTATCAATTGATTGTCTTGAATATCCTGGAAACAAATCAACCGTTGCCAATGATGAATTGTGGCTGGATTCTCATTTGATTACAACAAACGTTATTATTGACATTGGTTTGAAGTATGTCGTTCTTTTAATATCAGGGTCTCTGTTACGGGAGCACATCAAAACTCGACCGCTCGGCAACCGCCGGTTCCGTGGGGTTCCGTGCGGTTGAAGCCGGTTTCTATTGTTCTAACCAATGATATGCGGTACAACCGGGCGGAACCGGCGGTTGCCGCGCGGTCGAGTTTTGATTTGCTCCCTAATGACATACGGTATCTCTAAACTCGGTCCTATGAATATTTACAGCAAACATTGCTAATTAAGTATTGAAAAGGAAAGGCTTTTAAGGCAGCGACTTGATTAAGTACATGTTCGGTCGTAAATAATATTAATACAATTTAATTTTAAATATTTGGAATTATGATATTAACTCTAGAGGTTATCCATGTAGCCAGGAACGGAAACATACGGTATTCGCACCCAGCCTATTCTACTGTCAATAGAGTTGGTGTTCGACGTCCAGTACATAAAATGAAACAGGTGTATCTTCTTTCTAAAAATATCAAACACAGTTTAGTATTCCCAACGAAATGGTTTCTTATCCATTACATGGACAACCTCTGTACTATGTTGATAAAACGTACCACTTTTATAGCTTTAGCAGCTTTTGCAAATATTAGATGTACACGATATGTCTTCATGAACAGAGCTCCCATTGCTAATGTGAATCCGATTGCAACACACGTTAACTGCGCCTGAAAAAGAATGGAATACACTACCTTGTTATGTTCCTATATAATCATACATAGTTAAACGCAGTCTATTTTTAGAGTAGCGCCCTCATTTGTCTTAAAAGAATATAAATGTGTATCTTTTTAAATGCTTTCCTTATTATTTGCTCACGTCCAGAAGGGTAAAGCTCACCAATGATTAGTTTTGCAAATTATAAACATTTATATAATCGATCTTACTATTGTTATTTTTCTAAACCATTTTAGCAGTACATGATTCGGTAGCCGATAAAACTCAAATACGCTTTTTGCAAGCTTGCGGGATAAGCGAAATAAAAAAATCGTAGGAATCTTCAGAAATCTTGAAAACAATTCACAAAAATACAATACAAACTTTTGACATTTATCTCGAAATAAGTGAATGAACCTTCCAGGCTAAGAAATATAGTATGAATCACAAAAACGTTTGAATCCTTTACGGTCGATTTTGTGCCAACGGGTTAGCTTTTCATTATTACCTGCATATCACCTTGAATCGCCTCTATTACCGTGCATGTAAAGCACAATTTTGACGTACGAAAAAAAATCAACGTTTTCAGATTACAGAATTAACCTACGTAACATAAAACAATTAATGTGATGTCATCCAAGTTTGAGTGATCCAGACCGTTTATATACACTGAAGCATATAACAATATACATCCTGCTGCGATCAAATTATTCAATGATGGACTGGTCATCTTTATTGCTCTGAAATGACAGGAAAATAAGGTTCACTTTTATTTCTCCAGAGTCAATAATTACATAATTTACCAGAAACAATGTGTTATAAGTTGCAGTTATTACATATACATTGAAGGTCAACCAAAATGGTGATTCATGTATGTTTTATTCAATGGAGGATATTGTCAAAATAAATGCAAACACAATTACCCTTTAATATTGCACAGGAAACAAATTAAGAGTTTCTAAGCTTGTATAATTTGTATCATACTGACGATAGCAGGTTACTACCATGTATGCCTATTATATGTCACAGGTGATACTCAGACTCGCACACAGAACCATTAAAATGGGATGGTACAATTTGTGACCCAACTTTATTAGATTAATTTGGCCGATCAATACACCTGGTTCTACAGTAAAAGTGGCTTTAACTGTAGACATTAACGATGACGTCAGAGTTGTTTAGTGCATCACCTATATAGTGTACAAAAATGATGAAAATGGTTTACATCGGATCTCCAAGCATGAATACAATATCTTTTGCCTTCGTTCAAGTTCCTAGATTATGTTTACAATCGCTGATGTATCATCGTCACAAGTCTGGAGAAAGGTCACGGGTAGGCCTACTATGGAGCCTAGCGTAATGCTTTCGAAGCTTCGCCTTAATACACATTATGTCAATAAAGGCCAATTTCAAACATGTGTTAATGTCAGCATGAATTCGAATAACATATGCAGAAAGCCATAATGCCAAAAATATGTACAATATGAACATGTTGCAGCAATTTTATCTCTATGCTTATTCATATTATTTCAATATATGCAATCGTTACATATTATGTTTATTCTTTGATTGTAAAGTGCTTTGTGATGTAAGGCGCTATGCATATCCATTTTTATTATTGCGTTGGAACTGTACATGTCCTTTTTACTTGTAAATAGTACCCTTATTATTTACCTTTTATTTCGGTGACGAACATTTATTCCAATAAAGGCCAACGCCAAGCATATACTCATCGATGTAAAAGTAAACAAAACAATACGATTTGTTCTATTGACGACCACAAACGTAGGGATGTAACTTTTACCGTCTACGGGAATACCATTGCCTACAAAATAAAACCATCAACAATGTTGTGAAGGAGGCAGCTGGTGTATTAGACATAAATGATAAAAAGCATGGTTACTGGTTGTGTATACCTCAAATGTAGCTTTTGAAATGAATCTTGAAACTAAAAAGTAAGTAAAATGTACACTACCTGTCCATTTGATTGTTGCATTGCCTTGTGTAACCTTCTCCCCGCTAGCGTCGAAATATAGGATCAGATCATCTCGTTTGTCTGATGAATAATAAATAAGAACAATATATCAACACATATCATTAGTGAACATACTTAGCTTTGTAGAATCTGATGGTCAAATGAAAGACTATAGCCAAAACATTTATAAGATAAAGAGATATATGATTATACAACAGAATATCACATTAACTGAAAACTAAATTGTTCCCCTTCTCTATCTTTTTCACCTAATTAAATTTGAATAGATGGCAACATAATTTGGTAGTGATGATTGTTACTGTAGTCCGTGAAGAATCTGATTGTATTACGTATCAAACATACCTCTGTATTGAGAAATATACAGCTGTACTCCTTCGCGATCACGAGTACCGTTAATTTTCATCACACCCTATATATATAAAAACATATAGATTATCAACCCATTTAAGAGACCTTGTGTGTAAAAATCAAAGAAGTGGTGGCAGACTTTAAAATATCGATTTCCTTTATACTTTGCACATGTTTAGACCTTTGGTCAACATGTATATATTTGGTGAAAAAATTACCAATATACCTTTGGTTGCCATGGCAACGGCCAATATATGAAATTACCCAATTTTCACTACTTTACCCATTTCACAACTTTAAAAAAGCGTAAGTATTAGGTCATATTTCTGTATGAAGAACATGCATTACAGTCCCCTTCTTTTATACAGTGAAGTAGCCATCCTTTTCCTTTCCAAAAATGATGTCAACATTAACTTTCAATTTTTCAATGTGGGTTAAACCATTTTGTAGAATAGGGGTGTTTTGATTAATTTTAATTTTGCAAAAAGTGAAGGTTGTAAAAATGACATAACCCCTAAAGTGGTGCTTTTTTTAAATTAGCCTGTTCAGGGTCAATAGACAGGATGTTTGTCTACATGTTTCAAGAAAAAAAAGTTTCGGTAATTGTTGTACCGGAGAGCAGTGTTGCCAGGAACTTTGCACTTTTTCGGTTTATTGACATTTAATTCATTGTGAAAAATAGGGATTTTCAGGATTTACTTTCATAGAAAATTCTGATAAGGATTGATATGCATTCAAATGATATTTGTATCAATTCAGCATTAAGTTGGACATGATTTGATAGTATTTAAACAACAGCGTTGCCAGATTAAACGCCCTCAATGAAGCTGTTGCTCATAACCATTAGTAGGGTCATATTCAGTGATCCAGGGAAAGCAAAGGTAGGTTAAGGGTGGGTTTTGATACTATAGGGTATTTAGAAACAAAATTAGCTCCTATTCCCCTCGCAAAAGTTTGGTCAACTGCAGACAGCTGGGATACAGCAATATCCAAAATGGCCGCCAGAGGCCATTTTGAAATGTAGAAAATGTTATGACTTCTACTAGACATAAACCTGGAGACATGATTGATATAATGATATGTGTATGTTAATTATGCCTATGAATCTATTACGGTGGATAGTTTATAATTTTTATAATTCAGCATGAAATCCAAGATGGCTGCTGGCAGCCATCTTGGAATTGATGAAATTCTATAATTTCTGTGTCTTTTTTGACTAACTTTATGCCCTGGAATCCCAAACAGTGATTATTGTATTATTATGGTATGCCTTCAACATTATAATTCCAAGAAGACTGACACATGTATATATATCTAGATTTTCATATGAGTGCACACCACCAAATCATATTTTGCATTCTGGCAAAATCCGGCAGTGTTTGAAATCAAGAAAGACCCCACCATAAGTCTAAATTTAACATCCTAGAAAAGGTAAAAATGGCTGTAAATGTACCTTAATGTTTCATAATTTGGCATTTGTAGGTTATTTCTTCCATATTAGGCCCGAAATCTCTAGCTTTTTCATGAATGTTATTATTTTACATGAAGTCACTGTTTCCACCAATTTAGAGCAAAAAAGAATCCCGGATCTTAGAATATAGGCAGCCTATCGTACCTAAGATAGATATCATTGGCCTGTAGCGGGGGAAAATGCCGGTTAACCCCCACAAAAGGGATTGTTTTTAAGCAGAAGACATCTTGATCTTCAACAAAAACAATGATTTGAATGAACCAGTTAGCTCTCAGCATGGAGACAAATTAACACGAACTTGACCTCTAAACCACACAAAGCAATAGGGTACTTATTTGGTGGTGTGGGACCATATCGGCCGAACCATTCAACCTAGAAACACAATAGATGTTGCTCTTGAATAATTTAATATTCATGAAATAATCTGTCTAGGATTCCCCCCTGTAAGAGTTAATTATTCTCAGCATGGATATCAAAGAAAGCCACCAACAACCATGTTAGAACATTTATGGTGCATATCTTTTGAGCCAAACTAACTTAGTGATGATGAAAGGGTATCATAATGGACTATGAGAAATCCATTACAGAGGCAAATGGGTGTCAATCATTTTGAGATCATGTTTAGTATAAAAGCATCCATGGGTGGATTCAAGTTACAGAAGTCAGCTGTTGCTAGCAAACTTGAATTGTCTTGACAAGTTTAAAATGTAGCAAGGCAAAACAGAAAGAAAAATCATGTGTGTTAAATGAAGATAGCAGACCCCGAATTCGCCCCTCTTCTGATGCTACCAGGATTTGTGTGCCTCTATTTAAACATCAAGCTGGTGATAATTCCGTTCATGTCTTTTCACTAGATCGTAATTTGGCAAATCTGTATCTATATTGACTTTTGCGCTTCAATTGTGTTTTGCCTTTTACTCATTTATATAGTTTGTTAATTTGTTATGGTATTTTATGGTTGTAAAGGTTGTGCGTTTTCTTAATTTTTAATTTTTAATTTATTGATTTTATCTTTGTGCGGCGCATTGAGTTTCCTTACGGTTTAAAATGCGTCTTTTAAATGCCTGTTTATTATTATCATTATTATGTGGCCCCGACTTTGGAATCAGCTCCCGGTCAGCATCAGAGAGGCCCGTCCGTCTATATCTTCAAACGCCGGTTAAAAACGAATTTGTTTCCCAAGTACTGATTTTTTATCTTTGCATGACTTGTGTATATTATTTTCTTTGCATTTTTCTTGTATATAATGTTGTTTGATATTGTTAAGCGCTGTATTGTGTTCTTTGTAGAGCGCTTTTTAAATGCTTGTTATTATACTATTATTAAAATATAGTAGCTATTTTAAGTATTCTACCACACATTTTCTTATAAAGAAGATGGGTGGATGCAAACTGTAATTGGTCAGTATGGTTTGGCTTTCAATATACCAACACTGACAGAATGCGATCCTTATTCAGTATCACAAGACAATTCAAAGAGGGAATGTACTTTGGGATCATTAATGAGGATCACTACGTGAACCAGTAGAAGATCACCACATTTTTTATGCAACGTTGGTTTAATTTGGCACACACACCAATGTTCTGGATGGTTGAAACACTATATTCTTAACCCTAACAGTCCTAAATACTACGAATTATTACGCAAATCCTCTCCCCAAGCGCATGCTTCACTACTGTAGCGTGTGACGTACCAGTATCGCCCGATACTGGAACATAAACACGTTCCAGTATCGCTCGATATACATGTATCTGGTAGAATTGTAACAGTATCGAGCGTAACTGACGAATTTCATGTGCCATTTATATCATGTAGGCCTATATCGTAAGCTCTTGTGTGTAAGCTCAGTCAGGAGCGCGCGTGGGGCGTGCAGAAGGTCCGCGGATCGAATCAGAGTCGGACCGCGGTGGTTTGTTTGTTCAAAATCCCTCAATGTTTCCCCCTCCTCCTGATCCACACCAAAATATCTCCGCCGGGGTAAGGGTTAAAGACCAAAAACGAAACTAGAGTGATGCATTGTATTGCATTCTCCTAAAGTTTGTTATCGTTAAAAACTAAAATTTGTAAAGTAAAATTTGTTAATTAAAGCAGCTACCGTGTTTTATCATACTTTTTATTTGTCCTTAACATTTGCAACAATTATTCGTGGTCAGCAACAGTACAGGATTTTGTAACTGAAATCCACCCATGCTTTTGGGGCTTTTATACTGAAAATGATTGAAAAACTTGCCTCTGGAATGTATTCAGCATTGAGGAATTATTGAAGAAATGCCCCTTTATCATATTTAAGAACATCATAACATTTATAAAATAGTCGTCAAGTAGCCATCTTGAATCTTTCATAATGAGTACAATTAACCCATACATGTCATTAAATACTAGTAGGTTTTAGAATAATTTCATATAAATAAGATGAGAGCAACATCTACATTATGTTTCAGAATAATAAAATAACTACTGTATATGGGATTCCAAGGCATAACGTTAGTCAAAACAGACACCTAAATAACGTGTCCTGGTTAAGATGTTCAAATGTTATGTGATTTTATCAATTCCAAGATGGCCGCTGGCAGCCATCTTGTATTTCATGCTGAATACAGCCTCCAAATCATAAAATAACCACCGTATTAGATTCCTAGTCATAAAATTAGTCAATAGAGATACCTCAATCTTGTCTCTGGGTTAATGTGTCCAGAAGTTATGTGATTTTCTAAATTCCAAGATGGCTTCTGGCGGCCATTTTGGATATTACTACAAAACATATGCTGCAGAACAGTCTTAAGAATGGGTCATTGCTTGAGAATAAGTGTTTAAAGGTACTTTGTGATGCTTGGTTTCCTGTTAAAACATTCGTAGGGGCTCATTTTCCCCCAAAAAACACTGTTATTTTATGGGAAAATGTCAAACTTTCAGGCAACACTGTTTGCCTCTGTCAAAATTACCGAAACTTTTTTTTTTTATTTAGGTAAAGTACTACCTAGTCTAGCCACATTGATAATATAAATTTTTAAAAAGCACCACTTTGGGGTTTACAGCTCGTTGAACATTGCTATATTTCAGGAAATAAATATTTACAAAAAACACCCCTATTTCAAACAATGGTATAACCCAAGTAGGCCATGATGGTTGTTTGAGAACTGCATTTCTAGAAAGCTTATGTGTTGTAAATCATGTGGTGTGACTGTCAAGTTCTACCTCTACTTTCCCTACATATGGTGAATCTTAAAAGTTTGAAATATTTTAGCCTTATAAAAGTGCTGAAATAGGCCAAAACGTGTCATTTTGATATTTTGGCCGTTGCTATGGTAACGAAGGTCCAGCGGTGACCTAATTTGGATTTTTATAGACTTTGACCAATGCTGCACCCTGACATTAAAAAAAAATATTAAAAAAATTGAAGTCTGCCAACATTTTTTGATTTTCTTTGATTGGTACGCAAAGTTGCTCTTAAGGCAACTCATTTATAATACGATACAGAGAAAAGCACATTGGGAAGTTAGACGACACAAAAAAGCTGTGTTGTATGGGTCCGACCGACCTATTTATTTTTACATTTTTAAAAAGCTGCTACCAAAACAAGTTGGGGATTTATTTATGTTGAGCCAAATTTTGTTTTAAAAAAAAAAATAGTAATAATAATGGGTTGGTCGGACCCGTACAACAGGGTCTTTTTTCGTCGCTTAAGAAATGTCCATACAGTGAGCTAATCGATAACTGATTATTATAGCACTAAGTGTGATATTAATTGTATACAAATTGTGCAAAATGACCTTTTAAAGTTGGAGTCCCATGACCTCAAACATAGAATTCATGTATCCATAAGGCGACAAAAACCTGTTATAAGGGCCAGACGAATCTATTTTTTTCGAATTTTAAGTATCCCTTTTTCCTTCTTTTTACACGTCATTGAAAATTATTTGAAATTGTTTTTGACACACTTTGAAATGTTTTGAAATGTTTGAACAATTCGAAAATGTGTGAAGATTCAAGAAATGTTCACAAACATTTTACAAATTAAACCCCAAACCTCCTCCCTCCCCCAAAGAACGTAGAACGGGGTGCTTTTTCATCGCCTAGTTTGCATACCTAAAAATGCAGTTCTAAGAGAGTTAAGGGGGCTGTTAACCCTCAGCATAGCCTCAGTAAAACTGATGTAACTCCTTTACTATTCATTTAATCTAAACTGCTCACAAAAAGTATCGAAACACTTAGAAATGATCCAATATATAACGGCTCGAAAGGGTATGCATTAATCGAAGCAAATAACCAAGTGCATAATTTTGTTCTGCGTATTTTGACACCTCGATCGATAAGATACGATATTGCGGAGCGGAGTTATTGTCATTTAAATGGTCGTGGGTCCAATTTCAAAAGTGACAATAATCCTATAGAAAGAGGTTTGCATTACTGTTTAGAATGATCAGATTCGTGATTTTCAATAGGGATGAGTGTCACTTTTGAAACTGGACCCACGATCATTAAAATGACAATAACTCCGCTCCGCAACATCGTATCTCAACGATCGAGGTGTCAAAATACGCAGAACAAAATTATGCACTTGGTTATTAGCTTTGATTAATGCATACCTTTTCGAGCCGTTATATATTGGATCATTTCTAAGTGTTTCGATACTTTTTGTGAGCAGTTTATATAAAAGTATACATTTTTTTCCAGAAAAGGGTTCAATGAATCCAACCATGATCATGAAATTGACCATTTTGGAGAAAATTATAAAAACACGTTTTTGACCCATTTTTAGGTTCTGCAAAGATAACTCAAAATATATTTTGTCAAATTTTTGTCATACTAGTTTCCTTATACAATTCCCTAGGAATCGTTTTTTTTGTTTGTTTAAATCTTCAGTATTTTTTGAATTATCGACCAAAAAGTGCCAACAAATGTGATTTTTTTACCTCTAAAATCATGAAAATCACATTTTTGGCACTTATTTGCACTTTTTGGTCAATAATTCCAAAAATAAAAAAGATTTTCAAAAACAAACAAAAAATGGTTCCTAAGGAATTCTATTAGGAATACAATATAACTAGTATACAAAATTTGACAAAAATATATTTTGAGTTATCTTTGCAGAACCTAAAATGGGTCTAAAAACGTGTTTTTTATAATTTTCTTCAAAACAGTCAATTTCATGATCATGGTTGGACTCATTGAACCCTTTTATATCAACAAATGTATACTTTTATATAGATAAGATGAATAATGAAGAAGTTACGGCAGTTTTACGGAGGCTATACCTAAGGGGTAACAGCCCCCGTAAGTTTAATTATGAGAACCTGGAAAAACACTCTACATCACAGCAATTCAAATATAAGATCATTCAGCAATATCAATACTTAACAATGCAAGCAAGTATTTGAGTAAAAGATTTAAGCCTCTTGAACAAATGACAGAGGACTAAGGAGAATGATCCTTTCACTAACAAATTCAATTTAATACTTTTCTCTTAAACACAATAAAACAGACTAAGGGCTCTTGCCCTTTTACAAGTAGAGGAAAAACTCTAGGAAAGAGCGGGGAAAGCGCTTTCCTTTTTTCTATATTTTTAAAAGGAGTGACAAAGGATCGGTGATTAACACCTCACTGTATGGATCGCGCTTTCCCTGCTCTTTCTTCGAACTTTCCTCTACTTGTAAAAGGGCAAGAGCCCAAATTGAAATCTGCACGTGGTCATTATGCACCTCATTATTTACGGCACTGGGAAAATATAAATATAACAAATACTTTGAACTCACTGAGATCCCAATGAAATCCATATGTCGTACATTATAATTGAAAATCTTGGTCATGTCGTTGTCTTGATAGGTGAAATCTTCTAAACGTCGAGGAGGATGAAGATTTTCAAGATCATCAATAGAGTTATTAAGAGCCAACGCCATCAGTATTATACTATCGTAGTAGGTTCTCTTTAAGTTTGTTTTCAGTATATTAAAAGCATCTATCTCGGGTCTGGCCCAGAACTCTTCTTGTTCGCGGGTATGTTTCTGAAAAGCAATACAAGGAGGTGGTGTAGAATTATACAAGGAGGTGGTGTAGAATTAATACGCTGGGTTCAGAGTAAAAGTGACATTTATACAAGGCGGTGCTGTGGAATTAATACGCTGGGTTCAGAGTAAAAGCAATACTATACAAGGCGTTGCTGTGGAATTAATACGCTGGGTTCAGAGTAAAAGTAATATTATACAAGGAGGTGCTGTAGAATTAATACACTAAGTTCAGAGTAAAAGTTACATTTACTCGAGACTTTTATGATGCCAGGGTATGTCTGTCGGCTATCGTACGTAGTGATGACAATTGGTTACGGTGCATCCCTTTGCATGTGGCAGGCTGCTGTGGAAGCCCATCCATTGCATCATATGTAACGGCATGCTGTGGCAGCCAATTCATAGATTCAAATTAGCCCTGTAATAACATTCTAATTATTTAGACACAATTTGCATTTACTATTAACATTTGGTATGGTTAGAAAGAGGAGTGTTTCATCTTTATGAATTTGGGAAAATAAAGTACATGTTGTATTTTAAATTTGAGAGATATCTTGAGTTTAAAAAAAACTTGAACAGAAAACAGAAATTTATAATTTGTGTGTGTGGGAATTGGGGGAAGACTCTATTGTTATGTTATTGATTTTTAAGTACTGGGTACATGCTCTTATTGAATAGGTACTTGACAGTGTATTTCACCATGACTGCATGAATACAATAGCACCTACTTCACACCTACTGGTTTTACACAAATCTATATACAAGTGCTAATGTTGATAGTGACAATATTAAAGGATATCTGAATACTACAACATTTACTGATATTTTAACCAAAGAGGAACAAAGTAAATGTGAAGGTTTATTGACGCATATTGAATGCAAAGAAGCAGTAGATCAACTGAAAACGGGTAAAAGTCCAGGTTGTGATGGTATTCCAGCAGCATTTTATAAGGTGTTCTGAAATTGTATAAGTAGCTTAGTGGTTAACTCATTAAATTGCTGCTTCGAAAAAGGTCACATGTCATCCACTCAAAGAAGAGCAATTATCAGTTTGATTTACCAAAATGGCGACAAACTACAATTAAAAAAACTGGCGCCCAATAAGTCTATTGAACACTGACTACAAAATCATGTCACTGGTTTTAGCAAATCGTATGAAGAAAGTTATAAGTAAAATCATACATACAGATCAAACTGGTTACATAAAAGGTAGATATATTGGTACAAATATAAGATTAATTGATGATGTTATTAATTTATGTATAAATGAGAATAAATCGGCTGCGATTTTGTTTGTAGATTTCGAAAAAGCTTTCGACACCGTCGAATGGAACTTTATAGTCCAAACATTACAGAAGTTTAATTTTGGACCATCGTTTATCAATTGGATTACAGTAATGTATAATAATATTAAGAGTTCTGTTTTAAATCTTGGTTGAAAAGTTCTTTAGATTGAGCAGAGGTTTGCGTCAGGGCTGCCCGCTATCTGCACTCTTGTTTGTTGTAGTCTCCGAAGTCTTAGCTTTGAATATAAGACAAGATAAAACTATCTCAGGTATTGTCATTGATGACAATGACGAAGAAAAATATGAAGCTCGTATTAGCCAATTTGCTGACGATACAACTCTTTTCTGCTCAACGAAAGAATCTCTTGATAGCATGTTGAAAATCATTAATACATTTGGATATTTTGCAGGACCAAAAATTAATGTGGAAAAAACTCAAGGTTTAGCATTTGGTCACTTTGAAAAACATAACTCTGTAAAAGGGCCAACTGAAAATGTTAAGTCTCTTGGTGTTTATTTTGAACACAATATGATAGAATGTTACAAGAGCATTTGGCAAGAGAAAAAAGATCGACTAATTCGAATCTTGAACTCATGGTATATATAGAAGAAAGCTAACGCTGTATGGTAAAGCAACTATTATAAAATGTCTTGGTATATCCAATTCAATATTTTTAATGTCTTGTCTACCCGTTCCTGAAAACTTCACGAATGAAGTGAACTCAATTATTTTCAATTTCTTATGGAATAAAAAACCGGAGAAAATAAAGAGAAAGACTCTCATTCGAAATTACAATATGGGAGGAATAAAAATGTGTGATTTTAAATCTCAGTGTATAGCATTGAAATGTATATGGTTAACATTTTATATGTACGATGATGATAGTAATGGAAATGCCTTTTTAAACGCTATTTAAATGCTCATGGTCCAACATTTTTAATCTTAAATATGAATTTTGTGGAAGCAAAGAATGCCCCATCGTTAATTGGTCTACCAATATTTTATTCAGATCTGGTAAAAGCATGGCATAATCTAGATAATGATAATAGAAACTTACCAATCAACGACTCATTAAGGGTCAAAAGTCATATTATATGGGGAAATGAACTGATCATGCACAATGGCAAGACCTTGTATTTCAAACACTGGATTGATAGTGATATAATATATATCAATGACCTTATAAATAATGACGGTATCTTTTCCACTACATATATAATTGACAAGCTCAAAAGTAAGCACAACTGGATTGCAGAGCTATTTATTATTTTCAAATCAATTCCAAATAATTGTTTTGCTTTATTAAACACCAACAATATGCCTATTGAAATAAGTACTCGTTTAAGAACCTCGTGTTTATATGTAAATAAAAAACCGTGTAAATATAATGTATTGGCAATCAAGGTATGTTTACGTTCATGTAGTTAAAAAGTTTACAGTCGTGCCAATAATTCAGAACAGATGGGCACAGGAACTGTCAACGTCACCAAAATGGGACGATATTTGGACTATGAAAACTATTCTTGAAAAAGAGAGAAAATTGGCAGAGTTCAATTACAAATTATTGTATAGAATCATCGCTACCAAAGCAAACTTGTATAAATGGAATAAGGCGAACTCACCCAATTGTTTTGATTGCAACACGTCAGATGATTATCTACATTCATTTATTGCCTGTCCTTTGTCAAAAAGCTTTTGGGTTCATTTTAAAAGATTTATTATTCCTAACAATATTCCATGTCCAGAGATATCGTTAAAAATCATTGTACTTGGTAATAAACCAGCTAATCAAAATGTATTGAATGTAATGCTAAATAGAATGTTTAGTCTGGCGTCGTTCACTCTGTATAGATCCAGACATATCAAGATCACTGATAATAAAAACGTTGATGCATTTAAATGGTTTCTATACGAATTAAGATGGAGAATTAGTATCTTGAGAGATAGTGAAAATATGTGGCATAAGATTGGCAAAAGCCTACATAGCACACTAAGCACAGAGTAAATAGTAGGTTCTGATATTCTTCTTGTAAAATACATGTACATGTACATGACAGCACATATTATATATTACTTTGTTTGTCAACTCACCTGCGAAGATCATGTGCCGTTGATGATCATTAGCCATCTTCATGGTAATGGTAATTGTTGGTACATGCTGTTCGCTGGTAGAGTCATACTTATTGATACCAGTATTATTAATATACTGTTATTATGTTACATAACTATGTATAGAATATAGATGAATGAAAAATAAAAAGAATGAGAAACTGAAGAAAAAAGAAAGAAAAAAAAGACTTAAATTCCTGGTTGCATTTCAGGGATTTGATGGCCGCGCGTTTTTCCTTGGTAATTTTGAGTTTTTGTATGGGTTTAGCGTGGAGTTTCGGCTCAACATAATGTGTCTAGAACTCTACTGTCACCCGTGGGTGGAGTCCATGTAGAGTTCCTTTGTTGAAGAGCAAGGAATGGATCTTAATTATTGGGTTCGGTGCTTTGGTTGTCGCGAAAGTGGTAATCGTCTGTAAATGCATCCAAGTCACGCCGAGTATCGAATTCATTGGTGGTTTGTTCGAGTGGAACAAAATTGAGGTCTTTACTCAGGACTTCACGCTCGGTGTCGGATAACTGGAGATCGATTGTTATGGTAACGACCGACTTGTGGTTAAGAGTCTAAGTCTTCGTATTAGATGGCTCAGGTGAGAGTTTACTTAACTTAGAATCCTTAGTGTCACGTACAAATTCAAACAAGGACCTGTTGGGCTTATGAATGAGCTCACGTGGACGTGAAGAATCCGACATCCCATTATAGAGAATGCGTTTAGATTGGATCATTTGATTATCAAAATGTTCCTTGCATTGGATCATAGAGGTCAAACTGGACCACATGAGAATATGAGATTTATGTGGAACTTCATGCGAAATCCGTTGGGGATAATGTTCCGTTTGAGACAAGCACTAATAAACTTGATGTGACCTGCAAATCTGGTCTTTCCAAAGTTGACATGGCAAGTTGTAGAATGGTAGTCTGTGTCGATGGTGGCTAAAGATGATACAAAGCTTTTCACGACTGGCATATCAGATGGTAAAAGTCGCAGTTATTAAAATAGCTAAACGCTGATAAAAATAATGTCGTGGAACTGCGTTGCAATAGAAAAAGTATAAAGTCGTATAAAGTCAATAAAGTGTTCAGTGCGGGCGATGAGCACAATTTGATGCACGATGTTTCTGGCTTAACCCTTTGTCAAGTGTAACAAAAAAAGAATAAAAAAAAGAAGAATAACAACAATATAAATGTGATCGCTTGTGAAAATCGCGCCGGGAATAAGCGTCTAGTAAGCGCCGCATCGCGCCTGCAACAAAACGCCGAACAGCTCAACGATTCTAACCCCGGCAGGAAGGCGCAGGAAAGCGCAAATGATAAAATAAGGTCTATAGACCATGCTAAAATGATAAAATAAGGTATAAAGAGTATGGTAACATTGTAAGGTCTATAGATTATGGTCAGATGTACTGGGAATTGTAATTTTGTTTGAAACCAAAAAAAGTGAACTTACAATTTCACCATTACTTATGCTTTCCACATTATCTGCAATGCGTATGCTGTGTGTATATATTGAATTCTCCAATACTTCTACTGCTATTTCAGTACCGCATGGTGCGGATAACTCATGCCAGAGATTATTAGCCTCCAACAACCATCCAGGTAGCATAAAGACGTATTTCTCGCCGTACATACCATATTTGTATGCCTTTAAAATATAAAAATAATATCCCATAGACCAATGAAAATAATATCTTTCCAAAATATACATGGGTAATACTAGCAAGACTAAACTTAAGGGGGGGGGGGGTCTAGGTTGGTCAGATATTAAAATTCAGTGCTTCGGACAAAAATGAGATATTAGCACAGTAAAAAACTGCTAAGTCTCTGCTTTAAAATGCTTTTTGTTTGAGGTTAATTTGATTTTCGGTTCTGACGTTATGGTCAATTAAGTTTCGGATGTCTCAAAAAATCGGTGATGTTTTGTATACATTTGTATGTAAAAACATTTTAACATTTTCAGTTTTAATTGTTTTTTGATCAAATGATTGTAACATTTAATCAAATTTATTTATCAAAATATTGAAATTATTTAGAGCAACTTTGCGTACCAATCAAAGAAAATCAAAAAATGTTGGCAGACTTAAAAAATAAAAATAAATATTTTTCTTAATGTCAGGGTGCAGCATTGGTCAAAGTCTATAAAAATCCAAATCAGGTCACGCCTGGACCTTCGTTACCATAGCAACGGCCAAAATATCAAAATGACACGTTTTGGCCTATTTCAGCACTTTTAGATATTTTAAACTTGCCAAGACAATTTAAGTTTGCTAGCAACAGCTGACTTCCGTAACTTGAATCCACCCATGGATGCTTTTAAACTAAACATGATCTCAAAATGATTGACACCCGTTACCTCTGTAATGGATTTCTCATAGTCCATTATAATACCCTTTCATCATCACTAAGGTCGTTTGGCTAAAAAGATATGCACCATGAATGTTCTAAAATGGTTGTTGGTGGCTTTCTTTGATATCCATGGTGAGAATAATTAAATCTTACAGGGAATCCTAGAAAGATTAAAATGGTGTAAATTGTGCTATAGCGCCATCTATATTCTCTTCACAAGTGCTACCGCAAGCATATAACGGACATCAAATGCAGCGCCCACTAGCGACCAGCTGAACAATAGGAATCGAACCACGGCTAAACATCAATGGTCGCTTGCCCTGATGTCAATTGAGGACCCTAGATCTAAAAGAGGGTTAAGTCACAATCTTGTGAAATTGTAGTTAGTATCAGTTTTCTGCTACAAGGAGGATCTCTGCACCCTCTGTTCAAATGTTAAAGTTAAGCCATGCGTTAAAGCTGTGTAAGAATCCATGGGAGGTAAAACCCGAGTGGGTCAAGTCCACACATGGACACAATGAAACCCAGTTTTTGCCATTTTTCTCAATGGGACTTAACCCTCTTTTAGCACTAGGGTCCTCAATTGTCTTAAGCGAACTATTGGGAGTCAATATATTAGAAAATTGACAAATCAAATTTGTTGTGTAATGGTATGGATGTAATGAATATTAGTCAAACCACTATTATGGATGAGATGAGAGCCAAATGCCATTCCCCTGCAACAAAGCAGATCGATACAGATGAGTGAAAATTAACGTGTCGCAAAAAATTCAAAAATACAACAAAAATTAAAAATGTTTGCAACTTTCATTTCAAGATTTCTCTGTAATTTGTGTATTAAAGAGAATGATTTCGTCCATAATACTTATTTATACATCAAGGAATATTTTGATAGCTTACTTATTGAAATTGATTCTATAAATCGTCTAATATCAATGCTCCCGTAAGTCCCAAAATATAAATAATTAAGTTGTCCCGGGTCAGTCTTTATATTTGGTCATATCTAAAACATTTTTAGTGAGTTTACACGCTCACCATAGGCCCATGAACAATGATGTCAATAAAGAAACAAACTTATACAACAACAAAGAGTTTCAACACATTTCCCAATCGACACTCTGCCCATCAACGGCGGCTAATTATCGGTGTTTGAACTCACGTCATCTTAGCATATCACACGCTACTACACATGAATGCCTTCATTGCACACTGATCTATATGCAGTCAAATCCGGCGCCACTACTGCACTGATACAATACAGGTATATGTTAAGTATGAGCGGGTAATTTGACTATGAATAGGGCTGCGAGGTTTTAGAACTTGACGGAAAATAAGATAGGGAGGTCGAGGACAACCAAACAATATTTTATTATTGGCCTTCTGGTATTTGGAAAATTTAGTCATGGATTATTGGTTCAATAGTTATAACTGCGGTCACTTGGAGGCGCTGTATATAATGTCCCTAGTGTACCACTTGTGTCTTGTAAGTTTTTGTTATCTCTCATACCCCGGAAGGGGTCGATAGAGATTGAATAAATAGTTCAAAGTTCATTCTTTGAACGGAAATGAAAACTCATATGAATATTTGGAATATACAAGTGTCAGTCTTCTTGGAATTAATGTTGAAGGCATACCATAATAATACAAAAATCACTGTTTTGGATTCCAGGGCATAAATTTAGTCAAAAAAGACACAGAAATTATAGGATTTCATCAATTCCAAGATGGCTGCCAGTAGCCATCTTGGATTTCATGCTGAAAAGAGATTCTAAATTATGAACTATCCACCGTATTAGATTCATATAGGCATAAAGTTAATTAACATACACATATCATTATCAATCACGTCTCCAGGTTTATGTCTAGAAGACATACGATTTTCCAAAATTTCAAAATGGCCTATCCCAGCTGTCTGCAGTTGCCCAAACTTTTGCGAGGGGAATAGGAGCTAATTTTGTTTCTAAATCCCCTATAGTATCAAAACCCACCCTTAACCTTCCTTTGCTAACTGTTCCCTGGATCACTGAATGTGACCCTACTAAAGGTTATGAGCAACAGCTTCATTGAAGGCGTTTAATCTGGCAACGCTGTTGTTTAAATACTATCAGATCATGTCCAACTTAATGCTGAATTGATACAAATATTTTTTGAATGCATATCAATCCTTATCAGAATTTTCTATGAAAGTAAATCCTCAAATCCCTATTTTTCACAATGAATTAAATGTCAATAAACCGAAAAAGTGCAAAGTTCCTGGCAACACTGCTCTCCGGTACAACAATTACCGAAACTTTTGTTTCATGAAACATGAACCCTGAATACATTAACCCTGAATAGGCTAATTTAAAAAAACCACCACTTTAGGGGTTATGTCATTTTTTACGACCTTCACTTTTTGCATAGTTAAAATTAATCAAAACACCCCTATTCTACAAAATGGCTTAACCCATATTGAAAAAATGAAAGTTAATGTTGACATCATTTGTGGAAAGGAAAAGGATGGCTTCTTCACTGTATAAAAGAAGGGGACTCTAATGCATGTTCTTCATACAGAAATATGACCTAATACTTAAGATTTTTTAAAGTTGTGAAATGGGTAAAAATAGTGAAAATTGCGTAATTTCATATATTGGCCGTTGCCATGGCAACCAAAGGTATATTGGTAATTTTTTCACCAAATATATACATGTTGACCAAAGGTCTAAACATGTGCAAAGTATAAAGGAAATTGATATTTTAAAGTCTGCCACCGCTTCTTTGATTTTTACACACAAGGTCTCTTAATTGCACATCATAAATCATCCAAATGTCAAGGTCAACGTAATTTCTTATGTATTTCTTTATTTTTCTCACCCGGCTATTTTTAAGCCATTTATCTTTAAAAATCAATAAAAATGCTAATATAATTGCGATTTTCACACAAAAATGGCTCAAAATGTGTCTAAATTCATTCTCCTCCATATTTAAACAACTATTTTTATCCCAAATGTCAACTTATTTCTTTCTCGCCAATTTTAATATTTTTCAATACGTTTTGCACGATATCTCAAAACTATAAAACACCCAAACTTGCAATATGGGAGCAAACGTAACTCAAAAACGAAAGCTCATATAACCATGGGATTTGGACCAGATGTTAAGCACACGAGGGGCTATGACACCATGGAGCCCGATTTTTAATATCTCCCAGATAACATAACAATATTGGCCCAATATTGGCCCAATATTGATTTTTCATTGGCCCAATATTGGCTTACAATATTGGCATAATATTATTTGGCCATTGGCCCAAGCTTGGCCCAATATTGGCACTCGCCAATGAGTGCCAATATTGGGCCAATATTGGGCCAATATTGGCATTTGCCAATGAGTGCCAATATTGGGCCAATACTGGGCCAATATTGGAATTCGCCAATGAGTGCCAATATTGGGCCAATACTGGGCCAATATAACATAACAATATTATCCCAATATTGATTTTTCATTGGCCCAATATTGGCTTACAATATTGGCATAATATTATTTGGCCATTGGCCCAAGCTTGGCCCAATATTGGCACTCGCCAATGAGGGCCAATATTGGGCCAATATTGGGCCAATATTGGGCCAATATTGGGCGATCTTGGAGAAATGTTAGGTAGGAAGCCAGGTGGCCAGGACCAATTTGGCCAAGGGCAAGCCTAGGACAAGGGAACAAATCTTCAAGGGACAGGACAAGGCACAAGATCCTAGCCAAAAGGCCGGGAAGCGATAACTCTTAACAGCGGCCGCCTTTTTTAGACCACGTCATAATTTGAATATCAAATCAATGGTGTTATTTCCCGCCCCTGGTATATTGCGCCCATTATTGGACCAATATTGGTTGCCAACATGATGCCAATTGAAGAGCGCCAATGTAAAACCAATATTGGTCCAATATTGGTGACCAAGA
The DNA here is from genome assembly GCA_035610835.1 of Ophiura sarsii. NCBI lineage: Eukaryota > Metazoa > Echinodermata > Ophiuroidea > Amphilepidida > Ophiuridae > Ophiura > Ophiura sarsii. The sequence goes on along the minus strand of CM069446.1, from coordinate 5,254,456 downwards.
GAGAACCAACCGTGCCAATGCCATTGGCACACACTTGGTCACCAATATTGGACTTGGTTGCCAACATGATGCCAATTGACGAGCGCCAATGTAAAACCAATATTGGTCCAATATTGGTGGTGACCAAGAGAGTGCCAATGGCATTGGCACTCAATTGGTCACCAATATTGGTCCAATATTTGTAGCCAACATGATGCCAATTAACGAGCGCCAATGTAAAACCAATATTGGTCCAATATTGGTGACCAAGAGAGTGCCAATGGCATTGTCACTCAATTGGTCACCAATATTGGTCCAATATTGGTCCAATATTGGTTGCCAACATGATGCCAATTAACGAGCGCCAATTAAAAGCCAATATTGGTCCAATAGTGGTGACCAATAAAATGCCAATGCCAATATTGCCAATGGGGAACCAATATTGGCCAACAAGATAATGCCAATGCCAATTTTGCCAATATTGGGCCAATATAGGGCCAATATATGTATGTTGTCTGGGAGCTGTTTTTCAATTTGAATTACGATACAAAATTACCTGATTGGTCGGTTCACGGTTACCATGGCAACCGTATAAAAAATCCGGATCCATGGTTTCATGCGCACTATACCGATACATCATCTACCCAAGTATGGTGTATATGCAACATGTTGTTTTCTAGTTACGTTTGTTCCCGTGTTTAGCCAATTAGAGGCATTGCAGAGTAACCATTGCAACCATATCAAAATAACACGCATTTTCTGAAACGTCTTGACCTACATGTAAGCTTTAATTTGATATATAACACAAAGCGGTAGGTCCACGGTAACATTGAGAAAATGTGTTTCCAAACTTGGGTCAAATCAACCTAGACCCCCCCCCCCCCCCCCCCCCCCCACCCCCAGCAATGCGCAATCGGTAACTAGCAAGTATCAGACTAGAGAAGCCTTCAATAATACGAATGCTGAGTTCTAATTTACAAATTACAATATGCATTTTGTACGAACCAAACAGAAAAAAAAGTGGTGCATTGAGAAATGTCTAATTGCACTCCGGGGTCCGCGCCATGCATGCGCGCAACACGCACTATGTTTGGATTTGTTGGGCACACAGCTGATAATTACTGCGGGTGTTATCAAACTCGTTATATTTTATATTTCTTTGACCATTTTATACATATGGAAAGAGTGCAAAAGTAAGCACAAAATTGTAAAATGTGATTAGTGTGTGAATTAGTTTTAATACATGCGTATGACTTAAAAACACCAACACGAATGCGCTTGCGCACATTTTTATATACTCTCTATAGCCTTACAGGGTCGTTCCATTATGCAAACACACATTATGCAAAGCGCGTACATTGATTTTTCTAATTCAATACAATAAACAAACGCATTCATTACCATATTATTAACTAAAATTACAATTGAAAGGATACTAAGTGTGAACCTTTGTGACATTACAGTGCTATAGTCTAATTTCTTTAATCTTACCGTACACGCAAATGAAAGAGCAGCATCTTCGTAAGCCGCTAAAATTATGATTCGGGCATCATGACCCTAAATTGAAAAATATAACAACGTATAGACTGTACCAAAACGCAGAGTTATAATACTAATTGCTTTGTGTACTGATGTTTAGAAAAATCAGAATGGTCATGATAGTATAAATCACTTTGAATTCTTATGTGTCTCGTCCTGTATTAATAAGTAAATTGAGTTATCGCTCACTGCTCCGCTCATACGGAAGACAAAATTGATGTACATGTACTATTAAAATCAGGTAGAAGTAAAAAGAATGCTACGTTACATCATTCCTTGTTAATATTAAGGAGACAAGATAGGTAAAAGGTCTGAGTAGATTTGACATTTTAAAAGCCTAGTACTGAAGCCAGTGACCGTATCAAAGTACTAAAGACTGTATCAGTATATTGAGCATTTAATATGTAATCCGATACAGAATATGTTTAACTTAAATCAGGTAAATGGTTTTAAATTTAGTTTATGTCGGTCACTTTGAGTGAGGTTCGAGTTGTCTTTATTGTTGATTAATTGACTTCTTTAATTGTTGCCCAATCGATGCTTCGCTGGTTTCTACCAAGTCTACACTGCCGCCCATAAGTATTTCTCTCCCGGGAAGCTTGCAAGTTATCACTGTGTTGTCGACAAAGTATTCAACCATCAGACCCAATTACCATTTCATTGTGTTCATTGTACATTTTATACCAATAAATTCATGTTTTTTCCTATTCAGATGCATGAATTAAAAGCATTACAATTCATGATTTTATCGAGCAAGTCAAAATTCCAATGTAAAATCGCTGTAGTAAATCACCTCATGAATATCCATTAGCTCATTATCGGCAGTGTAACGCTGTGGGAATTTTCAACTGAGATCAACTGGTGATGGAAACCTCCACGTGCAGAAATTTATAGATGATAAGTAGCATGCGCAGTTTATTGGAATACCTTTAGAAGGAACCATTCCAGCTATATCAAGTTATTTTTCTGACGTCGAGTTATGTTTTTGGCAAAATTCACCTTTTTAAAACCAAATCATATCGGGCCGTAATAACGCAAATTCGGCAAGTTAAAAAAAGCACCGGGGACCCATTGACTGTAAATAAGTACTGTTAAGTATCCTATTCATCTAATTTGAATAGGATAGTCTAGCTCCCTATTGTTTGGGATTGAGAAGAGACGGTGGCATAGTAGAAAAAGGATTTATTATGTATTGGTATGTTGTTTATTGAGCGGTCCTTTGTGAAGATGAAATAGTGGGAAACTCTACTGCTTTGAATCATTCTATTGATAACGTGGTTTGTTAGGTCACTAGAGCAAATAGGTCAATGAACTACGTGCATGCACACTTTGTAATTTTGCTGGTTCTCCATGTTATTTCAGCCCGATTGTATTGAAAATAATTTTAGATGTGCCTTAAATAAAAATGAATATCTGCCAAAAACATAAACTGTCCTTCTGAAGATATTCCAATAAACTGCGCATGCCAGTTATCATTTATGAAAATCTGCACATGGAGTTTTCCATCACCAGTTGATCTCAGTTGAACATTTCCTATAGCGTTACACTACCGATAATGAGCTAATTGATATTCATGAGGTGATTTACTACGGCGATTTTACACTGGAATTTTGACTTGCCCGATAAAATCATGAATTGTAAAGCTTTAAAATCATGAATCTGAATAGGAAACATGAATTTATTGGTATAAAATGTACAATGAACACAATGAAATGGTAATTGGGTCTGATGGTTTAATACTTTGTCGACAACACAGTAATAACTTGCAAGCTTCCAGAGGGAAAAATACTTATGGGCGGCAGTGTATGAGCAGCAGAATACCATTGTTTATCATTCAGCTAGGCATGACTACTGCACTGCTATTTAATTGATTGTTAGCAGTTTGTGCGTAGTGCGTAGCCAGTTCACGCAAGCACCATGTTCCCAGATCGCGCGCGCTCCTGAGTAAAGTGCCAACATAGTCAACAATCAGCTGTGTTGTTAAAATATGCCGGCACCGAGAATAACATTTGAACTATTTATTAATATTAGTTTGATTTGAATTCATATGCTTTTCCCAGCTTTCTGCCTCTTTTCTAGGGAACGTTAGCTCACTGACTGGCATATGGATGTGCATTTTTAACTTTTGTTTCATTTGGAGATAGGATATACCAATACCTCAAATCAAACACCATCATTACAAACTAAACTTACCAATAAACTTTGAATATGCTGGTCCGGATTGTCAATATCCGATACAGCTTCAACGGTCAGTATACGGATGTTATCATCTTCAAGTAATCTGATCAAATCATTCATATTCTAATGATGTAAAAACAGGTAAACTGGTATAAATCTGAAAACCTTCAACCATGTAACAATACTGTACATATCTATACATTAACGACGTATCCAAGGGCGCGTTCCAATGTGAACACGCCCTAAATGAATGCAATTTGGCGAATGAGAATATTGATAAACTTGATGTCAAAAGCATCTAAGGGAAGTTCTCCATACCGGATGAAAACAAGTTGCAACATGTACAATAAAAGTATAATAGCCATACACAAACAACAATGTGTGTGATCTCCTAGACGCTGCCAACCCTAAGCATCATTACTGTTCACAGTCAGATCTAAACATAACCAGAAATGCACATCTATATATATGGTAACGTTATTATGTCATTGATCCATCATTGATGTTCCTATCTGAAATCTCAACACTTAATCTCATTTTGAGTCAAGTAAAAAGGAACATATCACAGGCAGGCCCGTAACTACCTGGCCCCCCAAATCTCAAAAATCCTTTTTTTGTGTACCACCGTACCTTTTTGTGTACAAATGTACCTTTTATGTGTATCAATGTACCTTTTCACGTAGAATTGGTGTTATTTTGACTGAACACCATTCTATCAAATTAATTTTACATGCGCATACTTTAATTTATAATATTGACCTTTTTAAGTGGCACCATGCAAACTCAGCATTTTGATAGCAATTGACATACATGGCGTACTGGTAGATTCTCAAATCTCAATAGCCAATAGCCACTAGCCAATATGCCTTAATAACGTGTAAAAGCAAATTTACTTATTATACCCAGCTGTTTTTAAAGTATATTAATTTGCTAAAACTGATTTAAATCTTTGCGCGGGTGAAACGCCAATGACTAAACTAAACTTGAGGACACCCCTTTCCTCCCGTTTATGTTCACGTACCTCTCTAAAGTATTCGATGTCTTGGAATAAAATGGCCACTCTCTTCCATTTCATCAACTTAATAAACCCCACACGCCCAGGATTCATGACGTTCTCCACAGGATAGGTTTGCAGAGTGAGAGGAAACCGTGTACGGTCGCTTATTGCCGGTGAACTAGCTGCAGTAACCTGTATAAAATGATAAATGACATTCGAATGTGTATTTCATGTTTGAATCTAGTCCTATTTATTAAAAGCCGGGTTGTCATGGTATTAATTTTATGAATCTTTTAAATTTATCTGCCATAAATAGATAAAGAAAAAAGAAAAACAGGTTGTAGACTGAGAAATGTTTAGGGGGCTATCATTTTCTTCGGGAGGGGTCACAAATATGTCAATGGCCGTTATTAATGATTTTATAACCCCCCTATCCGATACAAAATAATTTTTATGACCCCCACCCCCCCCCCCGACCTATCGAAGTTCGATTTTTTAATGACTAAAATAGCAAAGAATGAAAAATAAACAGGAAATGTGTTGTACGAGGGGTATCATAAAGTTTTAGAAATCACCCAGAAGTGAAGGAGCCAGAAACTTTATTTTGATATGTGATCCTTCAGACATCTTTACAAGGTTAAAGGTCATTCCAAACAAGCTTGTTGACAATAAAGTTATGGGTAACATGGGTTGTACACAGATTGACCTCTAATGACCCCTACATGACCTTTGACCCTTTCTGTCAACACTTTAAAACTATTTACTGCTGTTTTGGGAATAACACAATCTGAGGCAATCTGAGAATCAATCAATGGCGGTCAATCTGAGGACCTCTACAATGGCGGTCTGTGGACGGGTAATAAATAGAAGGAAAAATGTGTAACTTTGTACAGGGACTTTGTAAAGATGTCTGAATGATCACATAACAAAATAAAGTTTCTGGATTCTTCACTTTTGGGTGATTTTTAAAACTTTTTGATCACCCCTCGTTAATATGTATATTTAAATTGCATATGCTTAGATGAATGCGCGCAAAGTGCGAAAATTTTAGAATCTGAATTGCTACACAAAATTATAACCACCCTAGTTTAGATTTTACAAAATTATGACCCCACCATATTTGTGGCACCCACCCCCCCCCCCCCTCCCGAAGAAAATGACAGCTCCCTTAGAATATATTGAAACATTTGTCAAATTTAGATTTGAAAATTGTATGCGTGTTCTAAGGCTGATTTTTATTTTCACAAATATTGTATTAATTACCTCACAGTTTATTACTCTCGGAACACTCTTCTAAGCGGATGGTTGTCGAATTAAGTAATACACACTTTCAAAAGTAATAGTTCGTCATCCACTTCTTTGAACTTATTGAAACAAATACATTCTGACGAGTACAATGCAGTCTTACCTATTCCAACATAGCCGTATAACACATGCTTCATTAACACAGATACATTCTGAAGAGTATAATGCAGTCTTACCTATTCCAACATAACCTATAACACATGCTTCATTGAAACAAATACATTCTGACGAGTACAATGTAGTTTTACCTATTCCAATATAACCCTATAACACCTGCTTCATTGAAAAATACATTCTGAAGAGTATAATGCAGTCTTAACTATTCCAACATAGCCTATAACACATGCTTCATTGAAACAAATATATTCTGACGAGTACAATGCAGTCTTAACTATTCCAACATAACCCTATAACACATGCTTCATTGAAACAAATACATTCTGACGAGTACAATGCAGTCTTACCTATTCTATCATAACCCTATAACACATGCTTCATTGAAACAAATATATTCTGACGACTACAATGCAGTCTTACCTATTCCAACATAACCCTATAACACATGCTTCATTGAAACAAATACATTCTGACGAGGACAATGCAGTCTTACCTATTCCAGCATAACCTTATAACACATGCTTCATTGAAAAACTACATTCTGAAGAGTATAATGCAGTCTTAACTATTCCAACATAGCCTATAACACATGCTTCATTGAAACAAATATATTCTGACGAGTACAATGCAGTCTTACCTATTCCAACATAACCCTATAACACAACAAATACATTCTGACGAGTACAATGCAGTCTTAACTATTCCAACATAGCCTATAACACATGCTTCATTGAAACAAATATATTCTGACGAGTACAATGCAGTCTTAACTATTCCAATATAACCCTATAACACATGCTTCATTGAAACAAATACATTCTGACGAGTACAATGCAGTCTCACCTATTCTAACTTAACCCTATAACACATGCTTCATTGAAACAAATATATTCTGACGACTACAATGTAGTCTTACCTATTCCAACATAGCATTATAACACATGCTTCATTAACACAGATACATTCTGACGAGTACAATGTAGTCTTACCTATTCCAACATAACCCTATAACACATGCTTCATTGAAACAAATATATTCTGACGAGTACAATGCAGTCTTACCTATTACAACATAGCCTTATAACACATGCTTCATTGAAACAAATACATTCTGACGAGTACAATGCAGTCTTACCTATTACAACAAAGCCTTATAACACATGCTTCATTGAAACAAATATATTCTGACGAGTACAGAGTCTTACCTATTACCATATAGCCTTATAACACATGCTTCATTAACACAGATACATTCTGAAGAGTATAATGCAGTCTTACCTATTCCAACATAACCTATAACACATGCTTCATTGAAACAAATACATTCTGACGAGTACAATGTAGTCTTACCTATTACAACATAGCCTTATAACACATGCTTCATTGAAACAAATACATTCTGACGAGTACAATGCAGTCTTACCTATTACAACATAGCCTTATAACACATGCTTCATTAGAACAAATAAATTCTGACAAGTACAATGTAGTTTTACCTAATCCAACATAGCCTTATAACACATGCTTCATTGAAACAAATATATTCTGACGAGTACAATGCAGTCTTAACTATTCCAACATAACCTTATAACACATGCTTCATTGAAACAAATACATTCTGACGAGTACAATGCAGTCTTACCTATTACAACATAGCATTATAACACATGCTTCATTAGGACAAATACATTCTGACGAGTACAATGTAGTTTTACCTATTATACCATAGCCTTATAACACATGCTTCATTGAAACAAATATATTCTGACGAGTACAATGCAGTCTTACCTATTACAACATAGCCTTATAACACATGCTTCATTGAAACAAATACATTCTGACGAGTACAATGCAGTCTTACCTATTACAACATAGCCTTATAACACATGCTTCATTGAAACAAATACATTCTGACGACTACAATGCAGTCTTACCTATTACAACATAGCCTTATAACACATGCTTCATTGAAACAAATACATTCTGACGAGTACAGAGTCTTACCTATTACAACATAGCCTTATAACACATGCTTCATTGAAACAAATACATTCTGACGAGTACAGAGTCTTACCTATTACAACATAGCCTTATAACACATGCTTCATTGAAACAAATACATTCTGACGAGTACAATGCAGTCTTACCTATTACAACATAGCCTTATAACACATGCTTCATTGAAACAAATACATTCTGACGACTACAATGCAGTCTTACCTATTACAACATAGCCTTATAACACATGCTTCATTGAAACAAATACATTCTGACGAGTACAGAGTCTTACCTATTACAACATAGCCTTATAACACATGCTTCATTGAAACAAATACATTCTGACGAGTACAGAGTCTTACCTATTACAACATAGCCTTATAACACATACTTCATTGAAACAAATACATTCTGACGAGTACAATGCAGTCTTAACTATTCCAACATAACCTTATAACACATGCTTCATTGAAACAAATACATTCTGACGAGTACAATGCAGTCTTACCTATTACAACATAGCCTTATAACACATGCTTCATTAGGACAAATACATTCTGACGAGTACAATGTAGTTTTACCTATTACACCATAGCCTTATAACACATGCTTCATTAACACAGATACATTCTGACGAGTACAATGTAGTCTTACCTATTCCAACATAACCCTATAACACATACTTCATTGAAACAAATACATTCTGACGAGTACAATGCAGTCTTACCTATTACACCATAGCCTTATAACACATGCTTCATTGAAACAAATACATTCTGACGAGTACAATGCAGTCTTACCTATTACAACATAGCCTTATAACACATGCTTCATTGAAACAAATACATTCTGACGACTACAATGCAGTCTTACCTATTACAACATAGCCTTATAACACATGCTTCATTGAAACAAATACATTCTGACGAGTACAGAGTCTTACCTATTACAACATAACCCTATAACACATACTTCATTAAAACAAATACATTCTGACGAGTACAATGCAGTCTTAACTATTCCAACATAACCTTATAACACATGCTTCATTGAAACAAATACATTCTGACGAGTACAATGCAGTCTTACCTATTACAACATAGCCTTATAACACATGCTTCATTAGGACAAATACATTCTGACGAGTACAATGTAGTTTTACCTATTACACCATAGCCTTATAACACATGCTTCATTAACACAGATACATTCTGACGAGTACAATGTAGTCTTACCTATTCCAACATAACCCTATAACACATACTTCATTGAAACAAATACATTCTGACGAGTACAATGTAGTCTTACCTATTACACCATAGCCTTATAACACATGCTTCATTGAAACAAATACATTCTGACGAGTACAATGCAGTCTTACCTATTACAACATAGCCTTATAACAAATGCTTCATTGAAACAAATACATTCTGACGACTACAATGCAGTCTTACCTATTACAACATAGCCTTATAACAAATGCTTCATTGAAACAAATACATTCTGACGACTACAATGCAGTCTTACCTATTACAACATAGCCTTATAACACATGCTTCATTGAAACAAATACATTCTGACGAGTACAGAGTCTTACCTATTACAACATAACCCTATAACACATACTTCATTGAAACAAATACATTCTGACGAGTACAATGCAGTCTTAACTATTCCAACATAACCTTATAACACATGCTTCATTGAAACAAATACATTCTGACGAGTACAATGCAGTCTTACCTATTCCAACATAGCCTTATAACACATGCTTCATTGAAACAAATACATTCTGACGAGTACAATGCAGTCTTACCTATTCCAACATAGCCGTATAACACATGCTTCATTGAAACAAATACATTCTGACGAGTACAATGTAGTCTTACCTATTACAACATAGCCTTATAACACATGCTTCATTGAAACAAATACATTCTGACGAGTACAATGTAGTTTTACCTATTACAACATAGCCTTATAACACATGCTTCATTGAAACAAATATATTCTGAAGAGTATAATGCAGTCTTACCTATTCCAACATAGCCCTATAACACATGCTTCATTGAAACAAATACATTCTGACGAGTACAATGTAGTTTTACCTATTCCAACATAACTCTATAACACATGCTTCATTGAAACAAATACATTCTGAAGAGTATAATGCAGTCTTACCTATTTTATCAACATAGCCGTATAACACATGCTTCATTGAAAAAATACATTCTGACGAGTACAATGCAGTCTTAACTATTCCAACATAGCCTATAACACATGCTTCATTGAAACAAATATATTCTGACGAGTACAATGCAGTCTTAACTATTCCAACATAGCCTATAACACATGCTTCATTGAAACAGATATATTCTGACGAGTATAATGCAGTCTTTCCTATTCCAGCATAACCTTATAACACAATGATTCATTGAAACAAATATATTCTGACGAGTACAATGACAACAACAACTATATTATACCAACGTTGGTGTCATTCTAAACCTGAGGACATCTACTTTCTAATTTGTTGCCACTTTACTCTCATTTTGTGGTGCCAGGTCACATATATTCTGCCGAGTACAATGCAGTCTTACCTATTACAACATAACTTTATAACCCATGCTTCATTGAAGAAGAAGAAGACAATTCTGACGAGCATAATGTAGTCTTACCTATACTAACATAGCCGTGTATAATATGCAGATGACACAACTGTAATTCTGGATGGGTCAAAACAATCACTAGAACATGTAATAAGTACTTTAGATACATTTCGACATATGTGTGGTTTAAAGATTAACAAACAAAAAACATCAGCAGTATGGATTGGTAGCAACAGAACCAATATAGAACAGATTTGTCCAAATCTAAACTTAGATTGGAAATTAAACGGTGTTTTCGAAATGTTGGGTGTAAAGTTTAGTACAAACCTTAAAGATATGGTTAATATGAACTATACACAAGCCTTAGATTCTATTAAAAACGTAATTACTATGTGGTCGAAACGCTTCCTGACAGTGTATGGAAGAGTAACCGTGGTTAAATGTTTCATGTTATCAAAATTTAACTATATCGGTCAAATGCTTCCAAACCCTTCAGCGAATTTCTGCGAGAAGTAAATGAGTATATATTCAAATTCATATGGAATGGAAAACCTGACAGAATAAAACGTAGTCAAATGATACAGGAATATCATTTTGGAGGAGTAAAAGTTCCTCATATTATTTGCCACCTGAAAGCTTTAAAAATAAGCTGGCTAAGACGTATTGAGCTAGGTGATCAAAAATGGATTAAACTTTTTCACCTATTATCCAACTTGAATAAAAATGACATCTATGAATTTAGAGAAAATAGATGGAAAAAAATAAAGAATCAAATAAAAAATAAGTTTTGGTATGATGTATTATATGCATGGGCTAATGTTATTCACAACCAGATGTGTGACCCAAATTTGGATTATAACTCCATAGCAAGGAATTATCTATGGTGGAATGATAAAATAACGGTTGGTAATCAATCTGTAAGATTTAAACATTGGTATGTTAAAGGCGTAGTGTTCATAAATGGTCTGTTGAAAAGTAATGGTAAATTTCTTTCTTTCCGTGAATTTTGTAACAAATATCATATACTCTCAAATATTATCGAATACTCTGGTATTGTGAATTCAATCAAAAGTAAATGGCCTTGTATTGGCAGAGGCAGAGCAAAAGTCCTGGAACCTTTTACACCTATGGCTTATGACCTGCTCTTAGGAGCGAAGAAAGGTTGTAAACCGTTCTATAAACTATTGCTAAAGAATGTTAAGACATCTTGTAACAGTCCGTTGAAATGGCAACACGAACTAGGAGTTTCAATCGACATAAAGGAATGGCAACGAATATGCTATCGACCAATGCAAATTACAAAAGATGCAAAACTTTATTGGTTCCAGTACAGAATACTAAACAACATATTGGGCACAAACCGTTTGCTTTATAAAATGAAAATAAAAGATAATGATCACTGCAGCTTCTGCAACTCCAAAACAGAAACTATTTTTCACTTACTATACCAATGTGATATTGTTACAAGTTTCTGGAAACAAATCCAGCTATATATTAGATGTATATTTGCCCCAACTCTAAGAAATATCAATATAACGCCTATAATTGTTATTTTAGGCACACAGAAAGATGACGCTCTTGACCTTGTACTGTTATTAGCTAAATTCCATATATATAGGGCGAGAGTACAAAATACAAAACCAAACGTAATAACTTTTAAACATGAAATTCTTTTCCATCTTAAGGCCGAAAAATCTGTAGCAATAAGCAATAATAGACTTAATCAATATGATAAAAAATGGGCTAACTGGAATTGTCTATTTGTTTGAATAGGAATGAAAAATATGATTGTGTATATAGTTGGATTTTGATTTTGATTTTGTTTCGTTTTGTTTCTTTTCCGTTTTGTTTATTTAATATATTGATATGGAGTTGTTCACACCTTGCTTTGACTGTGTTTTTCAGGTACACTTGCAAACGTGTGCGGTGCACACACTCTGTATATATATAAACATGTAAAATAATGTATAATATGTATATGCTGTAAAGAGAAGTGATGAGATGTTGTCAATAAAAAAAAATCACCTCTTGCTTGGGGAAAAAAAAAAAAAAAAACATAGCCGTGTATTATATGCTTCATTGAAACAAATAAATTCTGACGCAAGTATTAAGAAAATATTCTGGGTCTAAATATGTTTTTTAAGTAATTTTAGAGAGGGTATTTTATTCTTACATTTCAAGAAATGAACGCAAAGAGAGGAAAAACGTCTCGAAATTACCTTGTTTACATCGTCATTTCCACGGGTTTAAAATAAACACTTCAAAAGAACTAAGTTCCCCTTTTGGGGTTCCCTTATATTTCCAAAACAATACATTGGAATGAAATGGGGTTTTCAGTCAAATGATTATGGGTTTTATACCAATACTTGACCAAAATTTCAAATCAACAGGTTCTGTCATGCTCGAGTGAGCACGTATTGAATAACGGAATGTCCCATTACAAAAGTTGCTAAAATAACGTTTAATTTCAAAAGTTGCTAATATAATCATAAACACATTAGCGTCAGGCAGTGAAAGCCACACTGGCTGATCATCCTTCATCCTTCATCAAAAGAAACATTCCCTCTTCAATGCATGCTAATTAATTGACAATGGAAGCACCTGTTGGGTTAAAATTCTGGTACAACAAGAGTTGGACTTCCATATCGAGTAGCGCGCCTCATCAACATTATGAGAAATCGATGTCATCAATTGATACACCAACGCGGTGGATACACACACTACTAAATATTATTTTAACAACTTTTGAAATGGGACATTCTGTCATTCAATACAAGCTCACTCAAGCATGACAGAACCTGTTGATTTGAAATTGTGGTCAAGTATTGGTATGAACCTCATAACAATTTGACAGAAAACCCATTTCAACCCAATGTATATTTTTGAAAATATAAGGGAAACCCTAAAGGGGAACTTACTTCTTTTGAAATGTTTAGTATCCCCTATTCAGAATTCACGCCACTAAATGGTTACCCCATAGGTTTACATGTTAAATGGTTGTTACAAAAAGCCCATTTCCTCGCTTATGAAGCGACTGGATTTTTCAATTTGACATTTTTCTAAATGTCATGATATCTTTGATCATTTAATCAAAACAATTATATATGGTATCCCTGAAAGTTCTGAGAAATTAGCTCCCAGAGTTGGACAACTGGTGTAGCGCCCTCATTTATCAGAACAAGTTGAGAAATGTTACCAGAACATTTACAATCAAAATGCATCCAAAAAACCTACAAAATGCATTGATTTTTGTTTTGTTTTGCACTGTGGTATTAGGTAATAGTCCAAAAATCAGGATTAAACCACAACTTTAAACATTTGGGAGCAATAAGTACCATTTCTGATTAATTCTGTAATCATTGGGCCACAGAATGCCCAGCTGACAAAAACAGTTTGATTGACTTTGGCAAGGATTGAAATTAATTACTGGTGTGGAATCTATAGCAAAATAATGTGGTATGGTCTTAAAGGTCAGGGCTTTCCGGAGCTATTATTAGTAGTTTGAACCCTGTAAATTCCCAAATAAACCAATGACAGGCCGTTTAATGAGAGGTATTTGCCATAAACAATTTTTCGATTAAGTTCTGACAGAATATTTTGGAGAGCCAAGTGACGATAAGCTTCACTGACTTTGAAGGCTTTTTTCTCCAATTCAATAATTCAGCGGTGATTAACTTCAATTAATCATAATTTCACTTTGGAATGGCATATTATAACAACATTGGTGTCATTCTAAACCTGAGGAAAACTACTTTCTAATTTTTGCCACTTTACTCTCATTTTGTGGTGCCAGGTCACATATATTCTGTCGAGTACAATGCAGTCTTGCCTATTACAATATAACTTTATAACCCATGCTTCATTGAAGAAGAAGAAGAAAATTCTGACGAGCATAATGTAGTCTTACCTATACCATCATAGCCGTGTATTATATGCTTCATTGAAACAAATAAATTCTGACGAGTACAATGTAGTCTTTTAAGACTACAGTTAAAACTATTACAACATAGCCTTATAACACACTGCTTCATTGAAACAAATACTATTACTGACGAGGTCAATGTAGTGCGAATAAAGATAAGCACCAGAAGATTTGACGGAAGAAGGGGGTCGGCAAAATTCACTCATATTGGGTATGTGGCATTCCTATGATAAACTCTTTCTTCCAGTGTACTAAAAAAATCACAGTGTTTCTAATTTTAGAAAAAACTTATCACAAATATTGCGTAACTTCACTTCTTTTTTTTAACTTCAAAATACATGTTATTTGATAAATGGCATTGCTATTGCTTACAAGTTAAAGTTTTCAAACTGATATTCCAAAAATAAGTTGGTGACAGAGTCTTCTTTATAAATACAGTATAAACTAAGCATCAGTGTTTCTAATCTTAGAGAAAATTATGATAGTTTTTCCAATTTACGAGGTATTTTTCACCAAAAAGATGATTTTTTTTTGATGTTCAGTTTTTCAGTTGGACAGCGGTATCAAAATAAATTTGTATTGCAATCATAACTAACATCCCTTGGCTCCATGTAAGCAAAAATTAAACCATTGTGTTCTAGTTTGTGTATAATAAAAACACTCCAACAATGTTAATGTTGTTTGGGGCATATGCTCCTATTTTAGCATTTCTAGATAAGGCCCATAATATGCTCAATAGAATTCGGGGCCACTAAAATTCACCAATATTGGGTCTGTGGCATTTCTATTATAAACTGTTTTTCCTCCTGGTGTGCTAAACAAATTTCAGTGTTTCTACTTAAAGAAAAAAACATCATAAAGAATCTTATAATTTCTCCATTTTCTCCATTTGCAGATGAACGTTTTTGAATTAATTGTTTTCCATTCCTAACTACTTTCAGATTTCATCTTCTTCTAGGTCTTCCGGATAAACTCATAATGCAACTTCAACGACTGCAAAATGCCACTGCTCGCCTCATCTGTCGCACTAAACGATCCGAACACATCACCCCGGTTCTCCTCAAGCTCCACTGGCTCCCTGTACGTCAAAGGCTCACATACAAGACTCTTCTTCTAACATTCAAATGCCTCCACGGTATGGCGCCTAAATATCTGTGTGAGCTGATATCACCGTACAAACCAACGCGCACTCTACGTTCGTCTACTTTGACACTCCTCGCTGTCCCCAAATCACCAAGGACAAAGACATATGGGGCTCGGGCCTTCGCGGTACAAGCTCCAGCGCTATGGAACAATCTACCAGAAACAATCCGAAGCATCAAGTTGATCAATCGTTTTAAGACATCTGTGAAAACTTATTTGTTTAACCAATACTACAACTGATTTTTAGAACTTTATTAACTGTATGGTATTTTTGTGTGTATATTTCTTCCGTATTTTATTGCAATTTCTTATATTTCATACGGTGCATAATTTTTAATTTTGTAAATTTTTATTGCTGCTCTCTTTTATCATATTTGTTAATAGTTGTACGGCGCTCAGAGGCTTTTTGTATTAAGCGCCTAAGAAATGTCTTGTTATTATTATTATTATTATTATTTTGAAAAAAGATTGTCAATAAAGTTATCTTTATATACTTTAAAAAAATATATGGGTGTTTCTATGAAAATGTGATACATTTTCCCTAAACATTGATGCACTTTTTGTTAGTTGGTCACCGATTTCATAGAAACCTCTTATTATGACTACAATCAACAGCCTTTGGCCCCACAAATTCAAAAGTAAACAATTATTTTCTGTCTTACTGATGTTAAACACACTTCAGCAATGTATTTTATGCTTGGTAGAACTAGTTCCCCTGTCTACCCGCCTTAAAAGCTCTCCATGGAATTGAACTTTTCACGAACTTCAATCAAACTCTCTGAAGTTATCATTTTATACATAGATAAAACATTAGTATAATGTCACGCTCCTTTGCAGTGTTTCTAGGTAATTTCAGAATTATACAAAAAGATGATTTTAAAACACCATGCTGTTGTTCATCAAACATACAAAACCCAATCTTGATCGATAATTTTACAATATATCCTAAAGCCTAACTCATCATAGCAAAGGTGATCTACAGTAGCAGTTCAACTGTAGAATTCTCATAACTGCACTTTTTTCTCTCCATGGGATAGGTACTTCATATTGTTTCATCATTGTTTTATAGATGGTTGTGTCAACGGATTTCATACTGTATATAATTATACCTTACATCGAAATATACAATAATACAATAATTCAGTAATATGTGAAGCTTATCCGAGGTATATACCTTTCCAATTTTTATGAAATTACATTTTGCTATGTCACTTGCCCTTACCGATGTATTAGTGGATACATAATGTTTTACCATAAACAAGGTCTTTTTACACTCTGTTTTGCTCAAATAGAATGTAAATGTCTCTCGTCACTTACCAAATGATTTTACCAGGAGCCAAAAAGATTCAACTGCAGCTTAGGACCATCATAAACAACTGTTTTGGTTTCCTTCCTATGTACCTATCAAATATATAACTCTGACATGGAAAGGTTTAAAAAATATGGCACCTTCTTATAAAACCGACCTTCTCTCTCCATATACTCCTACTTGCAGTCTGAGGTCGTGAGAAAAGTGCTTACTATCAGTTCCATACGAACAACATCCTCTTTCGGAGATCGTGCCTTTTCTACCGTTGCTCCAAAACTTTGGAACTCTTTACCTATCGATATTCGTCAGTCAAATTCTCTCCATCGGTTTAAATCAGGACTCAAAACATTATATGCTACTTATGACTGCTAATTTCAACTGTTTTGATTTTTACATTTTGTTTGCTATTCTATTGTTATTGTTTCTCATATTCAATGTGTTATTGTAATTGTTTTTGGTCATATTTTAAGAACATAACGATTTTTGGTTGGTTTTTGTTCAGCGCAAGATTGTTACAGATCATGTTTTTTTCTGTGATTTTTACTTTACTGTATTGTTTTTCTTGTTTGTTCATTGCGCCTTGGATAAGAACTTGTTTCTAGATAAATGGCGCTTTATAAATGCTTATTTATTATTTTTATTATTACATTTATATGACAGAATGAGATCTAGAAATCTAGATTTATAAACGAACCCTTCCTAATATTTGGACCAATAACATCTATGTGAAAGTGTTCACTAATGTCTTAAGTTGTTTAAGCTTTAACTTTCCGACGCTGTTTGCCTTTGCCAACAATCATAAATCTATGTTATGACCCAGTGTTTCTATAACATAATAATTAAAACACAATGATTTTATTTCACACCTATGAGGGGCCATGGCTCCTCTTAATAACCAACATACAAACTAACACCTGAATCACTTGTTATTTAAATGGATTTTAACACAACCCACATATCTTTTCCAGTTTAGGCCATTTTGAATGTCATACCCGTAATTATTCTTCATTAAAAAGTACCATTAGACTAGAAACACTGATAAATAAACTTGTTGAAAATAATTTAGGGTTACCATTGGATAGTTTTGAATGAATTCAATCATCATTCATGAAAACTTAAAAGGATTTTTGACAAAAATGCGGAAGATACCGGTGAACATTGTAATTTGATACTTATGACCCAGTGTTTCTAACATAATAATAAAAACACAATGATTTAATTTCACACCTGTGAGGGGCCATATCTCCTCTTTATAAAAAACATACAAACTAAAACCTGAAGAACGGTGATGTTTCTGTCAAATATCACACTATATTAATTTTGCCATAATATGTAATAAATACCCTAATTTTAAACTGTAATTTAGAATAGGTCTCCCGTTTCGGCATAGCAACGGGCCGGTTTTGGAATATTACCTCAAAGGGGGCAGGACCAGACGTGATTTAGTGTTGTGAAACCACAATGATTTTATTTCACACCGATGAGGGGCCATGGCTCCTCTTTATAACCAACATATAAACTAACACCTGAACCACTTGTTATTTAAATGGATTTTAACACAACCCACATATCTTTTCCAGTTTAGGCCATTTTGAATGTCATACCCGTAATTACTTTTCATTGAAAAGTACCATTAGACTAGAAACACTGATAAATAAACTTGTTAAAAATAATGTTAGGGTTACCATTAGATAGTTTTGAATGAATTCAAACATCATTCATGAAAACTTAAAAGGATTTTTGATAACAATACGGAAGATACTGTGAAAATTTGAATTTGTCTATGTTATGAGTTAGAATAATTATAGAATAATTATTATACTGTAGAATTAAACAAATGGAATAGAACAGGCATATCCTCCCGCGCATTTTGACACCTCATTTGTCACAATGGCACCAATATTGATGAAGCTGTGGTCATTTGAATAAGAAATTATGCAGTTTCCATTGTTGCACAAGAAAAGAGCGGAAACAAAACAGTAAATCTTAAGTGTACCTCTTCTTTCTCGGCCATGCAAAGACAATTATAATCAGAACATCTCACATCGTCAATTGTTTCCAACACCTGTACCTACTGGCGTGAGACTAATCCTTTACAATGACCAGTATCATTCATGATTTTTGTAAGCCAACACACCTGTCTCTCCATTTCCGTGCAACCTTCCTTGTAACTCCAAATCGACGAGCAAATTCAGTTACACAAACTCCAGAAACTTTACATTGAGAAAAAAAGAGTAAAAGGAATATACCTCAGATGAGCTTCATAAATTATCAGATAATGCACTGCCCGTATCAAAAGTGCTCGATTCCTAGAAAGAGCGTGTTATGTTGAAAACAAGCAATTAAATTGATAATTATTTATACATTAACTGGCAGTTTCATGGCCACCAACCATTCATGATGGAGGCAATCACTCAGATGAGCTTCACATATTAGTGAAATATAATAATAATAATAATGTGGGTTTATAATGCGCACTAATCCACCATAATGATGCTCGAGGCGCGTTACAAAAGAAATCTTACATTACAACATACATTTTCATGCACAACTTAATCTACAATAACTTATACAACTATAAGTATAATAATGATGTCAATAATAATATCATAATAAGCTCACACACAAAATTCACCTACAAATATATAAAAAAAGAAATATATAGTATTGTAAAAATTATTATTGTGTATTACGATACCAATGTTTAAGTTACATGTGCAGTAGGAAATCCGTTGACACAACCATCTATAAAACAATGATGAAACAATATGAAGTACCTATCCCATGGAGAATAAAAGTGCAGTTATGAGAATTCTACAGTTGAACTGCTGCTGTAGATCACCTTTGCTATGATGAGTTAGGCTTTAGGATATTTTGTAATATGATCGATCAAGATTGGGTTTTGTATGTTTGATGAAACAACAGCATGGTGTTTTAAAATCATCTTTCTGTATAATTCTAAAATTACTAAGGCTGTCAATGCACGGGTAGTTCGTACCCGAGTGCCCGACCCGTTTTTTCAGGCGGGTACCCGGGTACACGACACCGTCCCCCTCCCACAAAAATAAATATGTTTGTTTTGTTTTTTAGTACAATTCTTTTTTGAGTAATGTACACTTTCTATTCTCTGCGTGAACACTGAGGACAAACGGTTTGTAATGTATACTTTCCACTCCCTGCGTGCACACTGAGGACAAAACGGTATGTTGAATGAGGATGTTGTTGCTTTTTCAATAAAGGAGTTAATGGGTGTATCGAGCACAACCAGGTGCTACAGGAAACAATTTCTTATGCTAAGGCTCATAAGAAAACAATGCACGTTACCTTTTTCGATCTTGCTGACGCATTTGGTAGTGTAAGTCACACTTTGATATCCCAGTCAATGGATCGCTGTCAGCTCCCTGAAAACATTCAAACCTATGTTTGTAATCTTTACTCCCGTCTTAACGGCCGTGTTCAAGGCCCAGACTGGCTATCGGACTCCTTTAAATTCAAAAAAGGAACATTTCAGGGGGACCCCCTGTCACCAGTTATTTTTCTGATGTGCTTCAATCCCATTCTTGAATACCTTGAAAGCATTCGCGAGAAGAGTGGCTTTTGCTTGGATGAGACAAAAATCATCACCACGCCGTATGCCGACGACTTCAATCTAATCACTAAAAACAAAACCCAACACCAGAAAATAATTAACGAGCTCCACAAAAAAGCATCCAGTATGGGTTTCACCCTGAAGCCAAGCAAATGCCGCTCGCTCTCCCTATGCAGCGGGAAACCAACTGTAATTGACTTTAATATTGGGGAAAACATTGTAAAAACTGTTGATCAGGACCCTCAACGTTTCCTTGGCTCGCTGATAACATTCAATGGTAAAGAAAAAGATGTGTATGACATGATTGTGGGACAACTAAACAATAAATTGTACAATATTGAGCAATCGCTGGTTCGCAATGAGTTCAAATTGGCTATATACATCCGTTACTGTCTTCCTTCCTTAAGATTCTGCCTCACTGTTCATGACCTCACTAAAACCAGCCTCCAATATCTCGACCGTAAGGCTGAGCAATACTTGAAACGCTGGCTGGGGATCCCCAAACATGGGGCTAATACAGCTCTTCTGCATATGCATAGAGGTCTTAACATACAACGCATTTCGGATGTATATAGCCAAGCCCATTGCGCCTCATTTAGTAGATCCAGATGTAAAGCTGACAGCGTAACAAATATGGCTTTAGACCTTAAGCTTTAAAGAGAATCTGCCTGGCACCGAAAAATATCCATCACCAAACAATGTGACCGTATTCATGGGCTTGCCACTGAGAACATGGATAACAACACATGGGGAGCCGTCAAACCCAGGATCCGGAGAGCCCTCAATGCGGAATCTGTTACATATTGGAAATCCGTTGTCGAGCCTCTCCTGAGCCAGGGTGAGACCGCCAAGTTGCTCGAAAAGTGCGAGTCAGATTTGACATGGAGATCACTGATATACAATCTGCCTAAAGGGATTCTTAAATTTGCCATCAATGCTTTAATTGATTCTCTACCGTCTTTCACCAACTTGAAACGATGGGGCAAACGACTTACGGACAGCTGTCCTCTCTGTCAGAGCAAAGGTACCCTGTTTCACATCCTCAACCATTGTCCACGTATGCTCAATAGATACTTATCGAGGCACAACAATGTCCTTCACATATTACTCGCTGCCTTCAAAGACAGTGAAACATACAGGAATGGCGATCTAAGTATCTTTGCTGACATTGAGAACTGCACTATAGGTGGTGGAACCGTGCCTCCGTATGTCATTGCCACATCGCAAAAGCCGGACATCGTTCTGGTTTGGTCTACTGAGAAAAAAGTCATCCTCTTTGAATTGACCGTGCCATTCGAACCCAACATTATTAATGCCCATCAAACAAAGATCGACCGATACTCAACCCTGGTCTCTAACATAGCTGACACAGGCTTTGATTGCTCATTAATCGCCATTGAGATCGGCTCAAGGGGTTTGATTGACACGGACAATAAGAAGAGGATGACTAGTATCTTCAGGCAACTGAAAAGTTCCACAAAATATTCTGAACTCAAAAACAAAATTTCAAAATCCGTTCTTACCTCTTCATATTCCATCTACAATGCCAGACATGAGCCGGAGTGGAACATCCATGAGCTCATTTAGATTTATTTTGTGCCGCCATGATAGTTTTTCATTTTGTTGTTTTTGTTTATAAATTCCGTTGTTTTGCTTTCTTTGAGTACTGTATTAATTTGTATGTTCTTGTGTTATGTAACTCCCATGCCTGGGGTCAGCATAGGCCCTAGATGTTCTTGGGTTTGTGTGTTTGCTTCTTTATATTATTATAATAAAGATGATGAAAAAAATAATAATAATTTAGTATAATATCTTAGGTTAGGAGTTACTATCCCTATTATGTGGGTTATTAAGGGTCAAATACGAGTCATCTAAGGTCCTGTTTTGGACATTGAAAATGAAGAAATGTAAACAAAATTGGTGGGTTTCTTTACATTTCGGGTATAAGTCACAGCCTTAGAAATTACCTATAAACACTGAAAAGGAGCGTGACATTATAATAATGCTTTAACTATGTATAAAATGATTACTTCAGAGTTTTATTGAAGTTCGTGAAAAGTTCTATTCCATGGAGAGCTTTTAAGGCGTATAGATAGGGGAATTAGTTCTTCTTAGGGAGCAGTTCCATTTATACGCGATAAATTTATCGCGACTGTATCAGGGCCTGATATGTTTTGGACGCGATGTTTTTCAAGTTGATTCGCGATAAAATAGTCATCAGGCCCCGATAAAATAGCCATCGGGGCCCGATACGAGGCCTCTGCTAATCCCTGGGGGTATGTTTAGCAAATAGAGCGGGACATTGTTTAGCAAATACACGAGGATAATACAATTTACGTTAAACATCCATAATCAATAACATTATCTCTAAAAACATGAAATGCTGAATTTGTACCTTACAACTAGAATAAATAACCCGAAGCTCTATTTACATACCGACCACTTATCTTTCGTTATATTTAAACAAGCGGTAATACGCTTCGCGATAAATAATCCTTTGCTACTCGCAACTGTTCGCGATAAAAATCTCATCGGGGCCTGATAAAAAACTCATCGGGTCGCGGAACATTCTCGCAATTTTTATCGCGTACAAATGGAACTGTTCCCTTAGTCATAATAAGAGGTTTCTATGCCACAGACCCAATATTGGTGAATTTTGCTGGCCCCGAATTCTATTGAGCATATTATGGGCCTTATCTAGAAATGCTAAAAAAGGAGCATATGCCCCAACCCCAAACAACATTAACATTGTTGGAGTGTTTTTTATTATACAGAAGCTAGAACACAATGGTTTTATTTTTGCTTACATGGGGCCAAGGAGTGTTAGTTGTGATTATAATACAAATTCATTTTGAAACCGCTGTCCAACTGAAAAACTGAACATAAAAAAAAAATCATCTTTTTGTAAAAAATACCTCGTAAATTGGAAAAACTATCATAATTTTCTCTAAGAATAGAAACACTGATGCTTAGTTTATACTATATTTTTTAAAGAGGACTCTGTCAACAACTAATCATTGGAAAATGAGTTTGACAACTGTAACTTGTAAGCAATGGCAATGTCATTTATCAAATAATATGCAAATAATATGTATTTTGAAGTAAGGAAAAAAAGGTGAAATTACGCATTTTTTGTGATAAGTTTTTTTTCTAAAATTAGAAACACTGTGATTTTTAGTGCAATGGAAGAAAAAGTTTATCATAGGAATTCCACATACCCAATATGAGTGAATTTTGCCTACCCCCTTCTTCCGCCAACCATCTGTTGCTTATCTTTATTCGCACTTAATTCCGATTCTCCTTGAAAGCTTTAAATAAACTGCACTGACTGCCTATCAATTATCGTATTTTGTGTAAAATTGTTCTCCTAACTTATAAATGTCTTCATGGTACTGCGCAAATCTATCTTCAAGATATTATTAAGCAATCTTACCTATTCCAACATAACCTTATAACACATGCTTCATTGAAACAAATATATTCTGACGAGTACAATGTAGTCTTACCTATTCCAACATAGCCTTATAACACATGCTTCTTTGAAACAAATATATTCTGACGAGTACAATGTAGTCTTACCTATTCCAACATAGCCTTATGTGACAGTCATGAATATATGCCATTTTCATATTATATTGTATTATTTGTTTCCATGTTTTGACTATGTACTCTACGTTTCCCTCTGTCCATCCCTGTCTGGTATAATTCATCTGCCCAGTAACACCACCTTGACCCATGACCCAATCTGTTTACTGTCCACCACATGTGACCTTGTTTACTTCCTGTCTTATCTCCCCCTATGCAAATAGCCCAGCCACCCATTTTTGTCAGTCCAGAATTGCTCTCCAACAAGCAACACTCCATCTCTGGGCCTGTCTACCATTTTGTGTATCCCTTTGTCTTTAGAAAACCAGCACTTGCTTTCCATCAACGCATTTCCATCGTTGGATGTCATCGTTTTGTGTTTCCTACGTATTTCTGCTGTTTGTCTGTATGTGTATGTCTACGTCGACAAGTTAAAGCATCATTTAGAACCGAATTAAAGAACAGTGACATTATATATTGTACATCGTTTTCGTCGTGTGTTATATTTCTACTGTCGTCAAGTGTCACCAATAATTTGAATTGTAAAACCCCAACGGTCACATGGTCAACTCCTTTTCATCGTATGTTTAGGGGATAATAAAAACCCATACTGCTACATTGGCGCCGCAACGTGGGGCTGTGTTTCATTGACCATCGTGACCAGGGCTACCTATATCATCTATTCATCATGTTATCTGAAGTGATTATTGTTTTGCTGGCCAAATTGAACAGATTGGAGGA
This sequence comes from Ophiura sarsii, assembly GCA_035610835.1. Classification (NCBI taxonomy): domain Eukaryota; kingdom Metazoa; phylum Echinodermata; class Ophiuroidea; order Amphilepidida; family Ophiuridae; genus Ophiura; species Ophiura sarsii. The sequence continues at coordinate 5,229,445 of CM069446.1, read as the reverse complement.
CAAAGTGTCAGAACTTCTACAACGTCCAGTTTGTAAGCACCATCACTGTGTACAGCACAATCCATCAAAATCAACGCCAGCTACATGTACATGTACTAGTATTAGTAATAACATCACACCAATTCATGACATTTCCCCAGTGACGGAGAAGAATGTTCCAGGAATGGTGAAGTGGTTTAACATCCAGAAAGGGTTTGGATTCATTACTAGAACTGATAATATTAAACAGGAGGATATTTTTGTGCACAAGTCGGGAATCTCTAAGCGTAATCCAGTGCACAAGAGACTGAGCCTTGGGCAAGCTGAGCATGTTGTTTTTGATGTTATTCATGTGAGTGGACGCAGCAGCCCGGAGGCAATTAATGTTACTGGACCAAATAATGCAAATGTTATGGGCAGCAGAAGAAACTTTATGGAAAGTCATAGTACAGCACCAGCCCATACGGATACGCCATCATCATGTGCCAGTTTAGTGATTTCATCTCATCGTCCTAGTCCTACTACTACATGTACTGTCAACCAGGATCCCAAGCCTGTTACCAGGAAGCGCCGACTGCTGCCGAAGCTACCGAAGAAATCACATTCTAGCCGTCAAGAACCCTCCCCCCGTTATACCCCTGAACTTGAATCTCACCGTACGGAACACAAATCTACAAGATTACCTGCTTCTTTAGGACATATTGACATGATTGATTGTTTCACGTAGTGACATTTGATTGTTTACCGTGTTTACTGGACTTGCCAATGTCAATACCAAATGGATTTTGTTTTGGAATTTTATTGTTTACATGGGACTACTGACTATTTTGTTTGATATGTTTTTATATGACTGTGATTTTGGAATAATGATGATACACCTGTACATGTACACACAACATGTTTGGTTTGTATCTGTTTTATGTTTGATATGTTTCGCTATTATTTAATTTTATTCCAAATTAAATGTATAAAGGCTTTAGTAACCTTGACATTGGTCTTAACAAGTTGCGCGTCACTTGAGGTACTTTTTGCATAGTGAATGAAAATTGTTTGTGTTATTGCCAGTGGTATCGTAGAAAAACGGATGCCCTGGACCGATTATGTGTATGGTACGCGTATTGATATCGTAGGAAAACGGATATCGCGCTTTTTGTGTATGTTGTAATCAGACATGGTTTGGTAGGAAAAACGCAGACCATGTTCCAGTCAACATTGTTTATTCAGGTTTTGTAAAGAATTGTTTGAAGATTGTACAATCATATAATCTTGTTTTCGAAACAAACGAAATGCCCTGAGTTTCTTTGGTGGTTTGACCCATAGAATTGTTTTTATTATTGTTTTGTATATGCATCAAAATTTGTTAGGAATACCTGAACTAGGAATTTCGGAAAGCTATGACAAGTAATTGCATATGTCTAATTAATTGTGTTTTGTATTTTTGAAAACGCCAGATGTGTGTGTACAGTGTATCATGTTATCAATTATTTATTGATATTTTGGTTTAAATTACGAGGACGCAATTTATTCAAAGCGGGGGTGAATGTGACAGTCATGAATATATGCCATTTTCATATTATATTGTATTATTTGTTTCCATGTTTTGACTATGTACTCTACGTTTCCCTCTGTCCATCCCTGTCTGGTATAATTCATCTGCCCAGTAACACCACCTTGACCCATGACCCAATCTGTTTACTGTCCACCACATGTGACCTTGTTTACTTCCTGTCTTATCTCCCCCTATGCAAATAGCCCAGCCACCCATTTTTGTCAGTCCAGAATTGCTCTCCAACAAGCAACACTCCATCTCTGGGCCTGTCTACCATTTTGTGTATCCCTTTGTCTTTAGAAAACCAGCACTTGCTTTCCATCAACGCATTTCCATCGTTGGATGTCATCGTTTTGTGTTTCCTACGTATTTCTGCTGTTTGTCTGTATGTGTATGTCTACGTCGACAAGTTAAAGCATCATTTAGAACCGGATTAAAGAACAGTGACATTATATATTGTACATCGTTTTCGTCGTGTGTTATATTTCTACTGTCGTCAAGTGTCACCAATAATTTGAATTGTAAAACCCCAACGGTCACATGGTCAACTCCTTTTCATCGTATGTTTAGGGGATAATAAAAACCCATACTGCTACACTTATAACACATGCTTCATTGAAACAAATATATTCTGACGAGTACAATGCAGTCTTACCTATTCCAACATAGCCTTATAACACATGCTTCATTGAAACAAATACATTCTGACGAGTACAATGTAGTCTTACCTATTCCAACATAGCCTTATAAACACAAGCTTCATTGAAACAAATGAGATCTGCCGAGAATAATACAGTCTTACCTATTCCAGGATGACCCTATAACCCAGGGTAACCTAATAGCGTAGCTTCATGCAACCAAATGAGTCAGTAATATGTACTCTTACCTTTTCCAACCTAACTTTATAAAACATTCTCCTTTGAAACCAGTGGGTTCTGACGAGAACTTCAATATAATTGTTTATTGTTTATTTATTTCAAAAACCTGTTGAAAACACATCTGATGTCTGAGACTTTTGTAATAATTAAGTAGTTTTATTGTTGTTGTTTATCGTTTTTTATCTAAATTGTATTCTTTATGTTTGTGCCTTGAGCGCTCTTATTTGAAGTGGATATGTGCCTTATCACTATTATTATTATTATTATTATTATACGCCACTATTAACTGAAAGTTAATACAGGATTATATTGTTTTTGTTTTTGAGGGGCGAGTATCATTTTCCAGTTACTAAGAAACTGATCGACTTATTCCAACCAGAATCGGCACACGTTATTTTTTTCTCGACAGGCGCTAGACTCCGCGTTTGGGAAAAAAAATACGCGCTGGAATTGTTGTTATCATGAATTTAGCTTATCTCAGATTATCTAATATTATCTCCCCCATTGAAAACAATGGAAAAATACTCCCGATGAGATATCTCAAAAACTAATTGAGCTAGTGCACTGATATTTAGCACACAGGTTGCTGATTACAATTCCCTGACCTAATGTGCCACCGAGAAAATGTTGACCGTTTCCATGGCAACGGGAGCCATTTTAATCAAAAAATACCAAATTTCCATGGAAACCATGCACGAACAAAATCTGATGAATTCACAAAACTATGCATCATACATGTCGGGTTCAGGGAAATTTGGTCGTCACGGTAACCCGAAAAGCCACGTCACACATTTTCAGTCGACAATTTGTGGACTCGACCCGACGCTGAAAATGTCGTTCCAATCGCTCAATTCGTTCTCAAGATATTGCGCCGAGAAGGTTTTGGCCCTGTATCGGCTTGCTGAGTGCTAGTCTGCTATAGCCTATTATAGTATAGGCTTACTTGTGGCAATTGTTCTCAATATGCGTTACGACTCCGCTTTCCGGAACAAATTATGAGCTGGAATTGTTGTTACCGTGGATATAGCTTATCTCAGATTATCTCATATTATCTCCCCCCCCCCCCCCCCCCCCCCATATTTCCAAGCATGGCATTTTATTCATCAGACCAGTATTAGTAATATTATAAAGTCTGTGTTGCCCTGCATTGGCGCTTGATCATTGGCTGTAACTGTAAGTACAGTCCGTGGTCCTATGGATATGGACTGTATGTAAAAACGTACACAATCTTTTATTATATTGTAAACTTGCGGTCATCAACGTCAAAGTCAATACTGTAGGGGCACACAGTATTCATTGAAATACACGTAAATCGGCTTTTCATGTGACAATGTAGGAAGTTTTTGTTACACCTGAATGTCTTCACATGAATTTTGCTTGCAACGTTCATGTACTAGTCGATAGTTTTAATAAGAAAAACTGCACGATTCAATACAATTTGCTTCTCTTGGGACGGGTACGATCGCGATTATGCTTTTCACTAGGTACTATTTTTCAGAACCATACACCAAACGCGGAAGGATTTAGTGCTGTGCTCCCGCAACATGACAACTAAATACAGCTCGTGACCAGGCACACCACATTTTATAATGTGTGTTCTAATGGCATGCCTATTTTCACCATTCCGTATACTATTTTTTAAGTTTTAGGTCGACAAATACAAAATGTGTGTTCATTGTATGCAATAGATAGATAGGTCTTGTTCATTTTGATACAAAAAAACCCATCCACATAGAATAATAATTACCGGCAAAACCTGATGTTTTTTAGACCTCATCCGGAACTATTGAGATTGCGCATTGATTTGGTGTACGGGCCCTCGCTATATGGACGCGCCATTATATTTTCAGGAGGGGGGGGGGGGGGGGGGGGGGTGGGCTGTAGGAAGTTTTTGAAGAAGAAAAAAATGCCCCCTATGCAGGCCCCCCCCCCCCATATACCCCCCCCCCCCCCCCCCCCCCCCCCCGATGAGTAAAAAAAAAGTATACCCCACCCAACTCAATATGAATGAATATATTCAACAAAAAATTCTCCCCTTTAATACGGCGGCAAACCCCCTCTCCCCAACCCAACTTCGTACCCCCTTGAAAATCTAATGGTGCGTCCCAAATCTGAACAAGGGTGCACTTCTCTATGGGCGCACAGCACTAAATCACTCCTCGTTATGTGTCTGTGCAACAAAAAATGTGTGTTTCCCCGGGTATGTTTCTCGTCCGGACTTGTTCTAAGTTCCCATTTGTGAAAAGTTGGGTGTCATCATAAAAACAGGTAGGCCCTCATTATTTTTTGTTTTTTCCTCATTGCTCTACCCCTAGACTGGAAATCATGTGTGGAATAAATGATACCCAAGCACTTCTTATCATCTCTTTTCATCAAAACAAAATGAAACAAAGTTAAAGAGGAAATAACAAATTGAGAATCTCAAAAAAATGGTGAGAGCGGGGACGAGAAACATGTTTATTATTTTACTTGGCCTAATGGTAGTACCTAATGGTTGGCATGAGAGTAGCATCATTAAAATGAAAGGTAATATCTTGTGCTTAGATCAGGATCGGGGGGGGGGGGGCACTCATGTATAAAATTCCTAACATTTTTGGTTCGGTCGTAAAAAAATCACCGAGATGTCAGTAAAAAAACCCAGTAAAACGATTACTACGATCCCCATAAGTATATTTATGCGCGCCATGCTCATCCAAACGAAAGGGAAACATATTTTGAAACCACCAGTTGGGTACATAACAAAAGTGAAACAAAATCGTTGGGATCTCGTTGGCGCGTCACCTTACGCTCACCTTGAAACCCTTATGCAGTTTCAAGACCTTACTATTTGATACGCCAACAAGATCCCATTCAATAAACAAGGTCATATGAAAGAACTCAGAGCCTTTAACAAATTCAAAAGAAAACATTGTTTGGATCTCGTTGGCGCACGGAGATAATCACGGTCAAAGGTCAAATGATACCATTTTGAGCCATTTTCGCACCTCCGTACATCCGTGCGCCATCTTTAAAACACCTTGGAAATGATAAACAAAAAATGAAGATACCAGATTGGGATCTTTAAGATTTTTTGTGTATTTTTTTAATGATTTTGAACAATTTTTCTTAAGGTCAACTTACAGTGCATGCGAGTCAGTAATAGCCCGACATACATTGTTCAAGCTCTTATACATCAGTGTGCCAACAAGATCCCATCAAAGTTGTGGGTTATTTGCTTAGTGTGACTGCCATTTAATAGATACCGATGTGAAAAGCTTAGGATTTTGATGGCGGTTTATTCTACATGAGCGCAAAATTGAGGCGTCATCAGCTTTATTCTCAAGCTTTTTTGAGCCATTTAAGACCAAGTCCCAGGATATCAGATTACTTTGGTGAATTTTGACATGTCATATAATACATTGTTTCTATGCATTTTAGAACACATCTATGTTAGTCTGTAATGTCGATTTCAAAATATGTAAGTCATGTCTTCCGAATTCGACAGGGTTGTTGAATTCTGAAGACATAATATGCAATTTATGAAACATCATGCAACAGATTAATGTTGATAGGTTGAGAAAGGTCAAAAATGCATAAACAACAATGTTCAATATGACATGTCAAAATTCACCAGGCCAAAGTAATCTGATTTTCTGATAACTGATAAACATGATAAATGGCCCAAAAAGGCTCGAGAATAAAGCTGATGACGCCTCAACTTTACGATCATGTAGAATTAACCGCCATCAAAATCCCAAAGTTTTTCCAGTGGTATCTATTGAATGGTGGCCAAACTAAGCAAATAAATCAAAAATATGATGGGATCTTGTTGGCGCACTGATTTACAAGAACTTTAACAATGCACGAAGAGCTATTACTGACTCCCATGCAGTGTAAGTTGCTCTTAAGCAAATTTGTAAACAATCATTACAAAATAAATCTCCGAGATCCCAAGCTAGTTTCTTTATTTTTTATTACAGATAAACCATCTTTGTAAGTAGATGTCATTTCCAAGGTGTTTTTAAAAATGGCGCACGGATTTACGGAGGTGCAAAAAATGGCTAAAAATTGAAAAAATTGACCTTTGACCTGGACTATCTCCGTGCGCCAACGAGATCCCAAAACATTTTACATTTTAATTTGTTGAAGGTTCTGAGTTCTTCCATATAAACTTGTTTATGTAATGGGATCTTGTTGGCGCGTCAAATAATAACAGCCTGCTGAAAACTGCTGAGGACGCTGTTCATCACGGTTTCAAGGTCAGCGTAAAGTGACGCGCCAACGAGATCCCAACGAATTTGTTTCACTTTTGCTGTGTACCCAACTGGAGGTTTCAAAATATGTTTTCCTTTCGTTGGGATGTGCATGGCGCGCATAATTATACTTATGGGGAACGTAGTAATCGTTTTACTGGGATGTTTTCCTGAAATTTCGGTGATTTTTTTACGACCGTACCAAACCTTTTTGGAATTTTGAAATTTGGCTATAGTATAATGTTATGGTAATGAATCACTAGGTGTTTTTTAAGTTGATCTGATGACCCAACTGGAGGTTTCAAAATATGTTTTCCTTTCGTTGGGATGTGCATGGCGCGCATAATTATACTTATGGGGAACGTAGTAATCGTTTTACTGGGATGTTTTCCTGAAATTTCGGTGATTTTTTTACGACCGTACCAAACCTTTTTGGAATTTTGAAATTTGGCTATAGTATAATGTTATGGTAATGAATCACTAGGTGTTTTTTAAGTTGATCTGATGACCCATGAATCACCACATGGTACACTCTTAGAGGCAGAGACTGTTAAACTATTATTATTATTATTATTATTATTATTATTAACATTTATATAACGCTCTACAGAGAACACAACGCTTAACAAAAATCAAAACAGCATTACTAGTATATACAAGGGGAAAATACATGCAAAATATATACAAAAACATACATATAGTAAATCAGTATTTGTGAAACAAATGAATCTTCAACTGGCGTTTGGTTCAACTGGCGTTTGGTGACCGAGATGGACGGTGTTTCTCTGATGCTCACCGGCGGCAGCCGATTTCAAAGTCGGGCGCTATTCTAAAACTACTCTGTACTTTAAACACTTTTCACGCGGTAGTCGTCTGGTCGTCTGCAGACGACAGTTCTAACATTATTGAATTCCACCACTTGATTTGGAATCACCGTGAGAAATGCATTAAAATAAGTACAAATATGCCTAGTATTGGTTCAGTTATTCTTGAAACAAGACGTTGAAAGTAGGGAAAGATTTCTGAAAAATCTTATTTTGTATGGTAAAACTAATACCGCGTGTAAAGTGTTAACGATTACACTCTTAAAAAGAAGATTAAATATCATCAGTTCTGGTATATTTACCTGTATAATATTGAACTGTCCAGCCACTGGATTCAGCAAAGCTGCTACTGATGAGTAGGTCGGCCCATACATCATTGGAATGGGTGGACCATTGTAAATATAGTCGTGAAGAATCGATAGAGCATGCGCAGTATCCTGCAAGTAATGTAATAAGATAGTTTGAATATCTCAATACAAATTGTTTAATATTTAACCAACAAAACCAACAAAATTTATCATCCAGCTATTGGGAATTTGGTAATATTTGGACATTCATGACTCATGATTAAGTGAGCGTGTGTGGTCTAGTGGATAAGACGCCGGTCTCACGATACAAAGGTTGTGAGTTCGAGCCCCGCTAGGTCCAACATGTTTGTATCCTTGGGCAAGGTACTTAGTCTCAATTGCCTCGTCGACCCAAGCGAGATTGGGGAGCTGTTAAAAAGGGTGATATTACAATCTAAGTGCTGATATTGATGTGCGCCTAGCCGGCAGCCTACGATAGATGAAAGCGAAATGAATTGTGACGATTTCCTAACGACAGTGTAATAATATATATATAGGCTACAGCGCCATGAGCGTCGCTTGCGGCGGATACCGGCGCTATATAAGTATCCACTATTATTATTATTATTATTAATTATATTAATGGTTATTAACTAATTAATATCTCTTTTAACTAATGACGATAACGAGGTATCCATATCTATGAACCTCCACTATCAATATCTAACTACAATCATGGGAAATGGTTGACACACTTTGTCCGGTTTGAGATTAAAATAAAAAGCGGCCACTCTCCCACGAGGCAATGTTGATCCTAGTCATTGTCATGGTCGGATTCAAATGACCTTAAATGCGGATGTAGAATGGTCCGCAAAATAGTATGTCATAGATGTGCATAACTATTATTGGCAAACTTGTGTACATTATTTACTAGTGGGTGACATTCCCACATTCCCATTGATATACAATAGCGCGACCTATTGTATTGGGCTTAGCGGGCTTAGAAACACCACCTGTGTTTACGCGCGAAATTCTAAGCTCAAACAAATGTGGCCAACGGGGGGAAATAGGCAATCGCTGAACAACATCTATTGAGATAAGACCTGAGGTCTTGCGTCTCCTCGTAATGGGGAAGTAGTGGTACATGACATAAATGGGTCCACACTAGGCATACTGCATTTTATCCCTGCGACGAGGCATATAATAAAGCAAGAGTATGATAGTCCAATTATTGGTTTCAAAGTGGTTTTTGTCATCAAAGAGGTTGCACGAGGCAAGAGAACTAAATGTGCTTGCGGCGACGACAGTACTGCTAGATTCCACCAGGAGGATGGACGCACTCTAAGCGAGACATTATTATTTTGGATTTAATGTAAGTACAAATATATGTGTAATTAATGTAATAATTGTATTGAGTCATGAGACCCATTTTGGGCAAAGTATTTTTGATTCAAAAAATACAAAGTCTTGATTTATGAGTATTTATCAAACCAAGGACATGTCACGATGTGAAAGAGTCACGTTTAGAGCTGTGTCAAAATTTTGGTTGTGAAAATGTTTACTATCACTGAGAAAAATATCATGTGACGGAATTTTCCATACGAATATTATGTTTAAATTTAGAATTTACTATGTACAGTGTTTCATAATATTTCGTGAATAAAAATGACCACATAAATTGTGTCAAATGTCGTAGCAACGACTTACACATTTTTACAGTAAAGTCATCACGGTTATTGTCATAGCAGTAAAAACAAAGCTGCGTAAATAAAAGCCGTGAAGTTAACGGTGAATAATTAATCTTATTTAATTGTTTGGATATGTTGGAAAGAGATAAGATTATTTTATTGTCATGTTTCAGGAAATGACATGTGAAAAGAATAGATAAAAATATAGTAGCGTAAAGAACTGTTGATATAACGCTACAAATGTTTTATCATACCATATAATTTTACCAAAAAGATATGTCAAAATTATGGCCTACAGAAATTATTATGATTTCTGCTCTGTGTTTTAAATTCACAGTACACCGCTTTTGGTTTAAGTTGACGTGCTTGGTATCTATCTATTTACGTTGGTTCAACTCTACATTTGGTTTAATTTCGGGACAAGTTGGTAGACGATACGTACGTCACACGGGGTCAAGGTCAAGATCAAGATGTGGCAACAAAGGTCATCGTAAAATTACTTATTAGAACTTTCGGTTAGCGTACACCTCACGAAATCACTGCACAAATCCTCGACAGACCTTCTGCTTTTAGACCCGGTATTTATTTCTTCGCTTCAGTACATCTACGGTGTTTACTACTAGTATGCTTACAATATCATAACACGGCGACTATTATAAATAATACACAGGTGCGTTTTCTATACAAAATAAATACTACCGTATGTGGAACTGTCAACGTGTTTATCAGGAGATAAATCGTAGTATCGCGAGTGTGCACACAAACAGGGTTGGGTAATGTGAAATCCATGGTATTTAAAATTAGGTAATAAAAAGTCGTTTAAAAACTTATAACATTTTAATATTAGTTGTGGTAATTATATTTGTATCCCCGTTCACCTCTGAACTTGAACAAATTTTGGAATTTCATTATTTACAAAATTGTTGTTTGGACTTTGACAATTTTGCAACGTGACTATTTAAACAACATTGTATTTTGGACTTGATAAAATGTAGGTACATATTTCTGATACCGATTCGGTCCTGACTTGGAAAATTTGGGGAATGATTTGATAAACCAAATCGGGTTGTCACTTATTCAAAAACTTACATTTTGGACGTTTATCAATTCATAGTAGGGCTTAAGTTGTTTGTTAACCAATGTAGATATCCATGAACCATTGTATATGTATATTATGATATGTTATGTATGATTATTATTTTTGAGAAAGAACACTCGGTTTTATAAAATAAAATACTTGTAAAATAAATTGGACTGGTCAATCATAAATTTTTCCCAAGTGTCTCAACTGAGCAAGATTAAAACATTCCCAATCAGCAGCTGGGGATGACAGTCATGTTATCAGAAGCCTCAGCAATTCCCCCAACATTGATTGATTGGGCTGGGGAAAGAGGGAGACCTTTGCTTTCTATTAAACAATGCTATGTCCCAAGAGCATAGGGATGGTTGCAATAAATTGCGTGAATTGTGCCAACTATTTTTTCCCCGACTGTAGATATTCACATTATTTTAATTCATTTTAGTGCGTCAAAGAAACTGCTCTCATAAGTGTTATGATCGTCTTTAACATAATTTATTTTACTCAGTCATTGAGAAGGTTTTTATTTCGATAGAACTTAGCCTATAGGTACATTCAATTAAGTGCATCATGTGGGTGCATATAACATAAATAAGTCATTCACTGACCATCCAGGTATTGAACGTCAAGAAATCCAGGCCATGATCTTCAAAGTGTTGGTTCCTTTATACAGGGTGAGTCAAAAGAAAATGCAATAGTGGAAAGAAGCCATTTTTTTTCCAAACCCAGTTGTAGTTTGACATTTCTTAAACGTTGCAAGAAGGATATATTTGTTCTTGACTCTATGTGAAAAAATGAAGTCAATCGCATTTTTCGTTTGTCTTTGGTGAACTTTTTTGCTGCACAACCCAATTTACTTGTTTGTCCACGAGCATAGTGATTTCCAATTGAAATTGCACACATTTTATGTTCACATTTGAATATCCCGCCAATAAATCTTTTGAATAATTTCATTTTATTCAAATTTAGAACATTATAAGCAATCCGTAGCATGGGTTATATAAATTGATTATTTTATCTCCCATGTTAACAATAAAGGATACATTAAATTCCAATTATATCACAAATTTACTTGAATTTTCACATTTTAATGAGAGACGAATTTTGCAATCTTATGCATGTTTAAGGTGTTTCGTGGACAAGCGTGTGAAATAGTTGCATGGGTAAAAAGGTTCACCAAAGGCAAACGAAAAATGCGATTGATTTCATATTTTCACATAAAATTAGTAACAAAGATGTCATTCTTATAACGTTTAAAAAAATTCAAACATTAACTCGGTTTTGAAAACAAGATGGTTTCTTTCTACTATTGCAGTTTTTTTGACTCACCCTGTACGTTCCTATAAAACACATTATATTTTGTAACATCCGAAATTTTAGAATTGCACCGTTTCAAATAAGTTTCGGTGAAGAATGGTGATAATTATTTAAAGGCCTTTATTTCAATCCTATCCTGCAACCTTTCTAATATAAAAACCATTGTGAAAATGGAAAACAACTAGGATTATTTTTGAATAATGAAGCGTGTCTGTTTGTGTGTATGCGTTTCCCGGCAACGCTTCAATAGTGTTCATTATAACCAAAAGCCATCGAATACATATGTTTTGAGCTGGTGTATGTTATAAGCGGAAGAAATTAAAAAAATGATCATTCATAATTTATGTCACAATCTGTATCGACAGCCACTTATCGTTTAAATATTCATTACGTCATTAACGAAATATATGATCATTTTAATGGCATCATACAGTTGATTGATTCCAATCACCCGCTAAACCTATGTTTGACTTTCCGTATTCATAGCTACGTTATAAAAAATATGTTATAAAATAAGATATCATTTTATGGGCAAAAATATAAATTTATATGCAGTGTATGTTTGTTAATGTTGACATTATATGTTTGTTTATGTAATATTATAAACCATTGTGCTTTATGTCATACAGGGTGAGTCAAAGAAATATGTACTCAAAGTAAAATAATTATTAAAAATAATTATTATCAGAATATGAAGGCAACCAATATATGCGGCAATAGATGCATTTATTCACTATCATCAGCAAAAAGAATCATGACATTTCTATTAGGGCAGTTCCAAGCAAAACAGGACATTACAACATAATTGAAAAAGGTCTTTTTAATTGATATACATTAAGTATGATTTTTTTTGGAAAAACCTGATTTTTGGTAAAAATTGTGATTTTGTTTTCAGAAAAATTCCCATTTGTAGCACCCTTCTCTGACCCCTTCTTATGCTTTTATATAAGTTTTATTGCTTTAAGTTGCTAACTTACCGCTTAAATTTTCATAAATTTACACGTTTAACATGATTTAGTTTTTTCTGATGTATTTTATTATGAATTTTGCTTTGTGGACAAAACGTCATTCCGTAACGGTCATTCCGTAACGGTCATTCCGTAACGGTCATTCCGTAACGGTCATTCCGTAACACTCTCATTTGTCGGTCTTTACGTCATAATTATTTCAACAACAAAATTAACCAATTTTAACCAGGAAGTTGTCATATTGTAGGTAAAGGTATACAGAATCACCCAAAAGTCAATAAAACGTGATACAGTTCTAAATATCACAAAGTTTTATCCATGTCTTTAGAAATGACTAGAAAAATCATGTCCATTTTGTGTCATTCCGTAACGGCAATTATAAAAATCAATATTTCATTAATTAAAAGTCTGATGATCAAAATTTATACCATAAATGAAAGTGTTTAGTAGTTGCTATTCAAATATATTATTAGTTTGGTGAGAAGTAATAAACTGTTCAAGATATTATGATTTCAAACATAAAAATGCTTTGTGAATGTCATTCCGTAACGCTTATGGTGTGGAAAGTAACCCTGCTAGATCTTGTGGGCAGTTGGTAGTATGCATATTGTACAAGACCGTAGCTGCTGCTACCTGTCGCCTGTGAAGCAGGCTGTCAATTTTCAGCTGTGAACGAGCAGTAGCTTCATTAACTCCAGTGATTCTAAGTGCCTTCTTTTGGATGTTGTCAAGCTGGCTTAGGATGGTGGGTGAAGCATTCGCCCAGCTTAGTGAAGCATACTCCATAATGCTGCGGATTTGCGACTTGTAGACAGTAGATCTACCTTTGGCCTCCAGTTTATTTGGAACTTTGCGTAGAGCGCCAAGCTTCTGACCAGCTTTAGTTGCAATGCCTTATATGTGCTTTGACCAGGTCAGCTTGCTATCAATGGTGACGCCAAGGATATCCAGTTCTTTTGTAGATGGTAGTTTGCACTCTCCAAAGTAGATATCAAGTTCAGATGGGGATCTTTTCCTGGAGATTACCATGGTCTTGCATTTGGTAGGCTCAAAGGTCACTTTCCATTCGTCAGCCCATGCTTTCATGTTGCTTAGATCTCTGTTGAGACTAGCAGCTACTGTGAACGTTGGGATCGGTTGATGACTTAATGGGTGCAAAGAGTGTTGAGTCGACGGCATATAGATCTAGCTCGTTGTCACAAACATCTACAAGGTCATCAATAAAAACCGAGAACAGCAGTGGGCCAAGGATAGATCCTTGTGGAACAGAAGCATTTATTGGAGCAGTGTTGGATGCCTGACCTGACATGACGACGTTGATCGATCTATTAGATAAATAGTTGTCTATCTACGAAAGCAGTCTTCCAGTAACACCTTTAGCTAACAGTTTCGAGCAGAGTCCGTTATGCCATACCTTGTCGAAAGCTCCTTTGATGTCAAGGGCGATGACACAAACTTCATCGCTTTGGTCTAGGGAGTGGTTCCACTTTTGTGACAGGATGTTGAGGAGATCAGCTGTGCTGTGGCCTGCTCTAAATCCAAACTGTCTGCTGGAGATCAGGTTATTGCTTAGAAGAAAGCGTTGGAGTTGTTTCTGTACTACAGCTTCCATGATCTTACTGATGTTGCTTAGCAGCGAGATGGGACGATATTTTGTTGGGTCAGCCTTGGAACCTCTCTTGTGAATTGGAGTGACCGAGGCTACCTTCCATTGGTTTGGAAACACACCATGATTGAAGCAGAGGTCAAAAGGCGTGCAGAGCGGGCTGGCGAGCTCAGCACAGCATTCCTTTAGAACCTTGGTTGGGATAAGGTCTGGTCTAGTGGCTTTATCTGGATTGAGGTGTTTTAGTATAAGGACCTTATAAGGACGGCGCACCCGTTTCGCAGAGCGGTGGTGGACGTCGACCATCTCAGCGACGGGCTGCTAAAAGATGGACATTTAGTTGTGGTTGCCCGACTATTGTGTGATAATGGATGGGTTTGTCCATATTTTGAGTAGTGGATGCCGGCTGAAACGGGCGCATGCCGCCTGGATAACCGTCCGCGGAACGGACTCTCACCGGGCGCTCGCAGTGTGACACCGTACGAGTTTGCACGGTACCTGCCACATAACGCCTGGGTAACATTCTGTTAACGTGTTGACGGTCTCATAACGTCTCCGTAACATTCTATTAGGGTTGTTGTGGTGACCGTCGAACATTAATACGGTAGCAGTTTTACGGGGGAAAATTAACAAAAAGTGGCCCAATATTGACTTGGAAAGATGACCTGGCAATGCTGTAGCTAAAAACATAGTAATGCAGCATTACTATGTTTTTAGCCCAAATGCACCCAAGAGCTACCGTATTAATTTTCGACAGTCACCGCAACAACCCTAGTAACATCCTATTACCGTTTCCTCGCAACTGTACCGTCTCAAAACTCCTGCCGGGCCCGGACGGCCGGCAAAGTCCCCTGAACGTGTTCAACGGACGGGAAACGGCCCACCATGTGTCCTCACCGTGTGCCGCCGTCCGCACCAATTGCCACACGGTATGGGGCCGCCCAGCTCACACGGATACATGTGAAGGCCCCATTATGGTCATCAAATAGCCGTCTAGGTTCATTACATAGCCGTCTAGCTTCATTAAATAACCGTCTAGGCTCATTAAATGACTGCTTGTGGCCATTGCACACTCACTTGGGGTCATTACATGGTCATATGACCCACGCAATATAGGTCTAGACACCTTTACCTGTATAGTTATGTGCAATATTGGCAGATATATACCATACATTAGTAATTAATTTTCGGTAATGGCAGCACTAATTGGCATACTCGTATGCTACGGCATGTAGTTACTTCAAGAATAGTTTTATTATGATCTTTGACCCTCAAAACATAGGTCTAGACCCCCGGGGAGATTCAAAACCCCTACCCATTTATAAGGATTTTGCTTCATTATAGACCCAATTTTCACAAATTATCAGGAAAATTGGCGCAATTTTCGCAAATTTTCGCGAAAATAAGACCCATTTGTAAAAAGTGACCCCATTATTAGGGCTTTTCCAGCGCAAAATCATACCCCATGTTTAGGGATTTTTTTGCAAAAAAACCGACCCATCAGAGCGGCACATCCCCGTATATCGTATTAGGCGAGTACCCCCGGGTCTAGACACCTTATTTGTTCAGTTATCTGCAATATTGGTCGAGATATAGTGAAAAATAGTTTTTTCGGTAATTTGTATAAAATGACACGTGGGACATTTTCACATTGTTTAACATAGCTTATCGGTTTTTACGATTTTTTTTCTGATATAGAGACATCGATTAGAAGTTGATTTCCGGGGGGTGCACGATACCCATATCTACCCACTAGACTAATATTTATGACAGAAGTGGGGCAGTTCAGGTAGTTCATTCAAAACTCCGACAAAATCAATTTAGACAACTAAGATCATGATACCGTCTTCTAAAATTTTAAAATTCAGATTCAGCACAAAATTTCAAATACAATAGACTTCCTCAACTTTTTGATCCCTCCAAGGTTAAAAGGTCAAATATTGATTATTATAACAAAAAAAATCATAACATTTCTATTTGTATTTAATATTATGCAACATTTAGTTGTTTAACTAAGTTTAAACAATCAATTTAGTTGGGGTTTTTTGTCCGTTTTCGGGTAGAAAAATATTTAACCTGTGATTTGGTACCAGCATGGTATCTATAGTTTGTATTACCATATTTATGACGAGGATACGATATTAGGTTTTGTCCGGTTAAAAAGTGGTATTTTTGTACAAAATTCCATTTTTGCAACTAATAATATAATCCTGGATTCTAAAACATTAATATTCGTATTAAGCACATAATTCTGAAAAAAGGAGTTTCTCTGTTTTTTTACCCCTTTGAGGTCATAATAACCAATTTAGTTGTTTTCGTTCTTTTTCAGGAAAACCATTATGTTACCTTTAATCAGGTATCAAAATAGTGTTTATAGCTTGTAAATTAGCATATTTATGATGAAAATACGATATTGGGGTATTTCTTTTTAAAAAAACTGATTTTTTGGTACAAATTCGATTTTTTAACTGCCGAGACCGCAATTTCGGCTTGTAAGGTGTCGATATTCGGATCTAGCACAGAATTTAAGATAAGACTGACCCCATCAGATGCTTGACCTCTCTCGGTCCATTAAAAGTCCCCTATGGTAGTGTAAAACCCGAGAAAAGTGCTTCCCGTAAGACATTCCGTTACCCCTATCGTGTTGGAGCATGCGATGGGTATAGACATGTGGGGTATGTCTCCTCGATAAGAATATCGCTGTTGGTAAATTAAAATCGTGTGCTAATTAGCTTTAATTAACCAAAATAAAGAACCAATACCTAAATTTAATGCAGTATACTATTTTAGCAACACTACTATATTGAATTTACGGCGAACTCACTAATGTGTGTCTTTGTGCTGCTATTGAATGGAGTTGCCACCTCCGGTTCGAATCCTATTGATCATGAATATTTTTAAGGAAACAAACGCGAGTTTCTTTTAGGAATATTTACTGGTATTGTTCTCAGGTATGCAGCTATCGCTCGTAAATCCGACGTCATTCGCCTTAGCATGCTGTATTCATCTCTACTAAGTGTAACACGGAGGGACTGGATTCTCTGAATCGTCAGTTCGGGACTGACAAGGTTACATTTTATCGAATCATTTTAGAAGCATAATCAAAGCTAGCTACTTGGCAATTAAAGGATATCGATTTAAAATGATTATGAGTTCACAGTTTCATGTTTGGAAAAGGGACGAGATATCTATCTTTTATTCCTTTATATTGAAACAAGTGATCGCAACCAATATCAAGGTCCGTATTTAATTATGTTATTACTATATACAATGAATAATTTCATAAAATCCTAAATAAAAATCAAATAATTAAATATTTGGCATTCTCATTTTTGGTCGCGGGCGGGAAACAGTACGCCTAAACACAGAAGAGTCAATTTTAATTGGCCTAGAACTATGGGCGGCCATTTGGGTCAAAAAGATCTCAAATATATACAAATAAAGGTCTCAAATGATGATTAAGGGCTCAAATACACGTTAATGTGTCAAATGTTGATAAAGGGGTCAAATACAAATTAAGGTGTCAGATGTTGACTCCTTCGTCAACATTTGACACCTTAACGTGTATTTGAGCCCTTAATCATCTTTTGAGACCTATAATTGAAGACAAGAAGTCAATAAGTCAATTTTTGGCCAAATTGAGTTAAACATGGTTTTGGGCAACTTTAGGGTCAAGAAACATGGGAATATTACTGATTTTCAAATTTGAGACTTTTAAACTTGTTTTTCAGGGGGGGGGGGGTCCAATTTAGCACTGTCAGCACCAATGATTCCCCCTACAACAAGCCATAATAGGCCTATGCCTTAAATTTCCATTTCAATTGCCACTGCACCATGCACTTAAAACAATATTGGTCTAGGATCGATAACATTTGTGTGTATAATTATCAATCGATCACTCTTCATTTGAATAAAATAAACAAATAAAAACGTAAGACTTAAAAATAAAGCCCCTTTTCAGAGTCAATTACACCAACTGAAAAGAGGGTTAAATTTTTCCTATTGTTTAGTCATTTGTTTACGTGTTTTGTGTCACTTTCATGGTCATTTGATACAAAAATGGGTGACTAAAACAAGAAATGTAACTTTATTTAAATTGTAGTTGGTGTATAGTTGTCTATCATGGAAAGGGGTTATTTTTTACGAGTGCATAAGGCAGCTTTCCTACACATGGTGCACATGATAGACGAATTACTCTAGCTCCAGTTCGAGGCCCGCCCATGCAAGGACGATAACTAGGTTGGTCCATATCTTTGAAAAGGGATACATTAGGAATGTTTGTAAATAAACATTATTTATTTTTTATTTTTTGTAAATATTTCGTTTACTCTCCTATCCCGACTGGTCCTAGTTAAACAAAAGTAGCTTCAGATCGGCAAGTAGAGTCGCACACCCCTAGTTCTACATAAAAGGGGAAAATCAGAATTTGCGCGAGCTTGTGAAAGCAAATTCATTTTACCACCCGCACTATAAAATGGACTATGCCGCGATCGCTTTTTGGGCCTTTTGTTCGCCGCATCTGGTTTCATAGACCAGGTCTATTCTTGCTCAGTGACGCGTAGTTTATCCCTCTCCGGGGGAGAGACCAGTTTTGTGGCACGTTCCTCTGTCATAATTTCTGTGCTGTTCGACAGAAAGGTTGTATTATTTTTGCTCCTGTTTTGTAAAGAAAAGGAGAAAAATTTTCCCTCCCTCCCTCCCGATTTTGAATGAGGGGGATGAGGGCTAACTGTTGATGCTCTTTGTCTTTGCAATTCAAAATGAAAGATTATTTAGTATAACTAGATAAAATATTTGAATGTCAGCTATAAGATCAATTGAAAATATTAATTACCAATCACGATAAATGTATTATCGGCTATAGCAGTTGATAAAGTTATATTCATAAGAAAAATTGTGATTTGGTAAGAAAATGTGTGATTATTATGAAAATTTGTGAAAGACAATGCGTGAATTGTTTACTAATTTGAAAGATGGCGCCAAGAAGCGCATTTACAATTTGATTGATCAAACTCAGGGAAATTCCATGTGTTACAATTTCAACCTTGCTAATCTCATCTCTTCTAATTTGACAAATTCACACTTAATTTCAGATAAGGTGTCTTCCCAGAATGGAATTCCTCATAAATGAATTAATGTATGTATCTGAATTATAATTTCACACTTTGGGCCGTGGATCCTTCCTGGCGGCAATTGGCATTGAAACTTTTCCGTGCATGGTGGTAAGGGAGACCATTTCAAACTTGCTGATCTCATCTCTTCTAATTTGGCAAATTCACATTTAATTTCAGATAAGGTGTCTTCTCAGAGTGGAATTCCTCATATAAATGAATTAATTTATGTATCTGAATTATAATTTCACACTTTGGGCCGTGGATCCTTCCTGGCGGCAATGGGCATTGAAACTTTTCCGTGCATGTGTGGCGAAATATATAAAATGCCAACTGATCTATTATTAATGCAATTTAAAATAAATGCAACCTTTTAATGAGTCACACAGAGACTCCGCTACATATTGGTTCTTGTCTATCCTCTTTTATGGTGTCAGGTGGTAATTGAACACGGAATAGAATTGATAGGTTGTATACAATGTGCAACTTTGAGCAATAAAAGCTTTTGTGTTCAATGTAATGCATCCAGTGTGTTATTTTATTAAAACAAATTTGATAAATATACTGCATGCATGGTCTTCACATTTACTTACTTGTCACGTACGATGACAATTGTTCAACACCAGTAATTATTTTGTCATATTTTTAACATAATCATTTACAAACACTTCTATGACACAGTATTGATAGGTTGTATAAATTTCATGAAAGCTTTTATAGTGTGTTAGTTTTTTATTTTCTATTACTATGAACACAATTTGATAAATATATACCGCAGGGTCTTTGCTGACATTATGTACGATGGTATGATAGCTGCATTTTGTGAATTCAATGGTTTTCAATAGCTGCCAGATAACTATTGTTTAACATAGCTAATCGCATTTTTTCTCACTGCATTTTGAAACCGAACACAATATTGAATATTTTACTCAATATGCTTGATACTAATGAACAATTGGTTTCATGTATGGTCACAATAGCTAACTAATAAAGACAGATCATACATTCTCAGTTATTTTTTCAAACAGTAAATGCAAAATAATGAAGAGAAAAAATATCCTTATTACACACATTTATCAACAACAACAGCAAATGTGGCTTTTATGATAGTCGGACTCAGCTCGCACTTGAGTGTGGATTGTTTTCAATAGTGGGGGGAAGGGGGGGGGGGGGGGGGGGGGGGGGGGGGGGGGGGGGGGGGGGGGGGGGGGGGTGGGGGGGTAGGTAGGGTCAAAAAAATCGCACGGTCACAAAATTTCGCACGGTCACTAAATTTCGCATGGTCACAAAATTTCGCACGGTCACAAAATTTCGCACGGTCTCAAAATTTCACAGTCCAAAAGGCACAACAGTCAACAAATAATGCCCAATCCTCAGTGTTTTCGGTCTAGGCCCTATATTTTTTTCCGGATGCGAATTTAGCGTCCCGGTATTGCGATTTTAGCGTCCCGGTATTTGGAGCCAGGGGGGCAACTTGCCCCCCGGTCGGTACGCCACTGCTGTCTGGCTTTGTTCACATTGGCTGTGTAAAATGAAAGTATAACATATTATTTTGCTGGCAGTCATGTAGAACATGAAGACAAAAAAGTTCATCCAAAAATTCAACTCGCAAGTTAGGCGATAAGGTAAATGTTTTGTTTGTAATTTGAGATTTTTGAAGATTTTTTGAAACTTTTGTTGATCCCCCCCTCCCCCCCCCCCTTTTTTTTAAATACCTTTTTCTTACAAATGTGCATATCAAAATATTAGTTCTTTGCATTTTATTTGACCAAGTTAGGACATGTCCTCAACATTCAGCTCAGGGTGACATTGCAATCTCTTAAGGTAGCACACCTCTAAATAGTTCCAGGCGAAAACTTGCAACTCTTATTGCGCAATACTTCTTATCAATACGCGTGATTAAAATAGTGATTTCTCGGGAACTACAGTGATTCAGCAGACGAGGTTGGTATCTAATTAAAGCTAACAATATGAATTTTAATGATAGATCATTCACAAATAATATTAACTATTTTTTGTTAATAAATAGTAGTCCTACTTTCACGGTGCACGGCCGTAAGTCTTGCGAAAAATCAACTTGAAAAATGACCGTAGAGGGCTTAGATGCTCGATTGCTTAAAATCTAACGGTTATCCATGTATATTTTACAATTTTAATCATAAGCTTGCTAAAATAGCTAGAGTTTACTACCAAATTGAATGACTATGTGTAAATTTAAAAATAACCTTGCCAGAACATGGTTTAAATCTTCGGAAAATCTAATAGTACGTTGGCCTGCGTGTATAATGCGTCATAGTTTGGGGGCATAAATAGAAATTTATACATAGAAATTCTTTCAATTTGGTATTAAACTCTAGCTATTTTAGCAAGCTTTCGATTAAAATTGTAAAATATACATGGATAACCGTTAGATTTTAAGCAATCGAGCATCTAAGCGCATCGGCCGTAATTCAAAAACTTGTCTTTTGCTAATGTCGGGTTTCTAGCATAGTCGTAGGCCTAACATTTTCCTAACTTTAAATCGTTAAAATCGATCTATCGTTATAAACATATTATAAGCATTGTCTTGGGCTTAAATTTGATACCAAAATCAATTCCTAAATCACAATGGTCATTGAGATATCATCTTTTGAAGCGTCGCGCATCGATCAAAATAAGGTGCAAAATGGTCGTCTAATTTCGACTTCCTATTATTTAGAGGTGTGCTACCTTAAGGTGTTTTGTTTGTGTGTACTGTACGCGTTATACGCGTTGTACATTTCGGGGCTGGTGAATAATCGGGATTGTGACAAGTTTCTAATTGATACGCGCGTGTAAAACTAACGACTCATGGTCTGTCATTCTCTGAGTCGAGCAGATTTACTACGTGCAAAATAGATTGCGTAAAGCACTACGATGGAGCTAAAACACATTTAAAAAAATAAGACAAAGAAGCCTTTTGCTTGTGCTTGTATTAGTATGGTTTTGTCTTAATTTTCACGGTCAGCATGGTGTCGGTACATTTACCACCACCAAAAACGCAGAATAATTTACAATTTTTATTTATTGAATTTTAAACGTTTTAGTACATCTTTTATGACCAATAAACAACTTCGAAGTTGCTTTCACAAAATGCATGATACGGCACTGCATCGGAATATTTATAACGCTGATTGCTATCTACTGAAGATAGTAAATAGAGTAATGTAATATATAACATTAGTAATTATTGTTATCTATTATACATTGCAGGACCTATTAAGCAGCAGACGCTTTTTTGTGTGGGGGGTTGGGAGTGGGGGGATGTAAACGAAGGCGAGAAAAAAAATTGGGGGGCAAGACAAATATTTTTATTTAAAAATTGCCTGAAATTAGCTTAATTTGTTCTGAATTAGACATTTTTAGATTAATTTTAAGTAATTTTGACATTAAAACTCAACATTTCGATTGTTTGGGGATAAAATAGGGTGGGGCATGAGCTGATTTGGGGCATCCCCCCTCATCCGGCCTCATGCCCCTTGTGCCGCCACTGGACAGAGGATTGGGATAGTCAAGTTTTTGACTAACTGACAATCAACCAATATAGGGGAGGATGGGGCAACTGGTCCGGTTACGCATATTTCATGATATAAAAGATTAAAGCTCGTGTAAATATTTATGGAATTGCTATGAAAATATCACCCATGTAACTGTTTACCTATAACATAATAATCAATGTTAAAAAATATCTTAAGAAAAGGCCAATTACCACTAACTGAAAACTTTACTTGGCACGGACCAGTTACCCCATCAGTGGGGCAACTGGTCCTATAAGTTCCAACGGTTAGAATACACAGAAATCAGTGAATGACAACATGGAAACTATAGGCAGTAGTTTCTTTACAAACACATTTCCATATTATTTAACATGTAAAAAGGATACATGTCTCATGAAACCCATGTTTTTATACAGTTTTCGTGGTTAACGTGTAAATAGCAGTATACTAATGGTGTACAAAGCAAGCGAAATTTTCGACTGCACATTTATTAGATAAAACGGTATGAACCAAGTTAAATGGTTACATGGTTGTGATATTCAGATGCCCCCCTTTCTTTAATGATTTTATTTACTTCATAAAATCATCATTTATTACTTATAATAAACCATCTTGATATTTAGCCAACTTTTCATGTTAAAGGGAAGTTAGTCAATATGACAATGATGACCCAACGGTTAATATACACAAAAAGCAGTAAATAAAATACATAAATCATGATATTTTGTCATTGCAAATACCTTTACAGACACCATTCGAAATATGATAATGATGTAATTCATAATACCTAGGTTTTAAACTATTCTAAAGCAATTTCATGTCATATTGTAATCCTTCAATAGCAGAAATAGTGGTATTAGACCCAAAATGCCCCAAAATGTCTAAAGAATGTGAATTATTTTATATTCTATTTACATTTCAATACCGAGTCAAGTTTTATTGACACTAACAACTATAATTTTCAAAATGAATTTTACAATTTTGATTAAGTTTTTGCAGGCGGACCAGTTGCCCCATACCCCTTCGGACTACTTGCCCCAACAAATGACTTTGTCGAAATGAAACATTATTCAAACACACCTGTGACGTAATAAATTGTACGCCAAAATGTTTTAAAACATACCACCATTTGTCATAATAATCAATAACTCCAATACATTTCAGAAAAAAGGCAAAACTACATTTTTGTTTTTAGCCATTACACAGATTTCTGTAGCTAGTGAGTATCTTTGAATTCGCAAATATTACGGCGTTCGGGCTCTACAAGTAGACGAGTATCATTAGATAAAATAAGAAATGGCGTACTTTGTTATTTGCAAATTCATAAACTAATAACTCTACCAAATGAATACCCGTGATAATGATTAAAGTTGAAGCATTCTTTAAATGGTAATATTGATCGCAAATCCAAACCACCAAAGTCCCAACTTAGCAAATTGCGACATTTTACGGTCATTTCAACCATAACCTATGGTTTTAATCATATTTCGGGAAGTCCATAAGCACACTACAATATAGCACCCATCAAATGCAATATGCACCTAGCATCTTAAGACGACTGTACGGCATGTATATATTTACTGTTGCATATCTGTCAATCATATAAAGTACATTAAACATGATCTAAACCCATCTTCATATATCGCCCATACTATATGTGAATTTTAAATCAGTCACTCAAGGAGGTGGCTTCAAAGATCTGGAGAATATCACATGTGTAAATACCCTAAAGTTACAAATGTTTTGGATTGTAGAAGGTAAGGATATATGTCAAGTTTCAACAAAAGTCGTACTGTTCAAAAAAAAGCAGTATGCCCATACAATTACAAAATCCTTCATTTCTGACCACTTGCCCCATGGACCAGTTGCCCCATATTCCCCTACCACTTATTGATGCGGGTGTGGTAGTTTATCATAATAACTTACCCTGGAATGGTTCCAACTATAGCAAATGTAGTAGTCATCTAGAATTCCGTCCATACTGTTTATATGATCTGCGGCAGATTGCAAGTAAACGGCATTTATTCCCGATTCCGCTTCGCTTTCAAATGCCAAAATGGACCTTATATGTAATGGAATTCTGTTGCCAATAATACAAGTGTTGCACTCTCCGTGTATTGACGACATAATCAGTATCAATATTATGAGATAAATTACGACAATTGGATTGTTAAAGAACATATTTTGCTCGCGTTTAACCCTCATCAACATATACCAGTGCCTCGCCAAATAAATGGATGAGATATTGTCAAGAGCTCTGATGTGCACTTTCAACAATAACAGATTCCCACTCGCAGTAAGACTGAGACCGTGTTGAGGCCGCACTGCTTACTCGTGGTCAGATATTCAATGTTGAGGTCGCACTGCTTATGCCGCTGTCACATTAGCCGTGTGAGCTCAACGTTCGTCACCGTGTGAAACAATTGGAGCTGACGGTGGCACACGGTGAGGACACATGATGGGCAGTTTCCCGTCCGTTGAATACGTTCAGGGGACTTTGCCGGCCATCCGCGCCCGACAGGAGTATGCTCATAATTCCTGCCGGGTGAGTAAAAGCAGCGGCGAACGGTGAGAGCCCGGTATGAGGACGGTATAAGGACGGCGCACCCGTTTGGTGCCCCCTTCGCAGGGCGGTGGTGGACGTCGACCATCTCAGCAATGGGTTGCGAACGGCCGCATGCCGCCAGAATAAAAAAAAAACCAGAGACGTAGATTTTGCTCGTACAAAGTCTGGAATGCGAGTGAAGCGGCGAGCTTGAGCCAGGGATTCTTTTTAAGTTGGGATAGGAAAGTCCTATACTGATGTACGTAGCGAAACAGGTCCCGTTTGCATATTTACATAAATTAGGGTTATCGTCCATAACCGTATTTTGACGCGTTTGACGCACCCTAACAGTTCAACATAATAGTTATAAGGCACATGAAAGTCAATTGTTATGTTTTTTCAATGAAGCCCAGGAAAGAAGTCCCGGCTCGCTAAGTTAGCTATTGGGTCGGGTGTGAAGTAGAGGGTTGTACATTGGTGTCCGATAAAAGAGCACATTAATGAATCATGACCCCAGTCCCTCCATTCTCATCTCATTACCTCTATCAGATGAAAACATGTAGTGATGGTTTCTAGTCTCAATACAACTGATTTAAACACCAGGTCTTGAAAATAACCTGCTTTAAGGGTAATAAAAAATGTCAACACTTTATTCATGGGTCAAATAATCTCTGTCACAAATTAGTCGGGAAGAAGGAAAAGAAAAGAAAAAAAGGAAAACTAGGGGGGGTAAAAGAAGTTTGATAAATGGAAAAAAACTCAGTGTCTAATGAAAACACATTTAAATATGATTGTATCGATCATTAACAAGCTATTTGAGAACCATTATATTTAAACAGGTGAACACAAAATAATACGATCTATTTAATTCATGGGTGTCCGCGCTGGTTTTTATTATGTGCTTGTGTCTTTGCTTGTTACATGTTTTCCTCTAATTTTCAGTAAACTTAGATTATCCATTGACAAAATACTGGTTGTGTAATTTTTAGTTTGAGGCGTAATCCATAAGATTTAAGATAAACTATGTTTTTCTGTCAATAAAATAAAAATGGGTCATTAAAGGACAACGGGGAGCTTTGGTATGATAGTTAACACAAGGAACAGACAACATGAAATAAAATTACTAAACTCATGATTTAAACACCCAACCCCAATTAAGTATATAATGGGACCCATCACATCAAAACATACCTCTTGGGGTCTTTTATGCAACGCCTGATTTTAAAATCATCAAAACATGCAAAAATCAAGCTTTAAGTTGTCACCTCTTTTATTAAAATTATGATGAATAGAAGATAGCATTTCCTATTAATTTCTTCTCGTATTTTGAACACAGGCTATTTTGTGGATATTAAAGCAGTTTGCATTCAGCTTTTACATTTAATTATCTTAATGGTTATTAGCTAATTAATATATCTGTTCATTAATGACGATATCTATTAGTTCGCTTAAGGGCAATAATTTTGGCAATTACGTTAACTTGTCGGAAACAAGCAAACCATGATGATATATTCTTCTTTAGGTTATGACACGTGATTCTAGAAGGGTACTCATGTCAAAGGTCATCATAACACAAGATGGCCGCTCCCATAAAATGACGTGTTGCAAAAGGCAGTATAATGTTGTTAATTACAGTCTAAATACTGGAAGGATGTATTATATCAGTGGAATTATCTTACATGGATATGCTTTGTTGGTTATCAAAAGTTAATTTTTGAATCCAACATGGCGGCTCCTGTGAAATTATGTATTACTATTGTTATACAACAATTTTATACGTAGAGTCCCAAAATAATAACGTCTTCATTTTATTGTATGTTTATATATACTAGTTAAGGCTATGTAAAATACAACCACAATATTAAAAGATGGCCGATATCCAAAATGGCCGCTGCAATGAATAACACTATTGCTTATTAAAATGTGTTTTAAAATTAATACAGTGTCAAATTTCTATTCTCATCCTATAAATATGATAATTAATATGATTCGTTACCTGCTAGCTCAAAGTCATTACTAGACGAGCTGCTCCTTGGGAATAATTTGGAATAACATATGCCCTAACGGAATCACAGTCATGCCTTACAGTTGTCTAATTCCCACCAATACTTTATTTAGCAATGTGAGGCTACTTCTACTTCGAACATCCACACAGGAAATCAGTGACAAATAGCTCAATCTACCAGACAACTATGCGAATGTACAGTTTGTTCTTAAAGTTCCGTCTGTGCGGTAGCAGAATGCCAAATGACAAAATGTTACCCAAACAATTTGGCAGATGCTTTGATTGAAGAACGACAGTGAACTAACTTCGTTGACAGCACACAGAGATGGCACTTATGGTGAACAATGAGAGATCCGTAAGATTCATCTGTGTGGACAGAAGGCCTCGCTTTCATTACCATCCCATTGAGTCAATGTATGCATTTATTTGTTCCTTTAAATTCTGGTTATGTCAACACATGCCCTATTACGGAATCACAGTCATGCCTTACGGTTGTCTAACTCCCACCAAGATAGCGTTTGGTATGGGTGAAGTGTAGAACCGAAGTTCAAAGCCCTGTGAATGCTCCACGCATTTACGGATTTTGATACGACTTCGTCGGTCCAATGGTTATAGGGGTAACACCACTAAATAGAGCTCCATAGGGATATGTACAAAAACACTGATATAAAACTCTATTTTAGACCACTAAATTGCGAAATTGGACCCCGTAGTGTCATTTTTTCTTAAAGATGATCACATTTCCCCACCAAAAAGTGAAGAAAATAGGTAGGTGAATCTGCTCGATTTTCCAAAATATGCCCATGCAGTTGACCTCCTCTCTGACGAGCTTGGAAATGTCGCCGTAATCGCCAATGTTTCCAGTAAAAAGCACAAATTTGAAAGATCTCTCAAAATTTACCTAGATGATATTCACAGTTTATAGTCAGGGTGCAAGTAGGTGATGTCCCATTAATATTTAATAAACAATCATAGGCATGTTCGCAATGGTATTACTGTCAAGTGTTTTTAATTGAGGATTTTGTGATGCATTCTTTCCGATTTTCGTTTTAAACACCGTCCGTAAGGGTAGGGGAAATCCCATTTAGTGTAACGATGAGGGGAGAGCTACATTTCAATTGCGAGACTACCTCCAACTATTTCTTTGTTTATTATTATTACCATATTTTATGAAAAATTTAACATATGAAAACTACAGACAATATGATGTTACCAACAAAGTTCATTTTTATTGCGGGATGCACTTACTTCTTCAACATTCAAAGCGGAACATGATCAAATGGATTTGTGCTACAAGTAACCGAACGAGACACCACGTACCTACTCGAGGAAGTTTTGGATGGAAACAGACTAACGGTGTTGGAGTCCGGTTTGGTTAATCCCCAAAGTGTCAGATACATGCAGAGAATTAATAAAATGCCCCTTCGGTCTAAATTGTGTATGCGGATGGAACTGTTCAATATGCACCTGCAGGTCTTATACATCATGAATGCACTGGCATTTATAAATATAAATGTGCCAAATAGTGAGATATAAAGAATCAGGATGCTGTCATTGTTCTTTCTCATTGTTTTCAAATAGGCAGAGATTTCTTATACCTGATTACTGTCAGGAAATTGATAACTCTATTTTGCGTATGATTAAGAGGATGAACCACAAATATCCCAGAAATATCGGCACAAAATAATGCGTTTTTTATTGCAAGTTTTACATCACCGACCAATCGTAACGTCTTTGGCGGTCATATTGGATAATTACCATCTTCAAAAATCTTCTATCAATTATAACACATCGACCACAACATTCCATTTGTCAAGAGTTACTCTTTACATAGAATGTATCATTGATATATACAAGTGGCCGCCATTTTTAATTTTGCCGACCATATTGTAATATTGATCAATATAGTGTATTCGTATTATATTTACCATTTTCATCCTGGAACCTATTATATGAATGCTTTAATACAGATTCCTGCACTTTACTCTTTGAATAGGCCGCCACTTCACCAACATCAACTTCGTAAGAAACCAACAAATATGCATGTAAATAAAGTGTTAAACTATAAAGCCTGAAACTGTGACCTGCACATAGAAGGTAGAGCAATGATTATTGTTTCAATCAATCATATCATAAGTGATTACATGTGAATCCCTTTTCCCCTACAAACACCATCAAGCATCAACCCTAAAACAAAACTAGGGTCAGTGGTAAACATGTACTAAGCCACCATTCATACAAAAATAATCCGTAAACCTAGCCCTGTCTGTTTCATATGCAACACGCATCTTGTCGGCAATTCCGATATTCACCAATCTCTTAAGTTCATTTCTAATTTGAATTACATCATAGTTGATGGGAGAGCTAGGAGTCATTGTCATGTCTGCCTTATGTGCCAGTTCTCGAAACCGCTTTATCTGAAAACTAGAACTTGAATCAGAAATCCCATTCTGCTTGCCAGGAACATAACACGCGGAAATGAAGGTGAAAGATTTGAGCCAGGAAGAAGCTTCGTGTTAACCCACTGGCATAAGTATGCTGCACGCAAGTTCATGTTTACCGGTATTGGATGGGATTAAATATTAATTAGCCATATAAAAATGATAATTATTATAAGATAGATAATATACATTAATATGCATTTCCCATCTACTTACATGTACATGTCGTGGGTTTGCCTAAAAACATTTTGTCTAAATTGAAAAAAATTGTTAACAACTATATAATTTTAATGAAATCAAAACATTACTTTTGTTGAATTGTATTTTATGAACTTTGATCAGTTTTGGCGGCCATTTTGAATAACCTCTTAGCATACCAACATTCTTTTTGGTAACATCCTGAATATGTTTTAGGACCATGAGAAGAATTTAAACAAAATTGTTTATAGGAATCCTGGGGTGAGGTGGTGCAAGGAAACTCCGAGTATATACCCAATTATATCATGATAGGCCTAATTTCAACCATGTGATAGTTTTTACTATAATGATGGCTGGACAAGAATGACGTGAAATCATGATATAAAACAAATATTGAATGCATTGTGTTTGTGCAATAGTAAAACTATATCACTCGGTCCAATCTCGTGCAATGGAAAAATCCAAATTTGACCTAGTGATATAGTTTTTACTATTACATGCTCAGGCATTCAATATTTTTATACTATGATGTGTTGCATGGGAAATGAACGAGAATGTACACATACACACGTGGTACCGCTGTATACGCAATGCAATGTACCATTAGTCGGCATGGAGAGATGGAAGAACATGTAGCACAGCTCACTTTTATTTATGACAACGTTTGGTTATATTGGTACAGATGTCACCAATAACAATATGATATCTCATGAGTATAACCAATCAACGCACGAGAAGTTCTCGACAGATTGTTCATGAAGTAAATTGACAATGGCTACGCCGCAAAACTAGTCCGTATGGCAGAGGCAAATAAGTGATTTGTGCGTACGACTTATCATTACCGAGATCGAAGCTTCTAGTATGCTAGCGCCCTCATTTCATGAGTCACATCGCGCGTACTCACGCCCATATGCCTATATATAGGAGGATCTTGTTTTGCGTTTCGAATTTCCTCTCCCATTATAATATTCTCCCTGAGCATACGGTCTGGTGTTGCAGTACAAAACTAAAGAGCACATGAATGTTACCTAAATGGATTTGATTTGAGCAGGTTCAAAGGGATGACGCTATCGCAATGTTATAACGTCACGTACACGTCAGGAGCACTCGGACAAAATATCAAAGGACATGCTAAAAGATCATTCTTAAGGCCAAATATAAAGTGTGGTTGTCCTCCACACAATGGGCATCTGAACACACATGTGTTCGAAGCTGTGAATAATGGTCAATGCCTTTAACATGGTTAAATAGGACTAAATACTTGGTTACCTAGGACGGAGGCTAACAAATCAATGCATGCGTTGATTATGACGTATATGATATCATACGAAAGCTAAAGAAACGGAAATTAGTACGGGCTTGGGTTTTTTTTTTTTGTCTTTTATTTTCATGTCATAGCTCTGCTAAAACGACTTTAAATGTATTTCCAGAAAATTAATAAATACTGGTATGGATTGAATTTTCTTGCCTGCATCACTACCTCATCATTTTATCCAAATGAAAACTGAATTAAACTTGCTAATATTGTTTTAATATTGTTTTATTAATTCTTTATTCACTGATACATATAATATACAATAACATAAATATTTACAAAATGTAGGTAATAATTATATTAATAATAGCAAGTATGTACAACGTGACAATCGATTAAAAAAACTGAGTTATAATATTTAAGATTTATTATAGGTCAAATGTCATACATACATATAATATCACGACATAATTGATAATGGGAATAAAATATTTGGGTGGTTGCCTTATGCACAGTTTCATAACGACGATGATGTGGTTAATAAATTTAAAATCTATAATGTCGTCGCTGTTCTGACATACCGGCACATCACGAAAAACAGCGTTTTGAGAAAATCGTGTTTGACATTTTTTCAATTTTTAAAGACTTGTCAAAGAACACTAATAGATATATACTTATGTTTGTTATGAGCATGTTACAACAACAAATTGCAATTAATAATTAGGAGTAATTATGTCATAAAGTCATGTGCCGGAATAGTTTTACCTAGATTGACGGCGCATTATAAATGCCATTATTATTATTATTATTATTATTATTATTATTATTACAGTGGTCTATGGCAGAATATTGTGATGTGCCGGTATGTCAGAATACAAAATGAGGTTTTCATGCCGTTATTATGTTAAAACCCTGGCATATCACACTAATTAGTGCGGTATCTCATTAATTAATTACGTTTTTTGTCTCAATTTTTTTTAGTTTCATTTGTAGATCATAAAATGCAACTTAACTCATTTTGCCCAAAATGGCACATGTGCCGGTATGTCAGAACAGCGACGATGTTATTGGGATAGTTGAATATAACAATTTCAGTGGTTAATACAAAACATGTAGACAGTTTAGTAAAATGACTTGGCTAGCGTAAGACCATAGCTGCTTAAAGGCCTTTCCGGATCTCAAGTGTTTGCCCTGGGCAAAAGTCACATGACTCGCTACATACCCGAAACTCCGCGTACACATAATATAAACACATGATGCAATACCGAAGTGAGACCGGCTACAAACAGCAAATATGAACGAAATCCATGTCTAGAAATGTTTCGAAAAGTCTATTCATGTCAATGAAACCAGGGTTACAATATAAAGCAGCTTCGAATCAATTCTTGGGCGAGAACCCATCTTAAAAAACATATAAAAACTATAAATATAAAGCATTTTAACTTCCGATTTATGGAATGATATTCACGAAGGATATTTCAATGTATTTCTGAATCCACCGGGAACTTATTTTTTTCTCCGTTAGTATCATATTACATTTAGCAATGTTGGTTTTGTTTTAATCGTTCCCCCATAATCTTTGTGGATTCACACGAAACTTTTCACTTTATTTGGAATGATTGTCTGACAATGAGCTTTTAATTTGAATGTAGGCCTACTACTTTTACTTGTTCAGCGTTGCGTAAATTGAATTATTGAGACCACAATAAGCTGTGCACCCAAGGCCAATTGTGCCATTATGAACAAGTCAATGGTCCTTGAATCGATATTCTTATTTTCCGTGTACATGTACGGTCATACTCTTGTATCAACATTACTATCTGTTTCGTTGAAATTATACCGGGCGTGGAATAATCATTTTGTACTAAATTATTTGTGCTGTTCACGGGTTTCGCGGTTGCAAGGCGAATATCCAAATCACCAGTTGGAAATTGGATTCAGACAAAAATGAGAATGACATCTGACGCGTTTTATCAGCTGAGACAACAATGAAAACCTCCGTTGTATTATGAATGAAAGACACATTATATTGTTCTATGATACTTATACTCCCAAAAAAACCGTATGACATAATTATGATACCAATAGGACATTCCTTTCTTTAAGAATTTGGTGATGTTTGATGTTTTCATTTAATAGCTGTGAATTGTCGGATAATTTTGATTACAAATGTTTGTTTGTTGTTCCAGGCGCGTACCGCGGCATGTGAGCCAGGGGGGGCAGAAGTATGTCGTCCCGACAGTAAATTTTCGTAAAAGGTTGCCCCAAATTTTTTCCCAGTCAGTCACCTCGGGGGGGGGGGCTCTATTTAGTTACGCACTGCCGTCATTTTTTTACACGGCAATTCATCAAGTGACGGAAGTCCGTCACCCGCCGGAATACGAACAAAAATCACTTTTCAATAGAGGGCGGGCTTGAGAACGGGACTGCGTTTCCAAGGGAACGGCCTCACGTCACAGTCATTTTCAAAATTAATAAAAAGACGATTTTGCCGATTTTAAACAACGAAATAACTCTCTTATCACAGAGATAACCGTTACAAAGGCATCACTTCTGATTACTATAGGGCTTATATTTAATGTAAAAATTATCACACATACCCTAAAAATTCTATAAAATTGTGTAATCTCGTCAAGAAAATGGTGGTCTCATTGCAGCAAACCGGTCAAAAATGACATAATTTTAGCTTGTGTCGTTTGATGTTGGGGTCAAAGGTAAAATTAAATCATCGAACTGGATGTCGCAAGAAGTTCTGGTACCTTATCCTCCCTTAACGGATAGTTACTTTTTATGCAGATAATTGGTGGTAAAAGGCGAAAATTCAATCATTGCGCAAATTGACGGGTGTGCGTTACATTGGTTACGTACACCCGTCGTTTTAGAGCGCCCTCAATTGAAACGGGGTCCCGTTCTACAGCTGACTGATAATGCCTAATCCTTAGTCTTTTCGGCCTAGGTATTATTTTTTTTCCTTATGAAAATTTAGCGTCCCGGTATTACGATTTTAGCGTCCCGGTATTTGGAGCCAGGGGTGGGGGCAAGTTGCCCCCCTGCCCCCCCCCCCCCCCCCCCCCGGTCGGTACGCCACTGGTGGGATCGAATGGGATCTGACTCAAGCAAATTGCTCGGGACAGGCTGAAAAGACACGCAGGCTGAATTAAATTAAATTAAATCAAAAAGATTGTAGATAAGGGTGAGGTTAGTGTTATACAGAGCGATCATATTTAAGAGAGAGGGTCCAGAAGCATTTAGCAAGGTTCAGACACAATTAAAAAATGAAGTTCACCAAATTTAATCGACACTTTGGCAGGATGTAGGTCTTGGGTCAAATAGTTTGTCCTACCATGATGACCCCCCCTAGTGTCATGGTTGCCATGGCAACGCAATTCAAAATTTGATGATGAAAATTGAAGTATTTTACAATTTTCAAGGGTCTGAATAGGGTAGGTTTGTGCTACTGACAAAAAAAACCTGCTACATAAAATAATTTCAATTATGATTTTACTATAATGTATCTTTGTTCAACTTTACATAAAAAATGTTGCCAGATTTGTCTGCACTTTTTAAAATCCCCAGTACAACCTTTGAAAAATCACTCTTTTAAGCGATTTTCCATAACCTAATTTTACCTCAACTTTGAAACGCCACAGCAGCCGAGGTAGTGTTTTTTGAAATATTTTTTTTCATGGATTTAACTATTCATACCTTTGGTAAATCATACAGGAAATAAAATAACTGGGATATTTGGTCCTGTATGTTACACACATTCTACAAAAATGGCTATTTTCATAAAAAATGCTAAATCTAATTTTACAGTTCGTTATATCTAAGGTAATGCAACATGTCCCAATATGTTAATCCTGCATAGAAAATGAAATGTAAAGCTATTTGGGATAATTTTGTGTCCTAAAAATTATAATTTTGAAAGAGGTGATGTCAGGAATGACCTTTGTATCTCTAAGTAGGGCATGCATATTTATAATTTGACATACATTATAACAGCATTGAAATAATAAATCTTTAAAATCTGAAAACATGCCAATTCTTTGAAAATTAAAAGATCACTCACCCCCAACTTATCCCACCCACCCCAACCAAACCCTACCACCCAAGCTAACCCTACCACCCCAACCTACCCACCACATCACCCCTAAACCAGCACCCACCAATTAACCTACAACCTTCACATGCATGCATACATTATCTATCTCTGAAAATTGAGATTGAACAGTATATTATCACATAAAAATACTGATTAATGGGAGAATGATGTGAAAACATAGTTGGATGGTGCTTATTGAATTCAGTGTCGACTGCAAGAGCACTGACCAACAAATGTTTTAATCTTATCAATATATGGAGCCTTTCACCTGATATGTGTTGTTATATCACTTGTACTGATACCCAGGTTACAAATGTCAATAAGAGTCCGAATATTAGTACTAGACGAGAGATTCTGCTTTTTCACCAGCTCACAAATATTCAATAATCCGCAAATTATTGGATGAGTCAGTTGTAGTTCTCTCTCTACAATTCCTCTCGGGTTTTCCAATTGTTCCAATTCACATGCACTGTCACAACCATTTTCATTTTCTTCATTGACTTCATCCAAATCTTTCCGGATTAGTCCTGAAAAAAAACTTGATATCTGTTGGGATGTCAAATATTCACTGAATCGCTTCTGACCATTTCTGTCCTTTGCTAGTCTCATTTGTTTTGCCACCTTTACTGGATCTAACCAAACTTGCCTACCCTAGAGAGAATCAAATCTATTTCATTTCCATCTCCACTGGTTTTCATAAGTTGTAGACTGCGCAAATGTGATGAAATGTCTTTATTGCAGTTGGTAAGAACAAAAAGATCCTCGGATCTCTCATCACACAAGAAGGAGGATGTCATACAGAAATCAGGCGTCGTTTGGCTATGGCTAGATCTGCAATGACACAGCTCTAAAAAAATATGGGCTGACAGAGGCATCACTATATCAACTAAGGTACGTCTGGTCAAAGCACTCGTTTCCCTATTTCAACCTACGGCTGTGAATCCTGGACGCTGACAACGGCAAGCCGCAATAAAATCAATGCATTTGAAATGTGGTGTTGGCGCCGGATGCTAAGGATCACCTGGGTCATGAAGAGAACCAACGCAAGTGTGCTACAGGAGGTTGGTGTGAAGACAAGGCTACTTGGGCTGATCAATTCCCAAACTCTCTCTTATTTCGATCATATTGCCCGGCGCCAGGAAAACTGTCTACATTGGTCTAGAGAAGGTGATCATGCAGGGCAAGATCGAGGGTGCACGCGGACCAGGCCGGCCCAGGTCAAGATGGTTGACAGAATAAAAACAATGGTTGGGCATCCTACTTCAGTCATTTATCGATTGGCTGCTGACCGACGAAAGTGGCGTGTCATCACCAAAGTCACGAGCTGTCAGTCATGAGAGAAAAACGTATATACCAACCAACCAAGAACAAAGACAGTTTCCGGAGAAGGAACTCTTGGATTATGTCCACAAGGACTGGCCACATATGGATGAAACGAACACGACATTTGCTGCTTATAAACAGGTTCTGCTATACACCACACTTCCTGTCAAAGTACAAAATAGGTAGACAACTATACAATCACATATAATTCCCGGTATGCTACCAACCAATTCACCTCAATTTATTAATGTTTATTGTGGAGATATATCTGTATAAAATAGTTTAAGCCCAAATAAGTTGATACCAAAAAGGAAGCGGGAGGGCATGCTAAACATGTTTGGATTGCCTTATATAATAGGTTTTGCTAAATGTTTTCAACGTGGCTTATCATGCTTATAGCTAGCCATGATATAAATTATAGTCCACATTCCTAATTAAGATAGTTACTATATGTTTGATTGTTTACCCAATTGGCCATGACATTGGTTTTTGACATTGATGCAAGCCTGCATATTATGAAATTGAAACACCAAATTATGTGTCACTTTGTTTACATGTATAGAGCCAATTCTGTAATGTATATTGTAAAAATAATATAAGGTATGAGTGTTCTACAAAATGTTTTACCTGAATTGTAGTGTTAGGCACAGGTGAAGTACTGCAGCATGTTAATTGATGGTGCAGAGTGGTGATGTTTGTACCGGGTGCCTGTCTAACTTCTACTTCTACCACATGAAGTACATCCCTCCAATGCGGAGTATTGTCGTACTTGATGCAATTGTTCCGATCACGGGAACATTAATTAACGAAGGGTGCGTAAACAAAAACTCTCAGGTGCAAGTAAAAATGGAGCCCATGGTTGGCTAGCGTAGGGTGAGTGGCTTCAGGCGGCTCTAGAATATCTCCAGATACTGCATGAGCATGAGCTGATACCACAGTGGATGGTAGTGCATTCCAAATGCAAATGACACTTGGAAAGAAACTGTGCTGGTATGAAAGGATCCTGCAGTGTTGCTGTTGGTAGTGAAGATGGTGACTTCTGGTTAGGTTTGAAGAAGGGTGCAAGTAGGGTGGAGCAGCAGGAATGGCGACAATGCCATGCATGATCCTATACATCATGAGGATTTTACTTTGAGCCCGGCGTTCATAGAGAGTCTGCCATCGTAGTTCATGTAGCATCTTGGTCACGCTGCTTTTTTGTTTGTAGTCCGACGTAACAAATCTAGCAGCACGTCACTGCACCATGTCAATCGAGGAGATCAGCTCTGAGGTGTGTGGGTCCCACACTGAAGACGAATACTCAGGGTGGGACGAATATATGTTTTGTAGGCCTGTTCCTTGATCTTAAGAAGGACATCTCCTCAGGTTCCGGTGGATGAAACCAAGGGTGCTATTGCTTTTTTGCAGATATTGTTGATGTGAGGTTTCCAGCTGAGATTTTTATGGATGGTGACACCAAGATATGTTGCCTCTTCTACGGTACGGAGTGCAGTCCCATGGATGGAATGAGGTGATACTCCAATGATGTTGTTTCTCTTGTTGGAGATTCTTAACACTTCGCATTTGTCTGCGTTGAAAGACATTAGCCACTTCTTCTGCCATAGCTGTAGATTAGCGAGGTCTTTCTCTAGGGTTGTGATGTCCTCTTGGGATTGGATAGGTCTATATAGAAGGGCATCGTCAGCAAAGAGGCGAATACTTGATGAAACACACTCAGACAGGTCGTTGATGAAAACCAGAAACAATAAGGGCCCAAGTACTGTGCCTTGGGGGTACCCCCGATGAGACATTGGCAACACTGCTCTTCTTTCCCTCCAAAATGATCTGACAGGAAATCTTTTATCCAATAGAGTAACTGACCAAATTTCATGATTATTATATAGGAATAAGCAAGTTATTAGCTGTATAAATTCTGCGCATGCGCAAATAGTTATTTATTTGGCTAAAATAAATTAAAACAAGACTAGTATGAGACATTTTAAACAATATAATTGACTTTATACTTGATATTTTACCTTTTCGAGTACCCGAAACATGAAAATGCTAATACATTCAATTTGAGCCTTTTTACAGAATGAGACAAATTTGACGGGCCAGTACCCTTTCAAAAAGTAATATCCCAGTTATTTTAAAGTGGATTTGAGTTGAGCAAGATTCATTGTTTCTATCCTGAATTGGACATAAAAAACATTGCACTACCTGGATTTATACACGGGTTCAAAGTTGACCTAAAATCAGACTTCTGAAATTGGTCAAATATGGGGATTTTTAAGCATCCATTTGGGGATTTCCCGAAGCGCAATTTTTTTTTGTATTATTTATTTTTTGTAGAGCAACATGTGTAGCAACATAATATATAATCAGTAATAATTTTTATTCATTACACTTTTTTTGACAATTTGCAAAAAAACTCAAATTTTGAGATTTTCAAATAGCAATTTCTTGCTATATCGGATGTTCTTTTGTTTTCCCTGTTGCCATGGCAACAAAGCAAATCCGATTTTTTTAATATCATTTTTATTGCTACCTCACCAAACACTTTCACCACCACCATTTTCAGGAAATTTGATTTTTTTGATTTTGTCTGAATTTTAAGAGTTTTGCTAAGTCCTTACAGATCTTCTCTCTTAAAATGCAACACGAAATACCAATTTCGTGATTTTCGACGCAGTTATGGTTTTGACTAGTTTGATAAGCTAATAAAGTAAATTATCGTCATCGATGTTTTCACGTTTTGTTTATGATTCTGCCCTTCAATCCAATGGTTATCTCTATTTCAGGATAATTTCATTTCTACGATAAATTAGCCCGCTTGTGGACGAATTCTAAACTTTGTTTGCATTGTATTTAGCCCATTACTGCATATAACCATGACATAACAGAGAAGATTTCCGTGACTTTTTGGAATCTTTTATTTACAAATTGGTAGTGTATGAAAAATAAATCAACAAAAAAAGTAAGATAATGGAAAATAAAAGAGAGAGTTTCCCTCTTCGCGCAGGTGAAACACAAATGAAATTATACCAAACACAAATATTTGCACCAACAATAATTTGCTTTTGTCACCAACAAGACGAAATGGATGTTACCAATATTGGTTTTATATAATTTAGTGGTACAATTGTCTCTGGCATGTCTGATGAAATGTCCATTCCGCTACATTTATCTTACAAGTATGAACAACTATATTTTCATAAAAAGTCATTGAGAGAAACAGTTGACAATCATTGACATATTTGATTACGGAGTGGATTGTACTTATGAGAACTTTCACATACCAAGCTCAAATAAATTGGGAAAGATCACATACCAAGCTCAAATAAATTGGGAAAGACAAACCTGTTTCCCAAATTGACAAATAATAGCCATGAAGATTTCAACAATGCACTGCTTATGTATCTAAAGGCTAATAATCGTTTTGTATATATAATTCGAGCCCGACAAATAGTAGGCCTAATGGTAACCCAGGAATGCTTGATAATGTTATTCCCACTTATGTCCTATACACGGCTGGTGGAGGATTCTCATGGGAAGTTCGACAGCATGTCGACAAATCAGGATCTGTCACAAACCAAGGTGTCGGGAAAAGCCCCATGCAAATAATATGAGGCGTCCTGTAGGCTTCTGAACTCTAGAAACCTGGCTACTCAAGCTGTGGGTCTTATTTGACAAATTAAACATATGCTATGGAAGGTTCGTCAGTTAAAAATAGTTTGTAACGCAAAACAACTATATTTTAATGATATATTACCAATTAGTAGTATTTTTAACATAGCAAATATTTACACGACTCATAAATATTTGACTTTCAATGACAAATGGATGAATGACAAATTAAATGACAAATTAAAAGAATAATTTTACTCAATAATTCGTCATTTAATGTGAATGACAAATTAAAATGACTAATCTTAATTTGTTATTTCATTGATAATTAGTCATTTAATTTGTTAATTTGTCATTAAAAGTTAAACATATTTCAGTCAAGGAAATGTTTGTTACGATGAGAATTAACTAGAAACACTCTAAATTGTTCTTTTAGCATCACAAATAAATGTGTACCATTACAGAATATTTCTTGAATCACAAACTTGCCATTTCTTATGACAAGTTTTTAATTTGTCAAATAAGACCACATTGTTGACGAATTAATACTCTCTGTGTATTGGGCAACGGGACCTCGAGGACCCATGCATCAAACAAGTTGCAATGGAACTTATAATAGTTTGATTAGCTCCTAATTGGCAAAGCCTGCACGCAAGCGCTCCTGAAGGCAACAAGCATCAGCAGCGAGATTTACATTAACGTACTGTTTACACATGAGGGCCGCGTGCGTGTGGCCAAAATCGCGTGCCTGTGACGTTGATACATACGCGTGCGTAAGAA
The DNA here is from genome assembly GCA_035610835.1 of Ophiura sarsii. Classification (NCBI taxonomy): domain Eukaryota; kingdom Metazoa; phylum Echinodermata; class Ophiuroidea; order Amphilepidida; family Ophiuridae; genus Ophiura; species Ophiura sarsii. Next base: position 5,188,158 of record CM069446.1, on the reverse strand, counting down.
GCCCGATAAGATACGCCACTGTCCAGGAAGCAAAATAGAGCATAGCAAGGGTTTTCCCATTAATACCGGGACCATCACCAACTATAATCATGATTAATAATGTAATTCTGAATATCATTGGTAATTTTTTTTGGTTGACGGCGCCATTGTGGTGATGGAAGATTAAGGTGCACATTTATTTACGTCATCAGTTGCAAAAAGATGTATGTACACTTCAACCCTGCTTCAATCAATAGGGTCAAATCCGGTAACCCTGACCAGTCGTGGAGAGCTGTAAGGTTCATTCATCAATTGATTCGTCCTCTAAAAGGGTTGACAATGTCATGGGATGTCCCTTACGAAAGTTGGGCGGAAGCCACTAGGGCGGTAAACATTAATACAGGGGTAAAATTCAAAAAAATAGGTTTCGGAAAGGTATAGTTTGACCTGTCTTCAATCTGATAAGCAAAAGGTTAACGTTCATTACATAGGTCAAATGTGAAATAATGCTTCGATTTTGATGAAAATGATTTCAATCATTCATATTTGGTTTCATTATCAGGATAATTGGGTAGGCCTGTGCATTTATTTTCTGATCCCATTTGGATGGACCTTATTGACCTTTGTCTATTTGGCAGTACCACTACCATGGCTACTACAATGCTATAGGGCCTAGAGGGAACATAACAGCAAACTGACCTAATGTGATGCCTACTAATGAAGATAAAGACCTATATGTGGTGACCGTTGACCTTTTCCTAATTAGGTAGGAATACATGTGTACATCGGGTCTCCAAATCGCTTCCCCTGGCTCCCCTTTTTAAAGCTGGATTTTCATTAGTTTTGTAGAATACACCTCGTGTTGATCCTTTCAATACATCTGTTTTTCATACGATCGACAATCTCAGTTTTTTCAATAATGATTTTAATTTTAGACCCCCCCCCCCCCCCCCCCCCCCCAACCCCCACCCGACATAGGCCTGATACTCGGATTATACCTCTTCACATGTGTAAACAAGATTTGCCCAATAATATTTCGCAAGTGTTTGATTACAAACGTGAATGTTACAACATTTTAATACACTCGGCGTAAAATTCACATTTGAAGCTGCAATCTGTGATTTTTTTAGGGATAACACCCTCGGTCCTGCACACTTTTCCATGGAGGCTAATGATTGTGCATAACTCGAAAACGGTACGTCAAGATAAGTCTGACTATATACTTTTTTATGAATAATACAAAGACTGGACTTATTATCATGTATTAAAGGTGTGGCAATTATCTAGATTTCCAGTTTTTGAATTTTACCCTGTTTTAAGATGATAGCATCTCCCGCCCATGCTTTTGCGAGGGACACTGTCGCATACACTTTTAATTAGATCTATTAGATAAGATCATACCAATGGTGATCTAAACTTCACTCCCCAAAAGCATGGTCACGAAATAATTGAATTTGACCACTATTTGACCCAACTTACCATGCGTACTGACTATTTTGCCAGCCAAGCGGCGTAACCAGAGGGGGGTGGGGGGGGGGGGGGGGTATTGACTGTCTGTCGGTCGAGATTGGCACTGTCGGTTCAGTTGACAAAAGGAATCATGGAATTATGATCTATCTATCTATAGATGGATCATAATTCCATGCTGAGTGAGCTCTAACCATACTATTTCCCCCAATACAATGTTGGCGGTTTAGTATCAAAATTACCTATAATTAACCAGTTACAGGTCAGAAATGAGCTAATAAACCAATATCAATCGGGTTAAATGAGCCCAGAAAAAGGCACGTAGCAAGTTGATAAAAAAAATAATCTCGCACAAAATATACATGTATCACTCCTCAACGATGGTGTCATTAATTCCAACTTGTATATATCATCATTACAGACATTATGATGAATACTTTCAGAAATTCAGGCCTGGAAATAGCACCTGCCCACCTGCCCGTAGCGGGTAACCTTTGCGTTCGTTGGGCGGGTGGCGATACAAGAAAACCCGCCTGACTGGCTGGTAAAATATTTCGAATTCACAGTGTGAGTTATACTGACTGGTGGAATTTCTGTCGGGCAGGTATTTTTGTGAGTTACCTGCTCGATTGGCTGGTTGAAAAAAATCTGAAAAGTTCCAGCCCTAGAAATAATGAACTTGTAAATTGGGCAACCCTTGAATCATTTGTATGATTGAGGAAAGGAAGAGAACAATTAGTCGTTTTGGAAAAAAACTAGACAACATAGCCGATATTATACACCGACCATAACACCGCGGTCCAATCACATGTGATAATCCTCGTAATGAAATTATTATAATTATGGGGTGAAACAAGAACAAACAATCAACCAACATCCCCAACAAACGACAAACAAACCTTTATATAGGTAAAAATGTTAAAAGGTTCGTGTACTGTGAAAATTATTTATGCAAAAGACAAAAAGTATAAGTTATAGATACAGTTTTGACATAAGAATTATTAATTCCGAAAAGAATACTGCTTCCGTGTCATTAACCGCGAAATCAGTGAACCGCGCCATTTATTAAATTTTAAAAATACAAACGATTCCATTTCAATTTTTTAAAAGTTTAGAACATAGCCGTGTCAAGAATGTCTATTGAAAAACATTAGCCGATTGATTTCTTTACCAACAATGCTATCAATCGATTACAACACTTACAACATGTACAAACTGCAGTACATGCGTGCATAGTAATATTGACTGGTACCAGGAAGGTTGTAGGCCTAGTATACGTGCGGGCAGGCAAACTCATGTGAAATCATTAATAATTTTAAATTCCAAATTAAAGTAAGAACATGGACAAATAATAAGTATCAGGATCGGGTTCATAGATAATATACGATCTCAACAAACAACTACTAAAAAAAATCAAAATAATAATGGTTGCCGTGGTAGGAGTCGAACCCGTGACCGCTGATTCAGAGCCATACGCTCTTCCACTGAGCTAGCCGAGGCGACGGTAAATAATCTGAAACAAATCTATATATAATTGTTGACCATACCCACTACCCGCTACATTCGAGGAATAAAATGCCTTAAATTTCGATTATTATACATTTTTATCAGATGTTCTCGCCCAAAAGTTGATTCTATTTCGTAAAAGAATTTAATTATGATTGAAATGTAATGAATAATCCTACTTTTGGAAATAATTCTACTAGACCATTTATTTTGTTCGTACGTGATTTCAACGCAAGGTTTGTCAAACATATCACAGCCAGTATTATGTCACGTGATTTATCATACATTGCACCATGGGATTTTAGATGGACAGTGTCGACTCGGGTTCGTATCGTGTCATGTGACTTTTGCCCAGGGCAAACACTTGAGATCCGGAAAGGCCTTTAACTCTATTACATTTGAAAAAGAAACGGTCGATATAAAAAATTACGTTGCATGTGTGACAAATGTTATTATCTACTTTACCCATCTTACATAACAGTACTTTGGTGGGATAAATGTTGTGAAGGATTTTCCAATTTACTGAGATCAACCTAACTCCATCGGTACACTGTGGAGTGGCTAGCCAAAATGTTGGTCCAATTAAAAAAGTAATTGGGGAACCTCAGTGACCACAAGTTTGTACACAGAGGAGGAACATACAAATTGTTAATCATAGCTTTTCTAAAACTTTTGTTTGTACAGGGTGTCCCTAAAAAAATTGTGCACATGTTTGCGCAACTTGTTGACCATGAAGTCCTAAGGTTTGGTGTAATATGTTTATATTCACGGAAAGGGACAACACTCAGCTTTCAGATGCCGTTTATTTTATCTGATTTGGATTTGTCAATCCGGAGATATGGACAATTAACTAGAGCTACCCATAATCGATGTTGTGCCACTTTACAGTTTCAAAGGTTTACTCCTAAGATACAACTTCCACTTGAACGATTGCCCTTCACCAGTGTTATGCAAAATAACATTTTTGTATTGAGATTGAATAGGTTTAAATAATAGAATGAGTGCCTGTGTATCCAAGCAGAGCTGTATATAAAGATGTTTGTTACATGATTCGAACCAGTCCTTTTGACGAGGTTTCACAAAATGTTTATTGGGCCTACATTTTCAAAACAAGATAGACGTCCATATGGCTGGGTGTGGCCTCAATTTTCAATAGACATGATTGATAGAAGAGGGTGTTCATGGTCTTAAAACATCACGAAACGAGAAGTCCAGCAGAAGAGTCACCAGACAGTTTGCCATTCAACACTCACGTACCATCTAGGAATACACCTATATACAAAGGAGTATTGGAAATGCTTGGTAGATGGTATGGTACAAGCACCAATATGAATAAAGAACATTCTGGAAGACTAAGATATGAAAAGTGGCAGGACACAGTTACACATTGATAACGTGCGGCGTGCAGTTCAGAGGGATCCCAGAATAACTGCTCGTAGAAATCCCTTACCACATATTCCAAGGACATCAGTTTTGTTCCTCACATTTTTGTTCCTCTGCCTCTTTTAAACAATTCTGGTCAAATGCCCACCTCAATGTTTCAAGACGATTGATGCCCATGGATAGACCAATGTTAGTATCGTCTTGACGCCCATAATCATTTATTCTGTAAAAGTGGCACAACGTCGATTATGGGTAGCTCTAGTTAATTGTCCATATCTCCGGATTGACAAATCCAAATCAGACAATATAAACGGCATCTGAAAGCTGAGTGTTTTACCTTTCTGTGTGTATAAACATATTACACCAAACCTTAGGACTTCATGGTCAACAAGTTGCGCAAACATGTGCACAATTTTTTTAGGGACACCCTGTACAAGTATCAATAGAGACTGAATTAAAATAAACATCTTCAGGAGTTATCAGGAGTCATGGCATTATCATCAGGAGTCTGTGCTATCTTCCAATTATAAAAGGGGAGCGCATTGCGGAGAGCGTAATACTGTAACATTACGGCACCCTTATCATTTAGACGATTACGGAAGTAGCTTATGGAATAGAATGAACCATCATCGTCGAATAGGTCACCCACAAAAATAATACCCGACTTAATCCAGTCTATGAAAAATATTGTATTTCTTTTCAATTGGATAACATCGTTATTTCATATAACTTGATTAAGACATGATGCAATATCCTCTTTGATTATAACTTGCTTAGTGTCGAACTAGATTTTAAATAGCTTATAGAAAATGAAGGCAATCTCTTTAACATAATATGACACATGTTGTTAAGCTGCTTAAATGTATAGTTACAATTCAATATATTTATACCAATACCCAACTTGTTTATATAGTACAATGGGATATTTTTCAAACATGCAATATCTGAGTTGTTAAGTTTTTTAATCTATGACAGCTTAAGTGAATCGAAAAATTAACATGTTTATACCACCTTTATCGTAATCTGCAATCACTGTGTTACGTTTAATCTGCTTCATCTCTGCCCCAAATAAATGTAAACGAACAAGTTATAGAGTTTCATAATAGTTTTATCGGGGATATCAATGACAGAGATATGTATGAAAATTGTGATGCTAACAGTGTTTTAATAATCATTTTTTTATCTGTCACTAAGAGGCCACGCATTTTCCAAGCACGTACAGAGCGTTCAATATTTTCCGTTTTACTAATCCAATTACATTCGTGATTATCAATGGAAGTACTTGGTGAGAAGGTGACACCTATGATTGTTATAGTGTTGTTTGGAGCTAGTTTCCATTTGACATCACCAACACAGTTATCGTTATCTTTCAAAGATCAGATCCATAACTTATCACTTATCATTTTTTAGTTGCAAGCCCGGATAGCTTAGTGAATTTATCAAAGATAGACTTCACGTTCATAATACAATTGGGTGTTTAAACAAAAATGGTTGTATCGTCGGCAAACTCGCTAATGGTACTGACAACCTTGTTACTTTCTTAATCTTTAGACATGTTTAGAGCCATATAAATTCGACATACCTTTTGACACTTCTAGCCCACTTTGTGTTTTACCCCCATTTTGATCCCTAACTTGCTCCGTGTCAGGAGGTTTTAATATGTATTTTCATTTGGTGCAGTCAACTATAGGCTAAATATGTAAATGATGCTCAGTAAACTGTGCATCGATTGGTTGTAAGGGTAATGACTAAATTCGTTTCGACGTACGCAAGTAAAATGTATCGTCTAGTTGGATTGATATGTATAAATTAATCATGCTAACTGAACATTAAATTTCAGCATCATAAAGGATCGCCGAACATGAATACCGTATCCTCTGATTGATAACAATACATTTTCTAGCAGAAAGCCATGAATGGTTACAAGCTCAACCTGTCACTGTCAGATGGTAACAGGAAAAAGAATAGAAGAAGAGTGAAAACAATAAGACTGAAGAATGAGGACAATGAAGAGCTATAAGTCAAGAAAGCCGAGGTAATGTAGAACATCTGATCAGGTATGGCTATCAAATCTTATATCAGGTCTACTATAATAAACTAGGCCTTTTTGTGATGTGAGTATAGTCCCCCCTTGATATAGGGGAGGACAGTTTGTCTACGTTCGCGTCATCGAATAATGGAGTTCTCCGAATTCAAGTGTGTATGTGTGTGTTTTCTTGCAGGTGGGGCCTAGGGTATTGTATGAAATGAAAATGATTTCTTCACGGTTGAGGGCATCGTATTAGTGAAGAACGCCCAATCATGGACAAAGTGTCGTTCTAGAGATAAAAAAAAGTAATCAGTTCGATTCCAGACGAAGGCTTATCTTATTTCAAAAATGGCGTAGTTCTCTCTGCTCGATACCAGATGAGTTCGTAATTTACCAACAATCATGTGAACGATATATGTATGTTCATCCTGATGCCCAATCATTATCTAAAGTTATTAATGTTAATTCAAACATCAATATTTTAACTGCAGACATTAAAATGGTATTTTGGTTTTATTTTGCAAATAATGTGCACTGAAGGAATATCAATGCCAGCGATATTTGTTCATGTACATATATTTGATCGACTTGCTGCTGACTGTTGTTCGAGGGAAAGGATACTAAACAATCTGGAAAACCATTTTGAAGATACAGATCCGCCACCAGAAGGGCCACAACGAGTAACAAATCTAATCATAACTGTTCTGCAACTTGTCGTAGTACAGTCAGCTCAGCCTGCTTCTGTTGAATATAAGATACGACAAATCGTTATCTTTGTTGGTATATAGTTTACGAGAAATTTTGAATTGCTTATTTTCTCTTAGAATGATGAAAAGGGTACACTCTTGCATCTCACTGTTGGGAAGAGGAAACCACCTGTTTCCTGCTATAAAAGTAGGATTCCACTCCCCTATAATGAGATTAGCCTCACAGTATGCGATCTACGAGAATAATTACATTACACAAAGCAAACGGGGTTTCTAGGCAGTTGTAATATCTTCATACATACATCAACGAATAACAATAATGCAATAATATCTACGAGGGTCATTCAATAAGTTCTACCTCCTCACTCATATCATCGCTAATATGAATGTCAGCCTCATGACATTTGATTATAGCTCTGAATCATGGCTACACATTTATAGTAAATGCTAATTGATACTTATTTGACATTTGTCATGGTGCAATCAAAGCCAGAGAGAGATTTTGGACAACGGACACGGAAAATTACCCCAAAGATAAATACATGTTTTTTCGTTTTCTCTCCGTATTGTATGATTAGGTATAACCGCCCGATTTAAATACTGAATAGAAAACAATAGATGATTTCTGAATATAATGCTAAACTATCATGTATCAATTAGATTGTAGGCAAAATTCACCTTTGTAGCTTGCAAATAGTATAATATCAACTCGAATGTATTTACACGCCTTTAGCACACTGGAATACTGATATTCAGTCAAATGTTCGTTGTTACAAGTCAAGCCACAGTGATGCCTCGAATGTTGAATCTTAACATGATGGTATCTTTATCAGTTTTCCTTACATACAACATTTAGAATAGTTAATCAGGTAGTCAGTGATAGAAAATATATCTTCGAGAGACTTGAAATATGTCCATTTAGTCCTGTAATAAAGAGCTCTTAGTTCCTATGAAAAGCAAATATGACTTTTTCCACGGTTTTCTAGGGTAGGGTTAAGATTGATGACTGTCCTGGTCTGGTTCTGACTAATTATAGGCCTTTTTCCGCCAAGAAATCAGTCACTTGTATTGTTTAACGTCTGTTTAAGAAATATTTGCAACGTAGAACGATTGTAATTCATCAATAGGTACATTTTGTCTCTTAGAATTGGCCAAATGAATAGCACTAAAATCCGAATCATGCTCACGTAATTGTATTGCCGAAACGATTAGTCATAAGCAAACTCCGACGATTTAAAACCTTATAAATATAAATACCTTTGAGAGTGTTAGCGTTAGAGAATGTTCTGATTTTGAATCTGCATTATTCGCCCAACTAGGCATAGTACTAACACTCATTTCTGTTCCTTTGTTAAGTTTCCAAAAGATAAGAATCTGAAAAGATAGAAAAGGGAAATATTTGATAGATGTGAACATTAAGGACTATTGTAGATGCCTGTGGCCCAAGTATAATCATAATTAATCGGGAGAGGTACTTATAACCCCCAAATTATTACTGTTGGAATTTAATCCTGATTCTAGAACTAATATTATATATGACCACATTGCAAAAAGATACATTTTCAGTCCATTTTGTAGGTTTTTGGGTAATTTTGATTGTACATGTTTTGTCAACACTGTTTAATTGTTTGAGGATAAATGAGAGCGATACAGCTGCTGTCCAAATTTGGGGGCTCATTTCTCGGAACTTGCAGGGTTACCCTATACACGTTTTGTACTTCAATGATCACAAATATCATGAATTTGCAGAAAAATTGAAGTTGAAGTATCCAGTCGTTGTATAAGCGAGAAAGTCGACGTTTTGTAACACCCCTTTAACATGTAAAATGACAGGGATCCTATTTAGTGGCGTGGAATCATAAGCTAGTTCCCTCTGGGTGAACTTGCCAAAGTGCCAAATTTATCTATGGGGATGAAGTAACGTATTTTAAAGTGAGTGAACAATTGTATTTCAATTATGTGAATATATAAATTCAGAAATACAACTAACCTTTGGAAGAAATAGCAATAATAACACGCTGGTAATAGTAATGCTAATTCCAGCTCCAATAAGAATAAACTGAGCATTCACGTCTCTTGAAGTCACACTGAGTGCTGGTATAAAGATGATTACAACCAACGCTATGATGTACACGGAGGCTGCTATATACCTACCTGTCAAGAAAACATAAAGACATATTTGTTGTCCTGTTAGCATCCCAAGTGAGGTGAATATTTGAAATTGACAAGCTTTAACCAAGACAACTGTGATTGGAATCATATTATTGAAAAAGTTCAATACGAAAAATAAAATAGAAGCTCTTCAGTACGGAACGGGTGTATTTGTCGCGCCATTACCAGTAGTTAATCGGGAAACAAAAACTCCAGTAGAATTTGGGCAATATAGTTAATAGGTTGATAGTAAGTTCCCGACACCCGCTGCTCCATGCATTCATAACTCAATGATCACCTCCGAGCGTAAATGTTTGACTGCTAAATCACTGAATAGTAGGTGGGTATTTATTTGTCATTATTCTTATGAAACCTTGGCAGTAGAGAATGTTCTAAATAATAACAATCTAGTTTTAAATTACTCGTAAAGAAGCAATCTTCTTGCAGAGTGCTCAATGCGATGCAGAGCGAAATATAAGTTAAACCAACTGGAACGGTAGTTGCTACTCAGAGTTTCACGCTTGTGCGATCATCAGACAACTCTCGTTCCAAATGGTTTAACTTATAGTTTTAAATTAAATGAATGGTTTTAAAATGTATGATATAATTGTGCTATAACAACTTGGTGCATAGAGTACAAACATAATTTCATGCTACAATTCCATCGCAATGTGACACATATGATGATAAAGCACTCTCCCGACGATCAGTTTGACATGCTAAATGTAGAATGTTATTTTTAATTTTTAAGCTTACTATCATTTAAGGAATCGATGGTCACATTACGAGTTTTCCAGGCCAAGAAGACTCCGAACACCAAAAGAACCCCTTTTATTACAGCCATGACACTCAGAAAGGCAACTTGGTAGTGAGAATAGCACTGCCGCAACACAGGTACAATGTAGATCTCTTTGTCAGGTTCAGTCAATTCAAGCTTTAGTCAGGAGAACAAATATTCAACAACCAAAAACTTCAGAACTATTCCAATAGTCTTTATTTATTTACACACATGACTCTATGACAAATTAATTGTATATTAAATTAAAAACATTGAAAGCTGTAAATGCTTGCTTCGGTTCAACTGAGTACCATTTATATTAGCTTCAGTTAGAATACGATATGACAACAGGAGCAATTTGTTATTATTATTATCATCATATCGTTGCTCCTTATTCCTTGTTAAGTGATAAGTATTTTAAATAAACTGTGAATCTGTCAATTGCTTATACACTTAGGGCGCGTCCCGCTGTGGCTGTTTGATACCAGCACGTGGACTCGATGCTACATCGAGTCCACTTCCGAGCATAATGAGAACGCGCTATAAGTGGACTCGACCCTACATCCAGGATGTGAGCATCGAGACCACCACAATGAGGTACTTTCGCACCTAGTACCAAATCAGCTAATGAGAACGCGTTATCAGGACTGCCCCTCCGTCAGTCGCGCGCTTCAAAATGCAATTTCACGCGGCCAAATGTCATGCACTCGTGGTAATTTACGCAGTTAGTACGCACGGCACACTCGCTTAAACTTATAAACAAGTAACATCCGGGTAAAGTGGACTCGATACCACATCGGTATTTTGATGTATTTTATCGCACAATGAGAACGCAACATCAATGTTATGCATGTAGACTCGCATCTAGGTATAAGTCCACATTCGCACAGTGAGAAAACGCTCTTATTCTTTATTATCATACCTGTGGTTCAAGCTTTTCATTTACAATATACATCATATCCAGTCCGATCCACAAAGCAATAATGAGGATGTCCATCATTACTAGTGCCATTAACCATCGTATCAAATGGTTGTCTTGAATATCCTGGAAACAAATGAACCATTGCCAATGATGAATTGTTGCTGGATTTTCATTTGATTACAGCAAACGTTATTATTGATATTGGTTTGAAGTTGAGTAAAAATGCCGCCGTATATGTCGCCCTTTTAATAACAGGGTCTCTGTTAATGACATACGGTAGCTCTAAACTTGGTCTTATGAATATTTACAGCAATCATTGCTAATTAAGTATTGAAAAGGAAAGGCTTTTAAGGCGGCGACTTGATTAAGTACATGTATGGTCGTAAATAATAGTAATACAATTTCAATATTTGGTATTATGATATTATGTCACGGCTGTTTGACTGTCCGATTTATAATTAAAATTATGGAATCAGAAAAGATTACATAGTGGCCCCGTTATGGTTCGACCTGATTTAGGTAGCGCTAATGAATACGAGTATACGGTGAAAATTGTAAGACAATTGTTCGAGCCCTTTTTAAATTATCGACATTTTCTACTTTCCACACATTTTACATGTAACTCTATGGGAAATGTGGCCGATGAGGGCGCTATTATAGTAAATAATAATATTCAAAGCTCTATTTCTCAGAAATGGCACCAACAAATGTTCTGACATTTCTACAAAAGATGGCCAGTATATCCAGGTACTTGAATCAGTTAAAACCAGAACCGGGCCAGCAAGTTACAGTGTTTTCAGAATAAAACGGACAAATTATGTGGGATCAAACAGCCGTGATGTGTACCCTAGAGGTTTTCCATGTAGCAAGGTGGAAAGGAAAACATACGGGATTCGCACCTAGACTATTCTACAGTCAATAGAGTTGGTGCTTGACGTCCAGTACATAATATGAAACAGGTGTATCTTCTTTCTAAAAATATCAACCTCTGTACTATGTTGATAAAACGTACCACTTTTATAGCTTTAGCAGCTTTTGCAAATATTAGATGTACACGATATGTCTTCATGAACAAAGCTCCCATTGCTAATGTGAATCCTATTGCAACACATGCTAACTGCGCCTGAAATATAATGGAATAAACTACCTTGTTACGTTCCCATAACATTAGCCATGAAAGATCTTGATATAACATTATATTCATACATAGTTAAACGCAGTCTATTTATAAAGTAGCGCCCTCATTTATCTTAAAAGAATATAAATGTGTATCTTTTTAAATGATTTCCTTATTATTTGCTCACGTCCAGAAGCGTAAAGCTCACCGATGACTAGTTTTGCAAATTATAAACATTTATATAATCGATCTTACTATTGTTATTTTTCTAAACTATTTTAGCAGTACATGATTCGGTAGCCGACAAAACTAAAATACACTTTTCGCAGGCTTACGGGATAAGCGAAATAACAAAATCGTAGGAATCTTCAGGAATCTTGAAAAGAATTCACAAAAATACATTTATCCCGAAATGAATTTATGAACCTTTCAGGCTATAAACATATAATATGAATCACAAAAACGTTTGAATCTTTTACGGTCGATATTGTGTCAACCGGTTAGCTTTTCATTATTACCTGCATATCACCTTGACTCGCACCATGCATGTGAAACAAAATATTGACGTACGAAAAATATCAACGTTTTCAGATTAAAGAATTAACCTACGTAACATAAAACAGCTAATGTGACGTCATCTAAGTTTGAGTGATCCAGACCGTTAATATACACTGAAGCATATAACAATATACATCCTGCTGCTATCAAATTATTCAATGATGGACTGGTCACCTTCATTGCTCTGAAATGACAGGAAAACAAGGTTCACTTTTATCTCTCCAGAGTCAATAATTACATTATTTAACAGAAACGATGTGTAATAAGTTGCAGTAATAACATATACACCTAGCACATAAAGTCCCTGACCAGGTGCTTTGAGGTTGGCTAATTCAAAATATATGATCGGTACCAAAAATCTGAGATATACTTTAAATGAGCATATTTCTTCTCGGCAGTTTGATACCTCATTCAACAAAATCGAATGGATACTTTTAAAGTTATGTCGATTTCAATGACCGCGCATGCAACAGAAAAGTTGCACTAGGTATAGGAAATCATTGATTTGTGTGTGATTTACCACTGTCACTGAAAACTCACAGCTTATCAGCTAAGATTTGTATTCTTCACAGCCAGATACACCCTTTGTCCCGCACATTGCGGTTATCACTAAAGACCCATTCATCTGTCTCGTTCAGATAGCACACAGTTATGACAGTAATCACACACAAATCAATGATTCCTATACATTCCTATGCGCGGTCATTGAAATCGACATAACTTTAAAAGTATCCATTCGATTTTGTTGAATGAGGTATCAAACTGCGAAGAAGAAATCTACTCATTTAATGTATATCTCAGATTTTTGGTACCGATCATATATTTTGAATAAATCAACCTCAAAGCACCTGGTCAGGGACTTTATGTGCTAGGTGTACATTGAAAGTCAACCAAAATGGTGATTCATGTTCTATTCAATAGAGGATATTGTAAAAATAAATGCAAACATAATTACCCTTTAATATTGCACAGGAAACAAAATAAAGAGTTTCTAAGCTTGTATAATTTGTATCCTACTTCTGAGCTTGTATAATTTGTATCCTACTGCCGATAGCAGGTTTCTACCATGTATACCTATTATATGTCACAGGTGTTACTCAGACTCGCACACGGAACCACAATAGGTCGATAGCATAAACATTCACTGATCAACTTTGCTTGTTCAGACCTATCGACCGAGTCCCAGACGGATACCGAGTTGGGAGTTACACCTGTAACGTAGTAACGCGTCATTCGCATATAGTTCATCCAACACAAAAAAGAAACAGTGGCAATTATGATTGGTTTTATGTATATCTTTTTCCCTTGACAATATTTAAGAGTAATTATTTTTACAATTTATTTTTCTAAAAATGCTCTATCGGGTAAAGCATACTTGAATCACCCTTTTGATTGACGTTTAACAAGGAAGTAGGTTAAAATGAGAGGGTTCAATTTGTGGCTCAACTTTATGAGGTGAATTTGGCCAATCAATACACCTGGTTCTACACTATAAAAGTGGCTTTAACTGTAGACATTAACGATGACGTCAGAGTTGTTTAGTGAATCACCTTTAGCGTACATAAATGATGAATTTATTTTTCATCAGATCACTTAGCATGAATACAATGTTTTGCCTTCGTTCAAGTTCCTAGATTATGTTTACAATCGCTGATGTATCATCGTCACAAGTTTGGACAAAAGTCAAGGGTTGGCCTACTATGGAGCCTAGCGTTATGCTTTCGAAGCTTCGCCTCAATACACATTTATGTCAATAAAGGCCGATTTCAAACATGTGTTAATGTCAGCATGTGAATTCGAACAACATATTAAGTAGAAAGCTATAATGCCAAAAATATGTACAATATGAACATGTTGCAGCAATTTTATCTCTATTTTACATTGCATCTTGCACAATTACCGAATACTAATTTTATCTCTATGCTTATTCATATTATTTTAAAATATGCAATCGTTACATAATAATAATAATAATAATAATAATAATAATAATAATAATAATAATAATAATAATAATAATAACGCATTTTATAGCGCCTTCCATCAATAAATTGACCCCAAGGCGCTTTACACCATGATAAAAACACAAGCAAATTGACCAAAGTATACAGTCTTAAAAAGTACGGATAAAACAATAGCATACACAACATAATATACAAATATTTACTGCTCTTGAGGGATCTGGTGGAATCTATTGGGCCCCGAGGTGAACTGGAGACCGTAGGGTACTATTTTCCCGAGACCGAAGGGCGAGGGAAAATAGTACCCCACGGTCTCCAGTTCACCGAGAGGCCAATAGATTCCACCAGATCCCGAATAAAGAGCAGAAAATATTTGTTTTATATCCTTCATCAATATATTTCTTGTTAATTAATTTGTTAAAAGTAGACTCTCAAAACTGAGCTAAGCCTAGGCCTTACTAGGCTAAGACTAAGCTTTGTAAATGTTAGCCTAGGCATAGGGCGTAGGCAACGAGAAATATAAAAAAGAATTTTACTCACCACCTGGCACTAATAGTAATAGAGTAGCTGCAATATGTTTCAAAGTCAAAAGCTAACTGTTTAAAAGTTTCAAAAGTTCCAACTCACGAACTGTTCAATTCAGATTTCATTCGGTTACGGGCACCGGCATAAAACTTGGAAAGCAATAAAGTGTATAATCGGCATTGGGTTTTTTTGCAAAATTCGCGAAAAACTGACACCCCATACTTTATTTGTTTTTAGTGGTCTCGCTGTCTGCGCTGTCAATAAATTGAGTCAATTGAGGCTCATTTACACGCCGAAACCGTGGAGTTTCACCAGCAGCCTTCATTTGAAACTGTTGTTGTCTGTTTTAAGGCTGTCAATCCTAAAGTCAACTGTCATAATATTAACATAAAGAGAACTTTGACACGTAAATCGAGGTCATAGGGTAATAGTAGACTATTTCATTCTCCAAATAGTACCTCTCTCCCTCGTCAATAGCATTTTTGGTCTTCTTGCCTAATGGTGAGACTATTTTTGATCATGTGACACACTTTTAACCAATTGATGAACAGGAATATATTGATGAAGGATATAATAATATTTCATACATTGGAAAGTATCATGAGCACCAATAATAACATGAGATGAAATATGCACTAGATACAATATAATGTAAATATACAATCATAAAAGACTACAATTTTAAAAGCAATAACATACACAACATAATATTAATACATATTACACAGGAAAGTGAAAGTGAGCACCAACAATAAAATGAAATGAGATAAACTATGCCAGATACACAAGAAGTAATATTACATATTATGTTTACTCCTTGATTGTAAAGTGCTTTGTGATGTAAGGCGCTATGAACATTCTTTGTTATTATTGCGTTGGTACTGAACATGTACTTTTAACTTGTAAAAATGTAAATAGTACCCTTGTTATTTACCTTTCATTTCGGTGACGAACATTTATTCCAATAAAGGCCAACGCCAAACATATACTCATCGATGTAAAAGTAAACAAAACAATACGATTTGTTCTATTGACAACCACAAACGTAAGGATGTAACTTTTACCGTCAACGGGAATCCTATTGCCTACAAAATAAAACCATCAACCATTTTGTTAAGGAGGCAGCTGGCAAAACAGTCGACAAATCAATGTATTGTAAAACTGTAGCGTATTATAATGGTTGTGTACAGGGTGAGTCAAAAAAAATGTACGCTGATTGAAAAAAAAAAAAAAAAAATTCTGACCACAAAATTAAGGCAACCAATAATGTAATCAATTACGCCATTTATCTGCTATTATCTGCAAAAATAATCACGGCAATATATGGTACCGTTTAATAGATATGAATATTTCTGTAAAATAACTGAATTTTGAAACCGAACAAATTTGTGATTTCACGCTCAATGAGCGCTTAATAATGTGTACTAGGATTAACATGTAAATAACCTTTTTCAGAATTTCTCCTCATTATTTAACATGAAATAAAGATAAAATATTATCCCCACTTGTGAGTTAAAGTAATTGCAAGGATTTAAAAATGATCCTTAGATTTCATAAACATGATAAACACGACGAGGACGTGGAAAATTATAAAAATGGCCAAATGAGTGACTATCTGGTATTGTATAAAATATACAATAAAGTATTAAATAATAATATTGCACCTATTTTACATAAATATGTTCGATTAAGTAATATTGAAATTCATTCTTGAAGACAATTTGTTTTCAGGTAAGTCTAGCAATAGGCAAATAATCAAGCAGCTCTTCCTTCTACGTGACCACCATTATTGTTAATACAAAGTCTCGCTCTGGTCTTCATGCTGTTGATGGCGGGCCTGGAGATCCTTCTTCGACGCAAAGCTCTACATGCATTGTCAATACGTTGCCGTAGTACTTGAAGACTTTAGAACCTTTTGTCAGGACTGTAATTTGTTATTTACTTATAATACCTGATGATATTGAATTTGACCCTTCGAAGATGGTACCTTGTTTGGATCTAAAAATTGCCACTTTTATTCAAATACGCGTAAAATGAGTTTCTCTTAACCAATTCTAACCAAATACAATTCTTATTAAAGCTAATTAATAGGTCTTGTTTACCATTAAAATAATTTGAGTGACAAATGCTCATATTTCTTTTTAAAAATCCTTCAAGTTGAGTACACTTTTTTGACTCACCCTGTAAACCTCAAATGTAGCTTTGGAAATAAATCTTGAAACTACAAGTAAGTACGCATTGTACACTACCTTTCCATTTGATTGGTGCATTGCCTTGTATCCATGTAACCTTCTCCCCGCTAGCGTCGAAATATAGGATCGGATCACCTCGTTTATCTGTTGAATAATAAATAAGAACAATATATTATCGACCCATATTTCATTATTGAACATGCTTAGCTTTGTATAATCATAACACACAGGCTTAGTAAATAAAGGGTGTTCTGTTTCGTAACACCACTTTCATTAATGCCAGAAAATAGGGAATGATGTAATTTTTACATGACACGTAGAGACATTGCGGTTCTGATTTCATTTTCCAAAATAAAGATTGTTATTAAATTTAGAAGTGGTAATCACTAAATCTACGTTATCAGTCTAATTTTATGAACCATTTAAGTTCTCCACGTGACATGATAGTTTGAAAGATAACAACTCAAGGCGGGGTGGGGCAGGTATGAGTATTAACTTTACCCCAAACTTGTGAATCATAACTCAAATATTATGTACAGTTCAAATGTTATTTCATTTACCATTGTCAGTGTCTGATGGTCAAATGAAAGACTATAGCCAAAACATTTATAAGATAAAGAGACATATGATGATACAACTGCATATCACATTAAGTAAAAACTAAATTGGTCCCCTTCTCTTAAAAAGATTCCTTTTCTTTTTCACCTAATTGCATTTGAAAAGATGGCAACATAATTAGGTAGTAGTGATTGTTACTGCTGTTCGTGAAGAATCTGATTATATTATGTATCAAACATACCTCTGTATTGAGAAATATACAGCTGTACCCCGTCGCGATCACGAGTACCGTTAATTTTCATCACACCCTATATATAAAAACATATAGATAATCAACCCATTTCAGGCAACAGAAACGATGATTTATTTATAATACGATACAGAGGAAAAACACATTGGGAAGTTAGACGATATGTCACACACAAAATAGCTCTGTTGTACGGGTCCGACCCACCTATTTATTTTTACATTTTCAAAAAGCTGCTGACGATTTATTTATGTTGAGCCAAAATTTGTTTTAAAATAAATAAATAATAATAAAGGGTCGGTCGGGCCCGTACAACAGGGTGTGTTTTGGTCGCCTACGAAATGTCCAGACAGTGAGCTAATCGATAACTGCTTAGAGACAAATGATGAATATGACATCAAGATCAAATTTGGTATACTAGTACTTATTAGGGTCCATATCCAAACTCTGAGTGCTTTTAAATTGTTTTTCTAGCGATTTCAAAGCGCTTTTCCAACGAAATACCGTTGGAAAAGCGCTTTTAAATCGCTAGAAAAACAATTTAAAAGCACTGAGAGTTTGGATATGGACCCTTACAGCACTATAAAGTGTGATATTAATTGTATACAAATTGTGCAGAATGACCTTTTAAAGTTTGAGTCCCATGACCTCAAACATAGAATTCATGTATCCATAAGGCGACAAAAACACTGTTCTACGGGCCAGACCGATCCATTTGTTGCCGAATTTAAGTGTCCCTGTTCCTTCTTTTTTACACCTTATTAAGAATTATTTAAAAATTGTTTATGACACATTTTTAATATTTTTGAATATACATGTATTTGAAATGTTTGAACAATTCTAAAGTTTTTGAATATTAACAAACACTTTTACGAATATTTTGAAAAATAAACCCCAAACCTCCCCCCATAACAAAAAGAAATAGAAAAGAAAGAAAAAGAAATCAACGACCTGAGATGTCTGTTTGCCCGTAGAATAGGTTGTTTTTCATCGCCTAGTTTGCATACCAAAAAATGCAGTTCTAAGAGAGTTAAGTTTAATTATGGTAAGCATAAATGAGTTGTCTTCTATACTCTCGCTTTATTAACCTTGATCACAGCAATTCAAATGACAAAGGACTAAGTAGAATGATTCTTTCACTAACCAATACAATGTAATACCTTTCTCTTAAACACAATTAAATAGACTAAACGTAATCTGCACGTGGTCATTATGCACCTTATTACTTGAAAATGTAATACACGATAAACATAATAAATACTTTAAACTCACTGAGATCCCAATGAAATCCATATGTCGTACATTATAATTGAAAATCTTTGTCATGTCGTTGTCATGATAGGTGAAATCTTCTAAACGTCGAGGAGGATGAAGATTTTCAAGATCATCAATAGAGTTATTAAGAGCCAACGCCATCAATGTCATACTATCGTAGTAGATTCTCTTGGAGTTTGTTCTCAGTATATTATACGCATCTATATCGGGACTGGCCCAGAACTCCTCTTGTTCGCGTGTATGTTTCTGAAAAGCAATATTATACAAGGCGGTGCTGTGGAATTAATACGCTGGGTTCAGGGTAAAAGCAATATTATACAAGGCGGTGCTGTGGAATTAATACGCTGGGTTCAGAGTAAAAGCAATAGTATACAAGGCGGTGCTGTGGAATTAATACGTTGGGTTCAGGGTAAAGCAATATTATACAAGGCGGTGCTGTGGAATTAATACGCTGGGTTCAGGGTAAAACAATATTGTACAAGGCGGTGCTGTGGAATTAATACGCTTGGTTCAGAGTAAAAGCAATAGTATACAAGGCGGTGCTGTGGAATTAATACGTTGGGTTCAGGGTAAAGCAATATTATACAAGGCGGTGCTGTGGAATTAATACGCTGGGTTCAGGGTAAAACAATATTATACAAGGCGTTGCTGTGGAATTAATACGCTGGGTTCAGGGTAAAATAATATTATACAAGGCGGTGCTGTGGAATTAATACGCTGGGTTCAGGGTAAAACAATATTATACAAGGCGGTGCTGTGGAATTAATACGCTGGGTTCAGAGTAAAACAATAGTATACAAGGCGGTGCTGTGGAAATAATACGCTGGGTTCAGAGTAAAAGCAATAGTATACAAGGCGGTGTTGTGGAATTAATACGCTGGGTTCAGAGTAAAGCAATATTATACAAGGTGGTGCTGTGGAATTAATACGCTGGGTAAAGGGTAAAACAATATTATACAAGGCGGTGCTGTGGAATGAATACGCTTGGTTCAGAGTAAAAGCAATAGTATACAAGGCGGTGCTGTGGAATTAATACGTTGGGTTCAGGGTAAAGCAATATTATACAAGGCGGTGCTGTGGAATTAATACGCTGGGTTCAGAGTAAAAGCAATAGTATACAAGGCGGTGCTGTTGAATTAATACGTTGGGTTCAGGGTAAAGCAATATTATACAAGGCGGTGCTGTGGAATTAATACGCTGGGTTCAGGGTAAAACAATATTATACAAGGCGGTGCTGTGGAATTAATACGTTGGGTTCAGGGTAAAGCAATATTATACAAGGCGGTGCTGTGGAATTAATACGCTGGGTGCAGGGTAAAACAATATTATACAAGGCGTTGCTGTGGAATTAATACGCTTGGTTCAGAGTAAAAGCAATAGTATACAAGGCGGTGCTGTGGAATTAATACGCTGGGTTCAGGGTAAAACAATATTATACAAGGCGGTGCTGTGGAATTAATACGCTGGGTTCAGGGTAAAACAATAGTATACAAGGCGGTGCTGTAGAATTAATACGCTGGGTTCAGAGTAAAAGCAATAGTATACACGGCGGTGTTGTGGAATTAATACGCTGGGTTCAGGGTAAAGCAATATTATACAAGGCGGTGCTGTGGAATTAATACGCTGGGTAAAGGGTAAAATAATATTATACAAGGCGGTGCTGTGGAATTAATACGCTTGGTTCAGAGTTAAAGCAATAGTATACAAGGCGGTGCTGTGGAATTAATACGTTGGGTTCAGGGTAAAGCAATATTATACAAGGTGGTGCTGTGGAATTAATACGCTGGGTTCAGGGTAAAACAATATTATACAAGGCGTTGCTGTGGAATTAATACGCTTGGTTCAGAGTAAAAGCAATAGTATACAAGGCGGTGCTGTGGAATTAATACGCTGGGTTCAGGGTAAAACAATATTATACAAGGCGGTGCTGTGGAATTAATACGCTGGGTTCAGGGTAAAACAATAGTATAACAAGGCGGTGCTGTGGAATTAATACGCTGGGTTCAGAGTAAAAGCAATAGTATACAAGGCGGTGTTGTGGAATTAATACGCTGGGTTCAGAGTAAAAGTGACATTTACTCTAGACTTTTATGATGCCAGAGTATATGTCCGTCGGCTATCGTACGTAATGATGACAATTGGTTACGATGAATCTCTTAAGCCAGTGACAAGGAGTAAACGAAGGCGAGAGAACTGGCAGATATTTGAATGTAGGCTGCACAATAATATTGGGGTCGCTTGCTTTATCGAGAAATGTTTACACATTTCGCCTATCATTATTTTAGGGCATGGTTTCCAATATCATATGACGGTTTAACTAAACTAAATCGGGTTGATGCACAGATACGGATTGCATCCTGTGATGTTTACCGTCCGATGACGATTAAAGTAGATTCATAAAAATTGTCTGATCGGTTATTGATTGAGACCTATTCCATGTAATATATGAGGGACCGCAATGGACCAATCACGACGATATTGGCATCGTGTAGATGCAATTGGTTTCGCAGCGATCACTGACATTTTGACATTTTGACCATTTCAGTTTGAGTTGTTTCAAAATTATTGGTGGTGCTGCAAATCTGTTTCGCCCTGAGCATTGGCTGTAAGGGATGCTGTTCTTGCATCCCGGTGAGTGACTGGGGTCGCACATCAGGTAGCTGTGGGAGTCCGTTTGTTTATATATAGAAAAAGTTAGCTTCAATGCTATCATCACAAATGCTGAATCGGACATCAAGGAATGTTACCGACTTTGTAAAAATTTCATGCGTGAAGTTGAGAGATTCATGGTATGTGCTCACGTGTTCTATAAAAGAGTCCAACTCTTGTGTGGTACCGGTGCATGCGCCGACCACGTTGTCAATGGTAGCGTTTGAAAGAACATGGGTTTCGGACGATCATAAGACATCAGCATTTGGCTTTCAACATAACCCACAGTAAGGCAAGCAACGCTTGGGCCAATCTTTGACCCCATGGCAATCCCTTTGAACTGCCTGTAGTGGGTACCATTGAGTTAAAATGTATTAAATGTGAGAGCCAACTCAATGAGACGAAGAAGGACATCATTCAGTGGATGGACTTTGAATAGCTCTGGAGTTCAGCAAATGTTGAAGAGCTTCCATGCTAAGAGCGTGTTGAATCGACGTGTAAAGAGAACGGGCATCCATAGCGAAGAGAAAGTGTTCTCCACCTGCATGAATTCTAAAATCTCGGATGAAGCGGAGAGCGTCTGGAGAGTCTTTTGCACAGGTCGGAAGTTTGGTGAAGAGTGAAGCAAGGATGGTATCCAAATATTGAGCTATGAGAGACTGTAGGGCATGAGTGTAAAGAAACAATGGGTCTTCCAGGGCAATCAACCTTGTAAATCTTCGAAAGCATATATAAATTAGCGCTCTGTGGAAAGGGATGCATCACGTGTACTGTACTGGGTAGTTCTTCACGTTTGATATAACTCTCGATGGTGCCCGAGATGAGCTTATGGTCAAGCAAGCTCTAAGTAGGTGCTCAGGGCCGTAAGACACTTTTTTCAAAGGGGGGGGCGTTTTCAAAAAGAAATGAGCGGAAGATTTTTGTGAGTCAAATATGCGCGCGTAGCGCGCGAAAATTTTCGAATTTGCACCTATTTTTTGCACGATCGAAGTACATTTTGGCTCTAAACAAGCTTGTAGCAAAGAATATTGCATTTTGGGTAGACAAATGCGCGCGTAGCGCGCGAAATTTTTTCATCTGTGTACAAATTTTCCGGGGAAGATTTTCAAAGGGGGGGCGATCGCCACCATCGCCCCCCCTTCTTACGGGCCTGGTGCTGGTATTATTAAATTAACGTTCTGCTTCCTGAATATACAGATCCTTACGCCATATTACAACTGCATATCCCTTATCCACTGACTTGATGATGTATTCCTGGTTTTGATGGCCGTTTGTTCTTGAGTTTCTGTATGGGTTTAGTGTGGAGTTTCGGCTCAACATCCGTACGGTATTGCTTGATAAATCTGTCGAGAACTCTACTTTCACCCGTGGGAGGAGTCCATGTAGAGTTCCTCTGTTACAAATTTCCGTGGAACCTCATGCGAAATTCGTTGGGGATAATGTTCCGTTTGAGACAGGTACTGATAATTAAACGTGATGTCACTGGCAAATTTGGTCTTTCCAAAAGTTGACATGGCAAGTTGTAGAATGGTAATCTGTGTCGATGGTGGATACTGTTGTATTCCGTCTTGAAGACGATACTTTAAAGATGAAACAAAGCTTTACAAGGCTGACATATCAGATGGTAAAAGTCGCAGTAATTAAATTAAATAATTGCCGTTGAACTGCGTTGCACTTGAAAAATTCGTGGAATCAATAAACTTTTTTGAATCAATGCGGGTGATGATCGCACAATTTAGTGCAGGACGTTTCGGGCTTAACCCTTTGTCAAGTGTAACAAAGAATAACAGCAATAAACATGTGAGCTCTTGTGAAAATCGCGACGGGACTAAGCGTCTAGTATAAGCGCCGCATTGCGCCTGCAACAAAACGCCAAACAGCGCAACGATATTAACTCCAGTAGAAAGGTTCAGAAAGGCGCAGAATGACGCAGAAAGGCGCAAAAAGGCGCACATTATCAAATACGGTCTATAGAGAATGGTAAAATTATAAAATAAGGTCTATATAGTATGGTAACAATATAATGTACCAAAAAGTGATTTACTTACAACCCCACCATAACTTATGCTTTCCACATTATCTGCAATGCGTATGGTGTGTGTATAGAAAGAATTCTCCAATACTTCTACTGCTATTTCAGTACCGCAGGGTGCGGGTACATCATGCCAGAGTTGATTCACTTCTAACGACCATCCAGGAAGCATGAAGACGTATTTCTCGCCGTACATTCCATATTTGTATGCCTTTAAAATAATAAAATAATGTCCCTTAGACCGATGAAAATCTTTCCAAAATATACATGGGTACTACTACTAGCGAGACTAAACTTAAGCAATGCGCAATCGGTAACTAGCAAGTATCAGACTAGAGAAACCTTCAATAATACGAATGCTGATTTACATTTTACAAATTACATTAAGCATAATGTACGAACCAAACAGAAAAAAGACTAAAATACAAGTGGTGCATTGAGAAGTGTCTAATTGCACTCCGGGAGCGCGCCATACATGCGCGCAACACGCACCATGTTTTGATTTGTTGGACACACAGCCGATACTGACTGCGGATGTTATCAAACTTGTCGTATTTTATTTGTTATATATTTCTTTAACCTTTCTATATTTGGAAAGCGTGTAAAGGTAAGCACAACATTGTAAAATGTGATTAGTTTGTGAATTTGTTATTATACATGCTTATGATTTATAATGTATTCTCGAACAATTTCAAGAAAAAAAACCTTAAGCACATTTTTATATACTCTCTATAGCCTTACATGGTCGTTCCATTATTCACGCACCAGCAACAGCGCCCGTACAATGATTTTTCTAATTCAATACAATACACAAACGCATTTATTGACATATTATTAACTAAAATTAAAATTGACAGGATACTAAAGTGTAAACCTGTCTGACATTACAGTGCTATAGTCTAATTTCTTTAATCTTACCTTACACGCAAATGAAAGAGCAGCACTTTCGTAAACCGCTAAAATTATGATTCGGGCATCATGACCCTAAAATGAAAAATATAAGATCATCCAAACTGTAACCAAAACAATATACAATTTAAAACTTATCAAAAAAATTCGCACGGACACAAAATTTCGCACGGTCACAAAATTTCGCACGGTCACAAAATTTCGCAGTACAAAAATTACAACAGTCAACCAATTGTTGACTTTTGTGCTTTTGGTACTGCGAAATTTTCATTCTTTCATTATTTACCTTTCTTCTTTTCTTTCTTTCCCCTTTTTTCTCCTTTTCCTTTTTCTTTTTCCTCCCTTTTTCCTTTCTCTCTCTCTTTTCTTTCCCTTTCCCCCTTCTTTTCCTCTTTTCCCTTCCCCCATTTTTCCTGGTGGGTAGGTTTGAATATCCTGCTGAGCACCTTCAAGGGGGGCACTGTGACCCCCTGCCCCCCCCCCCCGGCTGTTACGCCACTGGTCTTGAATAAAATGTAAAAGTTTACTCAAAATCATTATATATATATATATATATATATATATATAAAACGTGAATATCAATAATAGCCAGATAGTGCTCAATACTTAGTTAAGTAGAGCTTATTATCAAATAAAACACTATTTATTTGGCAGTTTGCTACCTTGGGTTTCTCGCTTACGCGATCGTCAGATCGTCAGATTGCCTGACGATCGCGTAAGCGAGAAACCCAAGGTAGCAAACTGCCAAATAAATAGTGTTTTATTTGATATATATATATATATATATATATAAAAATTCAGAGGTATAGACCTTCCGGAATATTATCGCTACTCTGAGTTTCATGGACAATCCCATACGGTCATTTTGTCCAATCGTCAGAGAGTGCTCAACTGAAAAAAATCAGGAGCGTAATATAATTATTATTGACAACCATTTCTGGTTAGACTACGACATTTGAATAGAGTGCTCAATACCGTAAAATGACCGTATGGGATTGTCCATGAAACTCAGAGTAGCGATAATATTCCGGAAGGTCTATACCTCTGAATTTTTATACGCTCTACCGTTTACGGTATTGAGCACTCTATTCAAATGTCGTAGTCTAACCAGAAATGGTTGTCAATAATAATTATATTACGCTCCTGATTTTTTTCAGTTGAGCACTCTCTGATTATCTTTTGATGTGTATTGACCACTTCTGGAATATTATGCTGCTCTGATCACTGATCAAAAACACCATTGATTGTGTATTCGCATTATCATATGTGTGCTAGATCTGCGATCAGAGAAGCATCTATTCGCCTGACGATTGGACAAAATGACCGTATGGGATTGTCCATGAAACTCAGAGTAGCGATAATATTCCGGAAGGTCTATACCTCTGAATTTTTATACGCTCTACCGTTTACGGTATTGAGCACTCTATTCAAATGTCGTAGTCTAACCAGAAATGGTTGTCAATAATAATTATATATATATATATATATATATATATATATATATATATATATATATATATATTATGAAAATAATAATATAGTCAATAGTTTTTTGCTTTTTTTAAAAATAAAAGTAATTAGATATGATCAATGCACATTGTATGCTTGTGTTATCCTTATCTCTAACTTCACAAAAATAGTTGAATGCGTGTTCTCAGTCACAAGATTGCCGAGTATCACCGGAACTGACTCTTTTCTCCTTCTTTTTTATCGGGAAAAATGGGGAAAAAGAGAGAAAAAAGAAATCGAAAAAAATGGCTGCCGCACGTAGCGCTACGCGCGAAATCTTATTTTAGAAGCAATGCGCGCGGGCCGCTGAGACAAAATGTTGTTGGCCTTACGCTACAAAATATGATTTGTTTTGTTCAAATCGGTGGTAGTTGCGAAACCACTAAGGCCGATGTTTCACTTGAACGTGAACAAATAAATGGCAAAGTGAAATGGATGGAACACGCCGTAAACATCACAGTTTGTCTCTTTTCCAGGGTAGACAATGTTGCATGAAAAAAATATCAAAAATATACTCCAAAAACAACTGCAATAGGTAAAGTACTTTAATTACTCACGATGTCTTAGGGATGAGAAATTGATAGAGCTAATACGGTTAATGAGGATTTCAAGATTTCATCGTACACATCCTAATTTACTCAATGATAACGTTTTATTCATTCAAATGTGAACCTTTAAAGACCATTCGACTTCTGTTTGTTAGCCTCATCTACATTCAGCTGACAAAAAATCCCCAGTTTCCTTACAAAATAGACCTGAAATGGCCTCAGAATGCATCATAATAACTGTGTTTAATTTTTAGCTGAAATATAAACAAATGTGATTTGTAGCTCTTTAACACAGTTGATATATGCCTAAGAGGTCGATTTATACAAATATATGTCGCCCTTTTTTATAAATCTCAGTCTATATTTATAAAAACTCAATCAATGAAACCTAATTTTGGTTTCATTTGGTTAAAAAGGTCTCTTTTTCAACTTAATGCTATAAAGTATAACTTCGGGGGCTTTACAATTTGTCAATATGTATCAAAATACGCCAGGAATTAGCTCATCAGTGCTTTCAAATCTCAAACTTGTCCGGATCCCACGACGCAACACGCTCCACTCGCTCCGCTCGTTTCGTTTTCCTGATCGTCATTACTTTCAGCACCCCGTGGGCTAACAACCCTTGACCCGCGCGTGTCTATTGCTCAGAAGCGTGAACCAAGTTATTACGCAGAGTTATAATACTAATTGCTTTGTGTACTGATGCGTAGGAAATCAGAATGGTCATGATGGTATAAATCACTTTGAATTCGTTTTGTGTCTCTTCCTGTATTATTAAGTAAATTGAGTTATCGCTCACTGATCCGCCGATGAAATGTCGATTGTTTAGCTTTATAGTCATACGGAAAACAACATTGATGTACATGTGCTATTAAATCAGGAAGAAGTAAAAGGCATGCTAGCAGACAAGATAGGTAAAAGGTCTGAGTATATTTCAACTTGAATAAAAGCAGTATAAAGGTTACGATGACATTTTAAAAGCCTAGTCCTGAAAGCAGTGACTTTATCAAAGTTCTAAAGACTGTATCAAAATGTTGAGCATTTAATAGGGAATCCGATAGAGAATATGCTTAACTTAAATCAGGTAAATGGTTTCAAATTTAGTTTATGTGATTGTCTTTATTATTAATTAATTGACTTCTTTAATTGATGACCATTGATGCACGTGCGGTTCAGTGAAACAGCGCAGGACTCCTAATCATAATGTTGTGAGCTCTGGCCCCGCTGGTGCTACCGTGTTTGTGTCCTTGGGCAAGGCACTTAGTCTACATTGCCTATTAGGGGTTACTATATAGGGTTATGTATGTTTTTCCGTGTTTGTTTATGTCGCAACTTGGCGTTAATTTAGCTGCTGCTGTGACGCTGCATTGTTTAATAATGTTTAACAAATTACGTAATTTGTAACGTTGTGACAATTCAGCTGGTTGGCTGCGATGACAATAAAATTAGACCATTATTATTTATAACTATTATTTTATGCTTCGCTGGTTTCTATATACCAAGTCTATGAGCAGCCGGAACTCACACCATGGTTTATCATTCAGCTAGGCATGAATAACGTACTGCTATTAAATTGGTTATTAGCATTTTGATATATTTTCGTATCACTCTGTTCAAGTCAACTATATGAAACGAAATTTCGTAACTCGTATCACATAGTGCGTAGTGCGTAGCCGTTTCACGCAAGCGCCATGTTCCCATATCGCGCGCGTGCAAGCCCAAAACAGCGCGCGGTACCGCGTGAGTCATGCTGTTGCTTTAAATCAACTCCTAATTGTAAATGAAAATGTCGGTGTTTATCTGTTTCCTCAAAAACTAAGCATTTATCACTTTATGGCTAGGCCTACTGAATGATAAATTCGTTATTACCTGTTTTATACAATACGACAAATATTATTGGTTTAAGTTCGTATCACATTCAGCCTCCAGCCTCTTGTGACACGAACCCAATCCATTAATATATCTTCGCATTGCATGAACAAACAGGGGATAACTAATATTATCAATTTAGAAAGCTCACTTCATTTCCTTCTGTCAATTGCTTTACGTACCTCCGGTTCACCTTGTACATTTGGTTTCGCCATACAGATAGTGCAAATCATTTATACGATGGTCATTACGTAACGTCCTTGATGGTGCAATTGTACACGAATCTAGTATTACCTCTACGTTTGCTTAAAACCCGGGGAGATCATTTAGTCTTGTTTGTCTTACAAAGTGCCAACATAGTCAACATTCAGTTGTTTTGTTAAAATCGAGAGAAGCTGGCACCGACAATAACGTAATAACTCTT
The DNA here is from genome assembly GCA_035610835.1 of Ophiura sarsii. NCBI lineage: Eukaryota > Metazoa > Echinodermata > Ophiuroidea > Amphilepidida > Ophiuridae > Ophiura > Ophiura sarsii. Next base: position 5,158,863 of record CM069446.1, on the reverse strand, counting down.
TATTAATATAAGTTTGATTTGAATTCCAATATGTTTTTTCTCACTTTAAGCCTCTTTTCAAATTTGCCAACAAGCGTATGGAGGTGCATTTTAATTTTTTTTCTCACTTGAAGATAGAATGCACCAATATCTCAAATCAAACACCATGATTACAATCCAAACTTACCAATAAACTTTGAATATGTTGGTCCGGATTGTCAGTATCCGATACAGCTTCAACGGTCAGTATACGGATGTTAACATCTTCAAGTAATCTGATCAAATCCTTCATATTCTAGTGATGTAAAAACAGGTAAACTGGTATAAATCTTTATTTGTTGGAAGTGGCTCTTTCTACTTTATTCTTTTCTTCCATCGTTTCTAACTTTCATTTCATTCAGCCAGCATGCTTATATAGGCTTTTTAAGCCTGGCCCTAGCATTTTGCTTGAGCTTGGTCCTTTCAGGACCCAAGCGTGTGTCCGTACGGGACCAACCGTGTAGACAAACAAACAAACAGATCATTGATAAACTGTTTCAAGTTGCACACACGCGAAACGCCCTGTTCCCAACCCAAAGAGTTTATGTGTACTGCCATCCCCTCCATCCCTAATCCACCACTGTTCGAAATGCAATCAACCACAGTAAACCCTACAGGTGTGTTAGTGCTACATGTATTATATAGCTTTTATACGAGATCAAGACAATGACCATAGCTTTTTTGTTTTGCTGAAATATAATGAATTGAACAGAACACAATTTGAAAATATGTAACAGCCACATGTCCATATTTATAGTTAAATGATATCATCTCGTATGTACACAGCGGGGGAACATTATAATGCATGTTGTTAAAACAAGAATCTGATGAATACCAATAATTGTTATTCATATTATATTATAACAAATAAAAGGAGTATTGAATACCTGATGCTTAAAAGCGTAACAATGGGCGTCAATTTCAGAGTGTGCCAATAAAATTACAATATTGTCCAATTATTTTAGTGAAATGTACCATAAATGACATAAAACCAGGAAAAAGAAAGAAACGTTCACTCTCAAAAAGCAGGATGAAAACCGATTATAGAAATGTCAAAAAGGCGCAAACTGGTAATGGTGTCATACATTTAGCATTTGAAAATAGAAATAAATGATGTATTTGTTTTTTCGGACCATTTGGTACTAAATTGAATTTCTGCAACGGCTTCCTTTTCCCGTTCATCCCTTCACCAAATTACAGTTCGTCAGTTCAATGGGATTTTCACGGAGCAATAAGTGTTCTTTTGACTGAAGACCATTCTATCAAATTTATTACGTGGGTAAATTCTCAATTTTCAATAGCCAATATTCTTTAATAACGTGTAAAAGCAAGTACACTTATTATACCAGGCTGTTTTACAGTAAAAGTAAAATAATTTGCCAACACTGATTCAAATCTTTGCGCGGGTGAAACGCCGATGACTAAATTATGTTTTTGCGTTTTAACTGCCCATATTTTCAAATCCTTACCTTAATGATATCTGTGGGGGTTTTTTAGGGGGGGGGGGGGGGAGGAGGGGGGGGGGGGGGTGTTACCAAAAACATTAACTTTACTGCTCTGTTTTAATCATGTTAATCTTGTTTTTCTTCAAGTTTTATGACATTTAAGTGAAGAATCTGAACCGTAACTTAATTTAATAATATAGTTAAATCAGTTCCAAATTGGCGTTCGCGTCCTTCTGTTTTCATCTACTGCTGTAAGCAGGCTTCGCCAATTTGGAGCTGATCAAACTATAGACTTTTAACAAATGTTTTTGGATGGGACGATATACATGAATTCTAATGTGCACTTCTTTTACAAACTTCGAAATGTTGAGGTAAACAAATCTACATCAACGCCAGGGTAGCGGACACCTCTTTCCTCCTTCCTCATCCAGTTTGTACACTGCAAATGTGGTTGGTCAAAAATTGACCAACATTTTGACCAACGTTTAGTCTTATATGAACAATCTAATTTGTTGGTCAAACTTTTGACCAACTGCTTTTGATAAAAGTTTTAACCAACAAATGGTTAGAAATTAACCAACACTGTTGGGCTAAATGTTTCACCAATTGTTGGGCAAAGATAATGATTAAACAGTTGGGTAATATTGACCAACTGTTGGTTTTCTGTAAAACATTTGTTGGTCAATGTACTGAAATTATTTAACCATATATTGGGCACTCTTTTACTTAATGCCAACAGTTGGTCAACATATTGCGTCTGGTTAGGGTTAGGATTTCCCGGGGGAGCACTGACATTTGAAAAGGGTATAGGTATGTGCCGCCCTGAAGACCCCCTTTTCACCCTCTTCTGTTGTAAGTCACAATTATAATACATGATATGATTCCATCAAGAACGAGTTCAAGTATTCCGTGAATAATTTAGGCTAATTGCATACCAAAAAACGGTTCATTTCCTACGGTATTGACAGTAAGCTTACTGTAACATTGGTAAGCTTACCGTCATGACCGTAGAAAATGAACAATTTTCAAGCCTGCAATTAGAAAATTATTCACGGAATTCTTGAACTCGTTCTTGATGAAATTATATCATGTAAAGCATAATAATTGTGACTTACCTTTGAAAGTGTCTATTATTTACGGTGGAGGGCCCCAAGACCCCAGCAGACGCGATACCGACATGACTTCCACGTTTGCCGTTCTGATGATGAATGATGAATTCGCAAGCAAACGGTGGGAATGATGCCCAACTGTTGGGCAGTTCTAGTTTGCAGTGCGCATGATCGGTCGTCTTTGCCCAACAAATTTGACCAACAATTTTGATTAATTAAAAGTTCAAAAGTTTTGACCAGAGTGTTGCGAGTTTTAGTCAAAATAAATGGGCAAAACAAAGGTTTACCCAACTGATGTGATGATATCGGTTTTGTTGGGTAAATCTTGACCAACAAATTAGATAAATGCTTTGCCCAACCGAATGTGTCAAAGATAATGACCAACACATTTGCAGTGTACGTACCTCTCTAAAGTATTCGATGTCGTGGAATACAATGGCCACTCTCTTCCATTTCATCAACTTAATAAACCCCACACGACCAGGATTCATGACGTTCTCCACAGGATAGGTTTGCAGAGTGAGAGGAAACCGTGTACGGTCGCTTATTGCCGGTGAACTAGCTGCAGTAACCTGTATAAAATGATAAATGACGCTCGAATGGGTATTTGGTGTTCGAAACTATTCCTACTTATTTGAAGCCGGGTTGTCATGGTATTACTTGTCTAAAAAGTATTAGACTTACCTGCCATAAGGAGAAGGGAAACCCAGATTGTAGCCTTTACGATTTTTTCGAGTGAAACTGATATTTGGAAAAATCCTGCGTATTCTAAAGTGAGTTTCTTTTAATTATCACTAATAACTTATTAATTATCTCTTCTAAATGGGTGGTTGTCCAATTAAGTAATACAAACTATTCTCTAAATTATTATTTCGTCATTAATTTCTTGTAACTTATCATTGAAACAAATACATTCTGATGAGTACAATATAGCCTTACCGGTTCCAACATAGCCTTGTAACACATGCTTCTTTGAAACAAATACATTCTGAAGAGTATAATGCAGTCTTACCAATTCCAACATAGCCTTATATAGCAATGCTTCTTTGAAACAAATAAATTCTGAAGAGTTTAATGCAGTCTTACCTATTCCAACATAGCCTTATAAGACAATGCTTCATTGAAACAAATACATTCTGAAGAGTATAATGCAGTCTTACCTATTCCAACATAGCCTTATAAGACAATGCTTCATTGAAACAAATACATTCTGAAGAGTACAATATAGCCTTACCGGTTCCAACATAGCCGTATAACACATGCTTCTTTGAAACAAATACATTCTGAAGAGTATAATGCAGTCTTACCTATTCCAACATAGCCTTATAAGACAATGCTTCATTGAAACAAATACATTCTGAAGAGTATAATGCAGTCTAACCTATTCCAACATAGCCTTATAACACATGCTTCTTTGAAACAAATACATTCTGAAGAGTATAATGCAGTCTTACCAATTCCAACATAGCCTTATAAGACAATGCTTCTTTGAAACAAATAAATTCTGAAGAGTTTAATGCAGTCTTACCTATTCCAACATAGCCTTATAACACATGCTTCATTGAAACAAATACATTCTGAAGAGTATAATGCAGTCTTACCTATTCCAACATAGCCTTATAAGACAATGCTTCATTCAAACAAATAAATTCTCAAGAGTATAATGCAGTCTTACCTATTCCAACATAGCCTTATAATACATGCTTCATTGAAACAAATACATTCTGAAGAGTATAATGCAGTCTTACCTATTCCAACATAGCCTTATACCACATGCTTCATTGAAACAAATACATTCTGAATACTATAATGCAGTCTTACCTATTCCAACATAGCCTTATAATACATGCTTCATTGAAACAAATACATTCTGAAGAGTATAATGCAGTCTTACCTATTCCAACATAGCCTTATAACACATGCTTCATTGAAACAAATACATTCTGAATAGTATAATGCAGTCTTACCTATTCCAACATAGCCTTATAAGACAATGCTTCATTCAAACAAATAAATTCTCAAGAGTATAATGCAGTCTTACCTATTCCAACATAGCCTTATAATACATGCTTCATTGAAACAAATACATTCTGAAGAGTATAATGCAGTCTTACCTATTCCAACATAGCCTTATACCACATGCTTCATTGAAACAAATACATTCTGAATACTATAATGCAGTCTTACCTATTCCAACATAGCCTTATAATACATGCTTCATTGAAACAAATACATTCTGAAGAGTATAATGCAGTCTTACCTATTCCAACATAGCCTTATAAGACAATGCTTTATTTGAAACAAAAACATTCTGAAGAGTATAAAGCAGTCTTACCTATTCCAACATAGCCGTATAACACATGCTTCATTAGGACAAATACATTCTGAAGAATATAATGCGGTCTTACCTAATCCAACATAGCCTTACAACACAATGCATCATTGAAACAAATACAGTCTGACGAGTATAATACAGTCTTACCTATTCCTATATAGCCATATAACACATGCTTCATTGAAACTAATACATTCTGACGAGTATAAAGGGAGTCTTGCCTATTCTACCATAGCCTTTTAACACATGCTTCATTGAAACAAATACATTCTGTCGAATACAATTCAAAGTAAATGCAAAACGACAGTTCCGACTGTCCAGCTTTTACAATTCAGTTTAACCACCTAGTCCAACATAGCTTTATAACACATGCTTCATTGAAACTGACGAGTACAATACAGTATTATCTCTTCAAACATAACCTTTATAACTCTCCCCACGTGCAATTGTATGTCATTACAATCCGACTTGAATAATCATCCTGCGGATTTTAATTTTCTGATTTGAATCTTGCCTTGCTTTGTATTTATATTGTTGGTATATGGACGTTTGTTGTTTTTAATAATGCATCGCTTTTAAGATTTTATCACTTTCCGGTTGTCCTGTTTTCCAATGTTTCTTATATTATGTGGTATAATGTAGTGTGTACAATTGTGTATTCTTTGGGTTGTACAGCGATTTGATGCTGTTAATTTAAGCACTATAAAATTAATTTATTATCATTTATTTATATGCTCCATTCATCCAAAAGACTCCTAATGAATACAATGTACTCAGCGTCGTCGGAAGATATCATTAATTCACATGGCCTTGGTATAGAATAATAATTTACGTCGATGATACACAGAATTATATTACTTTTGACGAAGCTGATCACTTATCATTTATTCTTTAAACTCGAGAATACCCTCAGTGATATCAAACTGTGGTTTACTGTCAATGATCCGAAACTTAACTATGATAAAACCGAATTTCTTCACATAACATCCAGGTCCAGAAATTCATCTCCTTTGAAATCTGTCCAAAATCTGTGACTGTTTGATTGATCAGTAAAGAGGGCTCGCAATTTAGGTTGAAAATATACTTCTATGTAAAAAAACAACACTTTGCTGTTCTGCTTCATTTGCTCTTTATCGTATCGGACAGATTATTAAGTCTCTTGACAGAAAATTAACCAAAACGCTTGTTCCCGCCCGCCTTTATCACATTTCGTTAAGATCAATGTAACATCCTTATACACGGCCTTCCAGATTTGCAATTAATCAAGCTTCAAATATTTTGACGGATATCTTAATATTAATTCAGTAAAAGAAATCTTGTTTCTAAATCACTGAAGGTACCTTTAAATCATGGCGCTATTTTAAAATCCTCTGTACTTAAGCACTTTCCACGCGGCAGTCGTGTGCAGACGACAATTCCAAAATGTCACACAATTTTTCAAACATCTCAAAATTATTGAACTCCATCACATTATTTGAAAGCACGATGAGAAATGCCTAGTATTATTCAGTAATTCTTTAAATAAGACGTTGAAAGTAGAGACATATCGAGATTCAGAAACAAATGGCCTTATCTCCATTTTGACCATTTTGAGAAAAAGACTATTGAAGATTTTTAAATACATTGGGAAGATGGCGATAGGCCTTCACTGAAAACAAAAACTCGTTTTTAGGGGTGTTGAACGAGAATTTCTTAGTTAGGCATTTAGTTGAACCGAGTTTAACGAGTAATGATGTTACTTCTAGCAGAGTGTGCGTGGTCGAACTAATTTTTCAACGAATGAAATGAAGAATAGTAGCAACGCCTTTAGTTGGACACGCCCTACCAATTATATTGTGCTGCTGAACTAATGTCTGAAAATTAGTTGGACTACGAAAGGCAGACCTACGATTTTTGTCGGCCGTACCAGATGCCGGACGAGAGTGCCGCACTAAAGAAGTTGCCGCGCGTGCGTGGTGGTCAATTTGGTCATAGACGTGACCGCGGCGATCATTTCACTCGCAGCTGCACGTTTTTGAGATAAAGATGTCGCAAAAGTGAGTAAAATCCAAGATTGTATTTAAAACAAAAACACATCGTTATAAACTCGTAGACGTAGACGTAGTGATGTAGGTTAAAGTTGGGAGTTTATTGCAGCCATGGCGTAATTTAAATTATCGTCTATGTGATGAGTAAAGTAAGCTTACTTAAATTGTAGCAAATTTTCAATAATGTACTTAATCTGTTTTGTTGTTGTTTCTTCTTGCAGATCAAAGCCATGCAGTAAGCAGATCAAAGCCATGCAGCAAGCCCTACATAGCCATAACAGTATATTTCACGTGTGTGTAGACCATATAAAACTGCTAGAAACGCTAGTACTAAGCATCTAGTTGAGCATAGTTGAGCAACTAGTTCAGCTAGCTGCAACTAGTTAAACTAGTAGAAAAGCTTGTAGGGCTGGCACTATTAGGAAAAGTTAGTTGAAGGAGACACCATTTTAACTAGATTTTCTTTTAGTAGGGCACCCCAGAATATTAGTAGGACGCTCCAAAATTCTAGTTTGGCATGGCCGAACTAGTTGCTCAACTAACAAAATATTAGTTTGGCGAATTGGTTCCGCCTGCCGTACTAATATATATATTAGTTCAGCCAAGCTCTACTAGTATATATTAGTAGATACAGACATCGTTTCAACTAACTTTTCTCTAGTAGGGAATGCTAGTTTTTGTTTTCAGTGTTTGTAATACTGGCTATAACTTTAAAAGGGGTTGTGTTATGGGGATAAGGCTGTGTTACCGGAAAGAGAATTTCTTTCTGAACATTTTGATACCAAAACCTAATTTTTGAAATAATGGAGATGAGGCCTTTTGGTTCTGAACCCTCGATATTCCTAAATTTTCTTTTTTGTATATGGTAAAACTATAATTATAATAACCATGTGGAAAGTATTAACTATTACATTCTTAAAAAGAAGATTGAAATATCATAAGTCTGGTATATTTACCTGAATGATATTGAACTGTCCAGCCACTGGATTCAGCAAAGCTGATACCGATGAGTAGGGTGGCCCAAACATCATTGGAATGGGTGGACCATTGTAAATATAGTCGTAAAGAATCGATAGAGCATGCGTAGTATCCTGTACGTAAATTAATAGGAGAGTAGGAATATCTCAATACAAATTGGTAAATATTTAACCACAAATCTATGCTATTAGGAATTTGATAATTATTTGGCACAATTATTTTGAAGCCCAAATTATTGAAACTACCATTTTGTAGATTTTTGAACAACTAAATCGCTCAAAAACCAACAATATCATTCGGGCATTCATGACTCATGATTTAGAGTAGAGAGTCAATTATCTTAAAGTTCATTAGCTAATCGTAATATCTATGTTCACTTAGGCTATATTAAAAAAATCATTTGTCTCAAAGCTCCCGCGCGCGTTTGTTAATTGGTGCGCGTTGGAAAAAAAAAATCTGAAAAAAAAAAATATATATATTTTTTAAAAATCCAAAAATTTCACAGATTTTTCCGATTTTCATTGTAGAAAAAGAAGAAAAAAATCCCAACATTTCACAGATTTTTCCGATTTTCATTGGTCAAATCATTTTAAATACAAAAGTTCACTTTTACAAGGATTTCAATATTTTATATTTATAAAAATAAATTAAATTAAAATAAAAAAAAATCGCATTCCGCATTAGGTTTTGAAAAACTGAAGAGCTTTGAGACAAAAGATATTTTTAATATAGGGTCATTTTTTTTATACTGGGTACAATTTGTGTTACATGTCCCTTTTTCCATAAATTAGGTTCCTTTTTCAGTTAATGCATTATATCTGAAAAAGTTTACATTTAAAGTATACATTTAAAGTATACATATTCTGAAAGCATATACTGTAACGGATGCAAATAGCATACAATCAAGTTGATTGTACAGGGTGGCCCGAAATTGTACAGGGTGTAACAAGCAAAATCTTCTAAAAAAGAAGGGTTTCAATAATACTTACACTATGTATATGAAGTGATGAGAGAAAAGTTCAGTACATATTTAAAGTAGTTTAATAAAATACCCATCCAGACATATGCAAATTAAATTTCATTATGAGTCTGAAATTCTACATACAGGGTGTCTAAAAATGTGTTTATTTAGTTCCGGAAAATGCTTCTATTAACTACATACATACAAAGACTAGTATTTTAACAAAATTCAAGTAGATTTCAAATAAAAATGCATCAATTACATGTACATGAACATTGATTGATTTTAAAAGTCACCCTTTTCTTATGTTAAGTTGTTAATTTTAAACATATAGGGTGTTTAAAACATTAATTTAGGTATACATGATTATCTACAAATCATTAATTGAATGAATTTAAATTTGCATCTGAAACATGATTTTACATTCCAACTTGAAGTGGCAAATGCTTAAAGTGGAATGAGTTTCAAATAATGTTCAATAAAAAGGGATCCTTTAACTACAGGGTGGCTCAAATTTTCCCTATGGCACATGTTTAGTGGCATACAATTAATTGCGTTCATCCATCTTGCACCTTCATGATGTGCAAAGCACATTCAAATGAACAAATTAGGTTAGTTTCTATAATGTTTGAACCCAGTATTCAAATTTCAAGAGTCTGATTTAAGATTGAATTATAACATGTTTTCGTTTTAAGTTGTATTCAACATATAGGGTGATCCAATGTTGATTGGCAAACTGCTTATGCTGGTCATCCTATATTAGGACAGGTCAGTTGCATTCCTAAGAATTTAATAATTCTCCTGAGTTTACAAGCTTGATAAAAACCAGCGGTTTTTTACTTATTTGGTAACACAGTTAAAATTAAAAACAAGAAATAACACCACACAAACGCATTTAACAAAATGTGCTAATTAACATCCAGACAAAACAGAATACATGAGGTTAATTACATATCTTCTTTTAATTTTTAATTAAATAGTTAGATTTATTTATTCAAAAGGGTACCTCAACCTTTCTATACTTTTAAAATGGACAGTTTGGTGCAGGCAAATGTTTGCATACATTCACAAACTGCGACCAACTTACGTTTCTTAACAATTTTTTGAGCTTCTTAATGCTAATTAATGATTCCTTAATTAACTAATTATAATATTTTTAATTCAAATATGCTTCAATAATGTTATGTCTTCAATATAGAATTGTACCAAGAGTGAAACCAGTGCATTTTATGTTTGCCCAATGTATATTGCACCATACTTGTTCAACTATGCACTCCTCCTCCTCCGCATCCTCCACATACTCTTCCACCCCTGACTAATTAGGTTTAACGAACTATTGTAATTAACAGAACCATGGTAGTTTATATTTTTCTTTTTAAAATAAAGGCCAAATACTTTCTCATCAAAATAAGACCAAATTTGAGTATGTGTGTTAAAGAATAGCTAAAATATATGCATGCAAAGTAATAATATGTAGTGCAAATGTAACAGATCAACCTTATTTGGGTACCCAGTATAAAAAACATGACCATAGCCTAATATGAAGATAACGAGTTATCCATATCTATAAACCTCCACTATCATTGTCTATAGCTAAAGTCATGGGAAAAGGTTGACACTTTGTCCGGATTAAGCCAATGCTGATCCAAGTCATGTTATCAGAAGCATTAGCATCTCCCCCAACATTGATTTAAAGGGGTGGGGAACACTCTAGGAAAAAGGGTGCTTCAGAGGTTCTTGGATGTCCCGTATATGGAACCCTTTTTAGAACCTTTATAGGTTCCACAAAGAACCTTTAAAGGTTCAAAAAGAACAAAAATGTGTCTTTATAACCTCTAAAGGTTCTCTACAGAAGTTTTTTTGGTTCTTTAAACTAAAAGAACCTTTAACCCTGAGGGTTCCATAAACGGGACAGCCAAGAACCCCCGAATCACCCTTTTTTCTAAGAGTGAAGGATATAAGAAAGAGGGGAGACCTTTGCTTTCTATTAAACAATGGTATGTCACAAGTAATAATAAGTTGCGACAAGTGTGCCAACAATTTTTTCAATGATTGTAGAGATTCAAACTATTGTATTTCATTATAGTGCGTAAAGGAAACTACCTTCATAAGTGTTATAATCATCGGCCTGAGTCTTTAAAATATTTTACTGAGGAACAAAATGAAATGTGGATACTTTAAACCACTCTGGATTAAAATAGTGTTGTCAAGTGTTGACAATTATACAGACGCATCACCTGAAACATAGGCGTCAGTACTTTGCACTGGATCAGTATAATGAGCCTTCCATGCAAAAAATAACAAAGCAATGATACAGGGTGTCTCAACAGTCTATGCACGTTTTTGAAGAATCATATCTCATAAAATATAAATGATATGGTATAAATTTAACCATATTTTGAAAGAAGAGAGTTAGGAAATTATTTTGATACCAAACACAACCTTATTGGTAAACCCACAACATTATAAAACTGGTTGAAAGTTTTTGGCCGTGTGCTAGACCTACCCATACCAAGTACCACACATTGTTACTAAAATCAGGTGCGCATAAATTAACAGTATGCAAGCAACGTTGCACTTTTGTCACAGTTCTCTGCTCACCAACATCGGTCACTCACAGCATAAATAGGCGTAGAAGACAACATTGCACAGCAAAAGTCTTCATTCAAGATGGTTTACAGCATAGATAAGCGAATACAAATTTTATGGTTATACGCTAAAACAAATTCAGTTCATCTTACTCAACAAAAGTTCAGAAAACATTTTAATGTGAAACGCGCACCAGGAAGAATATCCATTCTGAAGTTGGTGGATAATTCTTTTGAACACAGGAAGTGTGCATGATTTGTCTCGATGTGGTAGAAAGACTGGTAGATACACAAGTCACATTAATGTCATAAGACATGCAGTAGCCAAAAGTTCAAAGAGATCTATCGCCGACTTTACGCAGAAAACAAGATTAAAAGATCAACAGTTCACAGAATTTTGCGTAAGGACTTGAAGACGTTTCCATACAAGATTGAGATCAAACAAAACATTAAAGCAGCGGACAGATACAGTTTGTTATTATGAAGGGATCACTGTAATGTTAAATTTTAAATATTACAATTGACGGATCACTTTCCGTGTAACCAATTCTACCCGTCTTTTTGTTAATCTCAATAGGTATGGATTTATGAACTCTATTCCTCCGAAGTTTAAAATTATATTATTGCAGTAATAAAACCAACAGATCAAAAATAAATAAAATACCAGACAAAAATGCTTAATAAAGCAAATAGATTAGGTATGAAAAAATCGGTGATGATCAGGCTCGAACCCGGGTCCTCCTGATATTAAAGGAAAGAGAGCGCTCTAACGCTGAGCTACCGAGAACAATGTCTATCGTATCGTAGCTCAATAAAATAAACACGTAAACGCATGTAATTAAAATACCAATCCAAGCCATCAGACCCAATTACCATTTCATTGTGTTCATTGTACATTTCATGCCATTAAATTCCTGTTTCCTATTAAGATTCATGATGTAAAAGCATTACAATTCATGATTTATGTACAATCGCCGTAGTAAATCATCTCATGAATATCAAATAGCTCATTATTGGCCTTGCAATGCTATATGAATTTTCAACTGAGATCAACTGGTGTTGGGGAACTCCATGTGCAGAAATGTATATGATTACTGGCATGCGCAGTTTATTGGAATACCTTCAGAAGGATCCATTCCGGCTTAAAAAGGTTACTTTTGTAACGTCGGATTATGTTTTGGCAGTTATTCATCTTTTTAAACCATATTATCAGCCAGGTGGCCACTAAGCGGTGAACAGTAGCGTAGGTCAATTTATCACCAAACTATTCAACCAAATAGCGCTTTAGAAGACGAAAAGTGACTGGACTGTATTTGGCGAGTCATGGCCGACATTCTATTGTCGTTACTTGTCCGTCACTCAGCTCATGAATTATTCAAAGAAGTACATAACGGGGATATAATTCGCTTGTGATGATCTAGGCCATGATCTTCAAAGTGTTGGTCCTTTAGGGATCACGTCAAAACTCGACCGCCCGGCAACCGCCGGTTACGGCCGGTTCCGTTCGGCTCTCACAAAACGTGTCGTCTGTTATAATATACACACATAATGAGGTCAAATAGTAACACTCTGGTGAACACGACCGGTTGAAAGTGCCTCGTCACACACGTGAGCAATAACATCTTGAAGTAATGGGCTCTTTTAAGACTTAAAAGTCTCAGTTGACAGCCAGTACAATACAGCTATTGATTTTCGCTGGGGTTGGCTTTTTCAATCTGTTTATAGCTCAATTAACTTTTTTAAATCAATACCGAAAGTCTATGAATGTTTTTTTTTTATAGAACGATTATAGAGAGAGCTATTATGACCGCAAAGTAACAGATTGATAGTGTAAATTGGTCAGATTACAGCATTAAGTCAACCGGCGGTTGTTCAGTGTTGCATGCGCGAATATTCATATACCAGTAAAACATTTGACCTGAAAGAACCGGGCGGAACCGCCCGTAACCGGCAGTCAACGGGCGGTCGAGTTTTGACGTCTCCCCTTACCAGTTTACTGTATACGTTCCTATAACTCATTATATTTTGGAACATCCGAATTTCTAGAATTGCGCCGTTTCAAATTAGTTTCGGAGAAAATTATTTAAAGGCCTTTATTTCAATCCTATCCTGCAACCTTTTCTAATCAAAAAAGAAGTTTTGAAAATGGAAAACAACTAGGGCTATTTTGGGATAATGAAGCGTGTCAGTTTGTGTGTATGCGTTTCCAGGCAACGCTTCATCAGTAGTCATATCCAAAAGCCATCGAATACATGTTTTGAGCGGATTGTATATTATAAAGCGAAGACATTACAATAGATGATCATTTATAATTTATGTAACGACATGATTTATAGGTGTAACTCTTCTGAATTATTGAACAGCAATGTGAATATCGTTGATATAATCACCTCTTTTGAGTGTAGCGATTGATATTAATTTGCAACTCTTCTTAATGAATTTGAAATTGTCATGCTACGCTCATAAGCTAACCCACTATTTTAGTTAAGGTCCTTATGTTTAACTCTCATGAAAACAGTGCAAAATGAACTTTTTGGTGTCTTTGGTCCAATACCGTTTTATACAATGTTTTCTTGCTTGAAAAACTTATTTTCTGGATAGATTTCGATGTTTTCTATTTGGACATATATACTTTGCTATACTTCTGATCGTGTTTTCACTAAAACAATTGCGCTCATATACCCCAAATTAGCGAAATTTCCATGTCCGCAGCATAAAAGTAAATGTTGCCTTTATTAATTACAATACGAAAAGTACAACACTTTCTACAAAACGTGTCCTAATTTGTAGGGAACATATACCGATATTCCATGGTTAGGAAAAAAATGCACATTTTTTACGATGTTAACCTGTTTCAGTTTAATATATTCTGTCCGAGATATTGATGTTTATTACGTTACCTGCGATATATAGAATGTCAAAGTTGTTCAAAATTGCCATTTAAACATTTAAATGTACATATTCTTAATCTAAAAGAACATTGGTATTTGAAAATAATATCTTTAAAATTCTTTAGCAGCATGTCTGACCTTGAGAATAAATCAAAATGCTGCAAAGCATGCGACCTTGTTAAGGATGTTTATTACGTTATTCAGATTGCTCCCGAACTATGTATCAAAACACAATTTTTTGTTAAAAACCTATTTGATACATACCCATAGACTCTGTGGTTACTTGGAGCACTCGCTAGCTCTTTCCAGATCGTCTACATGGTACTATGTGTACCAAAAACGTTTACTACGTTATCGTTTATTACGTTATCAAATAAATCGAGAAAGAGACAGCCACACTCTACGACTGTATTAAGCAAAGACATGTGGCAGGCCCTTTTCGCAGGCATACATTGGGAATACTTGTTGAAAATACAGTGCGAAAAAAACACGACGAATGGTAAGAATTCATTATTTTGTTCTTGTAAGTAATATGAAAATTAAGCTGAATGAAAGTTGAAGTCATATAGATCTCTTAGGAACATTGCAGATGGACATATGATATCGAAATGGGGTTTATAATGTGAAGAAATGCAGTAGGTATCGCTAACGTGTACATTGATTGCGTTGTATATATGTTATAAGCTAGCATTTGGCACTGTTGCTGTCGCCAATAACGTAATAAACAGGATAACGTAACCAACCTCATTATCTATTCTCATGTTAATGTTGGCATCAATTCAGTAACTTTCATGATAGATGTACTTGAGTATCATACATTGTATCGAATGTTTTAATTTTAATATGTGGACTATTCTATGTGAGGACTGAAACCACCTTATAATGGACAACGTAATAAACTTTTCATCATTTGATAAATATAATTGCACCCTGTTCATAGTGATTCAACATTTATTATGCGTTTATGAATGTTAACTTAGTGTACATACATATTGTCTCACATACTGACACAATCTCATTTGTTTGCATGCTTCAATGATGCATAGTTCTATGGCTATTGGATAACGTAATAAACCAATTCGTATAATTGTGTGAATAAATACGGTATACCTAGCTGAAACAGCTGCAATATTTGTCATCAACTTTGTTTTGTTTTTGTTATTATTATTATACAGAAATATGTGCCACACAGTGCAAAAAACCAATGGCGATACCGGCAGAACCAAATGCAATAGTGGAGACAAAAACGGTCATCAGAGTACAGTCTTATTAACAATTATACTACCATCATTTTAAATAAAACAAATCAATATCTTACTAATTTTAAGAGATAAAAGGCTATTCAATATTTAGTGCTATTAAAATTTACATAAAGGTAATAATGTCATGGTCTTACAACATATCTGTGAAGTGCCATGTTACATCTGTCAATTTAGTGACCATGTTTATTACGTTATTCACCATATTTACCCTACTTCAAAAGAGTAAGTCGACAATATTATATAGAACTGTCTTTCAGTGGACTTTGGGCAACTTAACTTACTAAAATACCGTTTACAAGATATGTTTGTGTACAAAATAAACTGACTTGGTCGATGTTGAATATATTTGTTTACATGTGTTTGTATATGTTTATTACGTTACCCACCCCATACAGTCCGAATACCAATGCCAGCGTTATTAGCAAAGCATAATATTTATTGTTTCTGAGCTAGCTTTTAAAAACACATTATAACGATTGGAAAAAGATACGATTAAAGATATATTTTATACTTTGCACAAAGATATTCATTTTGGAAAACCGTGCATTTTTTTAGTTTTAAAGCTGAGGTTCAAACAGTAATGTGAAGACCAAACAGATTCATAATACTTGCAATTTACAAAATTACATTGCATTTTGTTCGCTGTAATTGGTAGAAGTATGCTTTCGTAACTACAATTTTGTGTTTTTGGCATCACAGTTTGTAAACTCGTTCTGATTTAGAGCTGATAGGAAGTATATAACGTAATAAACATGGAACAAAATCTGCAAACAAGTGATATTATAATATAAATTCAACGTTATATTGTACAAAAATGCAATGAGTGTTGTTCACAAAATTTTAAATCTAGTATCCAGTACATGTCTACTATTAAAAAATAGTGTAATAAATAAAATTGGAGACCATTTTTTTTTTTAACTTCTGAAATCTCATTTGTACTATTTTCATGAGAGTTGACCTTATACCGGGCTCTCACCGTTCGCCGCCGCTTTTACTAACCCGGCAGGAGCAGGAGTTTTGAAAATGCTCAAATCTCCTGCCGGGCGCGGATGGCCGGCTAAATCTGCTGAACGTGTTCGACGGACGGGAAACGACCCACAGTGTGTCCTCACCGTGTGCCGCCGTCCGCACCATTTGTTCACACGCCAGGGGCCGCCTATCTCACACGGATGAATGTTGAGATCACCAAACCGGGGTAAGCTACCAGGCTAGTAACTTGCGAATAATTTACGCAAAATCTCACACCTAACCAGACCCAAGAGTAAGTTCAAGCATATTAACAGTTAATGCTGTAACTAAATGATAATTTCTGATTTGCCCGATGGATGATTATATACATAACGCGTATGATGATCAATCGGAGATTTCTATCATGTAATTCATTGTAAATAATTGTGTATAATTTACTCAATGATACATTAAAGACCAATTTATTATAAAACTTTTAAGATACATCCACAATCATGCACACAAAATTGTCAATCAATCAATCAATCAATCAATCAATCAATAATTATTAATTAATTAAATAAATAAATAACATGAAATCAAATAAATATTAATTAATTAAATAACATGAAATCAAATAAATATACGAATACATTAATAAATTATAAATAAATATATGCCTATTTATATAAATGAATGAATGCATAATTAACGATCATAAATGAATAAATGTATACATTAAAAGTAAATAAAAAGATGAATACAAAATAATAATTAGTAATTACATACACGTTTAATCAATCAATTGAGTAATAACAACTAAATACTAAAGTATGTCAATACCTGGGCCATCATATTGTATTTCAAAGAAATGACAAGAATGATTTCATTAAAGTCACCATTATGTTTTGAAAATCCCAGGAATCGAACCCGTGTTTTCCGTTTATAAACGGCAGGATCACAGTAGCACCCCACAGAGATTGGACGATCGCGATAACAGTGGCATAATGTTATTAATAAACTATTGAACTATTAATTACAACAAACTTTGACATTTTCGGACTCAAAATTTCGTCATTTTATCTGTCTCTCAGACCAGCTCGACGATCAGTGCCGTATCCAGGATTAAAATTTACGGTGCTGAATTAATTTATTGACCAATCAGAGCGGAGCGTCTCAAGGTGTAGGATCCAGGGGCGAAGCCCTGGAAGCTTGGTTGTAGGCTTTCTAAGAGGCTCAGGAAAGCTCTCTTGAGATATATTTTATTATATGAAATTAACTTTAAGATGCTTATAAAAACAAATTTTCAATAAAGACATAATATAGGCACAAATTGACTATTTTAACTTCTAAATGGTACAGAAAACGTTCCTTAAACCATGTTGTTAAGCTTAAGCCTATAACTCGCGCACGCGCGATTGTAGCGCTAAAAACGTCTAGAAAAACGTTCCTGAAGCCATGCTTGAATAATAAAACATCGAAACTAATTCGCGCATAGCGCTCCGAAATTGGATATTTTAACACTAAAACGGTCTTGAAAATTGGCTATATTTAAAAAAAATGGTCAAAAGAACGTTCCTGAAACCATCTTATTAAGCGTGAATAATTAAACATTGAAACTTATTCGCGCGAAGCGCAAACAAAATTGCTATTTGACACTAAAGAGGTCTAGAAAAAACGTTCCTGAAGCCATTTATTTCGCTCGAAACGCGCAAAAATGTATAGTTTTCTAAATGAATTGTCCAGAAAACGTTCTTGAAATATGTTGATAAGCTTGAATAATAAACATTGAAGATATCGCGCGGAGCGCGCAAAAATTGGCTATTTTAAACCGTTTTGTAGCCATCCTGTTTTAAGCTTGAATAATTTAACATGGAAACTAATTCGCGTGAAACGGGTTAGGGCCATATCCAAAACCATCGTTTTTGCGAGAGACGGAATTTGAGTGATATTTTTAATTATCCTGATATCCCAGTTAGGAAATTAGATACCTCAAGTATATGGCATGAATGATCTACCAATACACTACAACATGCAAGAAAAAAAACGTAGCCACGGTTAAGCAAGTTGCCATAGCAACACATTTTGTCCATGCGAGGGACGGAATCGACTACATAAAAAATTCCGTCCCTCGCAGTTTAAATAATGTGTTGCTACAGAAACACAATTCATCCTAGCTATTTTGTTTGTCTTTGTTGTTGAAGTGTATTGGCTACTTGTTCAAATAATATCATTAATTTGTCTAATCAGTGTAACTGGAAAAGCAGACCATTAAAAGTGTAAAATTCCGTCCCTCGCAAAATTACAGAGAAATTCCGTCCCTCGCACACAAAAATGTGTTGCTACGGCAACTTACTTCATCATTATTGTTTGTTTTTTTGGTTTGCAGTTGAAGTACAATGGGTGCTTATTCAAATAACATACTTGAGCTGGTTAAATTCCCAACTGAAATAAACTGACAATCAAAAATGAAAAGTATGTCTCTTCCAGTTGACATACTTTTGAATATGGCCCGTAAAAACTGTCAGTTTTTTAAAAACTAAAATTGTCCAGAAAAACGTTCCTAATTAATAAGCCATCTTGTTTTATACATAACTTGGAAAATTGCAACTAATTCGCTCGAAGCGCGAAAACAATAGCTTTTTAACTAAAATGGCCAAGTAAACGTTGTTGACTGAAACCATGTGGTTAAGCTCGAGGGGGGGGGGGGGGGGGGGGGGGGGGAGGCGTCGTCCCCACCGTGAAAATTGTGTGGGTGTGAGCGCCACCCCTCCCCTCCCGCTTACCGTCTATGCTCATGCTCCTTACTCTTCCTCCTCCTCCTTTTCCTCCTTATTTTTTTCCTTTTTATTTTACTCTTTTGTCACAAAGAAACCTATCACCTCAAAAACATATCGGTCAGACTGCTAGTAAAGTGTGCCAATGGATACCGATTCTGCCGCGTATTAAAATAGCCTTATCCGCAGAACAACTCGACGATCTGGTTAAAGCTGTAAAGATGACCAGTACGAACAAGACAAGAAGAATTGGTTCCCAAGAACTGACACGGCTGTTTGACTGTCCGCTTTATAATTAAAATGTACAGGTTTACAGGTTTATTTATTTCAGGTTTATTTATTTCGCATATACAACATATCAATACAAAGTCAGAGCAAAAAAATATACAAAACAATAGCATATATGCAAGGCGTCGTTGAAAAAAAACTCACGAAGAGCTTACACGTGTCAACGACCCCTTTGGAAAAATGGTAATGGATGAGATAATACAAATAAGCAATTATGTTACAAGGATAAATCAATATAATAGGGAGATTATATAAATATTATGAAAGTATAAAGTAATCTTTTTAAAACTTGGTTGGTGTGCATACAGACAGACTTAGGGCGTGTTCACACTATAGCTTTTTCCTCAACCCGGGTCGGACCCGGGTCGAACCCGGGTTGATCGATATTTCATTTTCTGTTCACACTAGCGCTATGTATGTGTTGAAATTGAAACCCATTGCCTCCATCTGGCGTGATATATTGGCGTAAATATCCTTATTGTGGATCATTGAGTTCAAACTACTTTGCACGGTCTCATTCGCCCAGAGTTCCATCATGGCTTCCGTTTCAATTTGACTCCATTTATTTGCCATTTTGACAAATTTTATAAAGATTTCAACCAGAACCAGAAGCAGACGAGATCGTGCGAAGCAAAGCTGAAAACTGACGTAAACAACTACGGTCAGAGGTTAGCAGTCAGGTTAGCTACTTCCGGCAACCCGGGTCGAACAGCGATTTCTGTTCACACTACAGTCGACCCGGGTAGAACCCGGGTTGAACCCGGGTTCTACCCTTCACTTTCGCAGGGTTGTAATTTTCGACCCGGGTCGGTTTTTTGAGCCTATTTTTCTGTTCACACTAGACTTAAACCCGGGTTAGACCCGGGTCCGACCCGGGTCGTGGAGAAAACTAGCTATAGTGTGAACACGCCCTTAGAGACAGACAGACAGACATGAGAGACACAAAGACAGACAGACAGACAGAGAGACAGTCAGACAGTCAGACACACATACATTGCTCAAGACAGCAAAATAAATATGGACAAACTGGTTGCTCAAGCAACCTAAGTGATCGAAACCAAAGTGAAACCGAAAAAGAGAAGTAGCATGAAAAGAGTAAGATGAAAATAGTATCAAAGGAAAAAGTAATATAAACTAGGAACAAAAGTAGTGTAAAACAACTCAACAAAAAGTTGCGAACGGACTATAGTACGCTGAGATAAGATGATCTCTGAGCATGCGCTTGAAGACGTTTGTGGAGTTTGAATTACGTATGGTGGACAGAGTAGCATTCCAAGTAGAGGGTCCAAAGTAACGCATTGACCGTCTGGAGATAAGAGTTGTGTGGTCAATGGGTAGGCGAAAGTTGTTAGTTTGGGGGGGGGGGGGGGGGGGGGGGGGGGGGGTGTTGTGGATGTGAAGACTGCTGATGCGTGAAAAGTAATCATTGAAAACCGGTGGAAGTGCATTTGTTGTGTATTTAAACATGAAAAGTTTTGTTTGGAAAGTGTTAATGTCGTTAAGGGTTAGGAACAGGTGTTTCTTGAAAAGTGGTTTAGTATGCGCTCTGTATATATCTAGCCAAGGAAATGCTTCGAATTGCTCTTTTCTGGAGAATCTGAAGAGAATGAAGACGAGACGAGCCAGAATTGCCCCAGACAATATTACAGTATGACAGGTGAGGCAAAATGAGTGAGTTGTAGAGTGTTTTGAGTGTGTTACTAGGAAGGAAGAGCTTGAGTTTATTTAAAACGCCTACTGGTCGAGCAACCTTGACACGAACGTTGTTGACATGAGCAGTCCACTTTAGCTTGCTGTCAATTGTGGTACCTAGACATTTCGTGGTGTCCACTTGGAGAATAGGCTGGTCATCGATGAGAATGTTAATATTGTGATGTTTGTGTTTGCCGCGTGAAAAAGTCATGAAGTTAGTTTTTTTAATATTTAAGGACAGTTTATCAGCTTTGAGCCAGTTAGATAGTTTAGACAGTTCGTTGTTAGTGATGTTCTGAAGTTCATGGTAATCTGGGTGTGACAGAAGTAGGTTTGTGTCATCTGCGAAGATGATGTACGAAAGAGCGGTGCTGACGTGCGTAATGTCGTTGATGTAGAGTAGAAAAAGGAGAGGGCCGAGAATGGAACCTTGTGGAACCCCACATGTTAGTTGCTGAAGCGATGATTTTGTGGAGTGGACGTAAACAAATTGATGTCTATCTGTGAGGTAGTGTCTGAACCATTTGAGAGCATTGCCTCGTATACCTTAGTGTTCTAATTTAGAGATTAGTATATTGTGATTGATGGTATCGAAAGCTTTGGACAGGTCCAAGAAAATAACTGCATGCAGTCTGGTCGAAGTTTTGGGCGGAAATTATGATCTAAAGGGACACGAGACTGTGATACATGCTGAAGAGGATGCGGAACAATCGGACGATAGTGAAATAGACGAATCTCAAGCTCATAACCTGGACTCAGAGAATCAAGTTATGAAGACGAAACTCCTGATGATTCGGAGGCTTCATATTCCGACAGTGAAGAAGCAGAAGGGTTGATACGATCGATGGAGAGATGTCCTCCGGATGATTAATTTGAAGAAATGCTACGTATAAGAGTGGTGCCGTATTCATTTAAGAGACTTGTGAGATTCAGAATGAGAAATATGACAATTACTGTACATCAACCAGGATATGGATGAAGGAAGCAACTGAAAAAGCATGAACACTCTGTGCGCTCTTCATGCTCTTGAACAACATGTTCAACAGATACACGATGTTTCTGTGGAGCAATGTAGGCCTACATCTGAAAGACGATGAAACTCACCAGGATATTATGAGTGATTTTCGATGAGAAAATAAACAGAGGTATGGATATAATACACAAGAGTAATAGCAAAATATCGAAGCAAATTTGATGGTCTTTTCCTCTATGATGATATGAAAAAGGAATGGAAGATGATGATGATTAAGCCAGTGTGTGAAAAAACCACCTAGGCCTACCTCATTATAACTGTTACATAATATGATAATAATACAGTTTTACTGTAGGAATCACCGTCTTTAATGCTTGTAGTACTGTAGTTTTAATTTCATGTAATAGAAAATGTAAAAACCTCAGTTGATTTGTACTTTTGTTGTAGTTTTTAATGCTTATACAATTGTGTGTATACTTATTGAATGTAGGCCACGAAGAAGAGTATGTGAATAATAATAAAGAAGGTTGTAAACTATTTGAACACTTGTCCTATCGCCGCTATTCTTATGTAATGTCGTGTCTTATTACACAATGCAGATACATCAAAAATTACAATACTGATGGCTAGCTAAAAATAACTTGTTGGGGGAAAACTCATTGATCAGCAAACATTTGCGTTAGTCGGACTAGACGAAACGATTTTATTACGAAAAAAAAGAGATTTCGTTATTATATTATACACGTTGATATCAACTTAACCGTTTACCATCGATTTCTGAGGGGTAGTATTGAACTTGCTTGAACATGACTTTAAATGGTGACTTGACCTTGAATTTTGACCTGACCTTGATCTCATGACCTCTGACCCTGCCCCCCGGTCAAATCTACTCAAAGTGCCCACAAAATTATGGTTCATATGTGTGTACTACTGGAAACAAATTACTGCGCAAATTTGTCATAATTTTCTTTGATTTATTCGATCCATCGATATCGCAAAATGATTTTTACCAACGACTCCACCGGCATTTTGTCGCGGTAGTATAACACATCGAGTGCATTGCTCCTACAGAAAGTGAACTAATCTGCTTGACGGTCTTGGTTGGTTCCCAATCCACGAATAACTATACGTACCAATATGTCAGCTTTTTCAATCATTCGTCACCAGTCAATAAAATAATAGGCCTACCGCTTTTAAAAAGCTAATGAGCCACCGAAGAAACACGTCAAGAAACATTAGGCATTTCTTTATAAAAAGCTTTTAAAAAGAATAATGAACACTTCACTAAGTTATTTAATAATATCCCTATGCTGTTGTACAGTGAAGCCACTCGCAATGGCGGCCTCATAAACTGCTCACAAAAAGTATCGTAACACTTAGAAATGATCCAATATATATATAACGGCTCGAAAAGGTATGCATTAATCGAAGCAAATAACCAAGTGCATAATTTTGTTCTGCGTATTTTGACACCTCAATCGTTGAGATACGATGTTGCGGAGCGGAGTTATTGTCATTTCAATGATCGTGGGTCCAGTTTCCAAGGTGACACTCATCCCTATTGAAAATCACGAATCTGATCATTCTAAACAGTAATGAAAACCTCTTTCTATAGGGTGATTGTCACTTTTGAAACTGGACCCACGACCATTGAAATGACAATAACTCCGCTCCGCAACATCGTATCTCATCGATCGAGGTGTCAAAATACGCAGAACAAAATTATGCACTTGGTTATTTGCTTCGATTAATGCATACCCTTTCGAGCCGTTATATATTGGATCATTTCTAAGTGTTACGATACTTTTTGTGAGCAGTTTATAATACGTGTCCATTAAATTTACTCGAGAAAACTTAATCCGTATTGCTGACATAATACATCGGATAAAGCACATTACTACTCTAATGACAATACTCTGGAAATCGAATTAGCATGCACATTATAGTTATGCATGGACACAAACATAATTCTCCCACATAATAATAAGTATTTCCTTCGTCCTAACACTTCCCTCTTAAAGGTTTTTTATTTTAAATTTAAGTCATATCAGAGTTGATGAATATCGCAAGCTTAAAAATCAACTATAGGGGAAGGTGGGGTAATGGCGGACACATTTTGTTAGAGAGGTATAACACACATATACTACGTCATATAACAATCAAAACCATGTAAACACAAAGCACTGTGAAGGTTCTACCTTTTATGTGTCCGCCATTACCCCACCTTCCCCTAGGCCTATTGCTCCATAATTTAGAAAAGAATCTTTATATCGGGTAATCTAACAATAAAAGTGTGTTTTATCAAGGAGTTATTATATTCATTATGATAACTCCTTGGTTTAATGCTAGGTCTTTCAAATGATGTTCTTACTGCCAGTGATGATTTTCACTAAAATACTTCATGTAATTGATGTGTTTTGCAAATCATATTTAAAACTTGCATGGACGTTTAGGTAAATATATGGGCGATTCCACGGTAACACGAGTTACATTAAAGCCTCGCGCCATTCTTTATTCTCCACTCTATAACTGTAAAAGTAATTTGAATGAAGTTTTCATCTTTTGTATTGTAATACCCAAGACTTAGGGCTAGATCCTCATGCTAACACCAATATGAAATATTAGCTCATGTTAATGTAAGACCGCTCCGAATATCGGTAACACGCGTTACGAAAAAAGACGCACTAAAATAAATCCCAACTTTGTTTTGCTTGGTATTTCAACTAACCAACCTACAATCAATTGGTCACTAACTGTAAGCAAGTACCTTTATAAGGTTTGTAAAACTAGAATAATAACAAGAATTATAAGTTCTCACTTTTTTGGAAAATGCAAAATAGTCGGTAACACGTGTTACGGTAACACGCGTTACACTTTGTCCAGCCATAATTTACTAGCCTTAGATTCTCTATTATATTTCTAAATTAAAATTGATTTTGACTTTGGCAATTGAACTAACATATTAACCATATAGTGATTAATAACACTTGAAAAATTGAGGTTTTAGCACGTTTTCCTGAATATGAGTTTGGTAACACGCGTTACGACATTTTGATGGCCTATTGTAGAGTGGTGGTTATGAATTTATCTAATTGTTTACTATTTTTAAATAGGGCCTAACTAGTAGAATTAAAATTATAAGTGGCGTAAATTAAAACCAAATCAATAAAGTAAATATTTTCAACAAAGTGTTGCTCCGGTAACACGTTTTTGGGGTAAGAAAAGTAGAATTTTTTCATAGTAAACATTAGCCAAATGTTGTAACAATTTTTTCCTGAACCTTTGCATGAGCTTTGAACAACATAGAGGTAAAAATAAATCTTTTGGAGCAATTTTCAGGTTTTTTTGCTCCGTCACATTTTCATGGAATCGCCCATATGTATAAAAGTGTTCCAAAAGTGTCCGAATATATAAATAAAATGAATAAATATTAAATACATCATTTTGAATGGTGCCTAGGCTATAGCACCTAGGGACCACCAGATCCGATTGCGCCCCCAGTATGGTTACACAGAATCTACACTGAACCAGGGATTTATTGACTATGAATTGAGGATCGATTATAAATAAATGAAAATAAACCGGCAATCATGTAAACAAAAATAGTACGGGAAAAAAGGAAATGCTCAATTTATGAGAATATGTTGAGAATGATTTTCCGGAAAAAGGTTATTATTTTGGAATTTCCTTGTGTTTACTGATCATTTAAATATGAATACTGTGATTGATACGGTATGTTTCACAATGGAAGGCTGCTAATTACACATTAAAGAGTCAAAGTAACAACGTGGGATTCTGAAAAAGGGATGGTGGAGTAGCGGTGACGTAAATACAATACATGCGTGTGCATGGTGTGGGGGTGAGTAAGCTTATTTATACTTGTAATTGTACAATTTGTAGCAATGTAGGTCTATTCGAATTGTTTTGTGTAATACATTTGAAACACACAATCAATAAGTTGGAATTGCATCTTAATTAAGTCTTTAGTAATTTATTTACATTTTCAACTCGAAAGTTTTCTATTCTTTCTACATGAAAGGTCATCCTTAAATTTAAAAAGAGTTGTATTCCAAAGGGTTCTTCCGTAACCTGACTCAATTAATCTACAAGCGTCTAGCGAACGACCTTGGTAGCACGCCAATCAAATGCTTCAGCTATTGTGTGTTTCAACACAATAGATCCAGATCGCTGTAAATATCGACTTGCCACTCGGCAATATTGATAATTCCAATACTGGCGGCGTACTTTGCCAAGTGCTCAGGGCAGGGTGGATATATCATGGCCCATAAATCGGTTTAGGTTTGGAGCAAGGAAATTGTTAAATTATTAAAGTGTTTGTATTGTTTGTTTCTTAATTAAATAATAAAACGAACTTGTGTTTTAGATAATAAAACGAACTTGTGTTTTAAATAATAAAACGAACTTGTGTTTTATTTTCGATTTTAGTTTAATAAAACATCTATGACTTTAAAAATAAAAATAAATGTCCCTGTTTGATATTCCAATTTTAAAAGAGGGAATAGAATACACGAATATTATTTTCAAGATTGACCAATGAGGTAATGGATGGGTGAAAGAATAAATAAGTAAAATGTCTTGTTCAAACTTCATTGCCTATGCAAGCACTGTGCCCAGAAAACATAATTTATTAAATAGTTGACTGGTAAGTCAGAGTCCTGTTTAATTAATGACAGAGTCAACATGATAAAGCAAAACAAAAACAAAAATAAAATAATCTTATAACTAGGTTTTGTAATTAATGTCTACCGAGGTCCATTTTTAGATTTTAGATTTTTTTAAATCACAAGTCTAGGCCAGAAAACTACGAGTAAAAGTTATTTTTGCTGGTTATCTTATTCATTTGTAGCCCTGTATATTAATTGACGACACAAAACAGCCAGGGACCTAGTGTTATTTATGCGCCTGCGCAACAGAATCGGTGATCGATTCTGAGCTTTTTGGCCGACCGTGTGTGTGTGGATGCATCATCAATCTTCCATTGGGGAAAAGTCGATTGGGGAAAAGTCGATATTGCATCGATCACTGGATCTATTGTGTTGAAGACACAATAGCTGAAGCATTTGATTGGCGTGCTACCAAGGTCGTTCGCTAGACGCTTGTAATAATCTGACCTGACTCAATTTTATCTGACACAGTTTTTTTTCGTAATGTAAGATTTCCTGATATCGGAAAAAGTAATTAAAATGCACATGTGGCTCCAAATATTCCGTGTGAATGAAATGAATTCAGGTCGTTTCATCCCACCGCGTTTTATCCCAGAACGGTTTCGACCCTTTACCATTTCATCCCATAGTCGTTTCGACCCAAAACCACTTCATCCCATGGTCGTTTCATCCCCGTGTAATATTCATACCAGTACAAACCATTGATAGTCCATTGATTCGCTCGATATATAGCACACATCACAGCGGGTAACGCGGGGATCGATTACAGAGCAATACACCCTGAACTATATGCACGTCTCCGTATCTACTACTTTACTAAAATATGGGGCCGCGCCGGTGAATCGCTCACGGAACGGCTCAGCGAGCATAGCGGCAATCGATTACAGGGCAATTACACCGTGAACTTATGCACGCCGCCGCCTTTCCGTATCTACTTCTTTTACGGAATTCTTTACTACGATCACAGGGCCCGGGGAATCGCTCACGGACGGCTAAGCAAGCGTAGCGGGGGTCAATTACAGGGCAATTATACACCGTGAACTTATGCACGCCGTCTTTACTACTTTACGCGGAATCGCTCACGTAACGGCTCAGCGGACATAGCGGGGATCGACTAGGGCAATACACCCTGAACGGGAAGTGTCAACCCTTTTATTTTGATGATCAACTTTTGTTTCTAAGTTCGAGAATATTAGATATAAGTACATACAAGTATACATTTATAGAAAGGAAATTTGATAAGGAATCCAATGGTGATATCAATGTGATACCAAATAAACTGCATTTTGAGAAACTAACCAAAAAGCTATTTTGTGATCCTCATTTTTTAGACAACATAAATAAAAAACAAAATTTGGCCACGGTACTTTTTTCTAATGCAGATTTTTGTAAACAAGAAAATGTTGTCAAGGATCGCATTTTTTCTTTTTACACAAGGCTTAGCTTTGGAAATAATGCTTAAACACCGGAAAAGTGTAAATTTAAGGGTGTTTTTTTGCATACATTTAGCTAGAAATGGATGCATATCTCGAGTTTAAAATCCATAATTGAACAAATGATTCAAATGAGAAATGGTATTCATTCATCCCATAGTCGTTTCGACCCAAAACCACTTCATCCCATAGTCGTTTCATCCCCGTGCAATATTCATACCAGTACAAACCATTGATTGTCCATTGATTCGCTCGATATAGCACACATCACAGCGGGTAACGCGGGGCTCGATTACAGAGCAATACACCCTGAACTATATGCACGTCTCTCCGTATCTATACTACTTTACTAAAATATGGGGCCGCGCCGGTGAATCGCTCACGGAACGGCCTCAGCGAGCATAGCGGCAATCGATTACAGGGCAATTACACCGTGAACTTATGCACGCCGCCGCCTCTCCGTATCTACTTCTTTACTACGATCACGGGGCCCGGGGAATCGCTCACGGACGGCTAAGCAAGCGTAGCGGGATCGAGGGCAATACACCGTGAACTTACGCACGCCGTCTTTACTACTTTACGCGGAATCGCTCACGTAACGGCTCAGCGGACATAGCGGGGATCGACTAGGGCAATACACCCTGAACGAGAAGTGTCAACCCTTTTATTTTGATGATCAACTTTTGTTTCTAAGTTCGAGAATATTAGATATATAAGAACATACAAGTATACATTTATAGAAAAGGAAATTTGATAAGGAATCCAATGGTGATATCAATGTGATACCAAATAAACTGCATTTTGAGAAATTAACCCAAAAGCTATTTTGTAATCCACATTTTTTAGACAACATAAATAAAAAACAAAATTTGGCCACGGTACTTTTTTGGAAATGGATGCATATCTCGAGTTTAAAATCCATAATTGAAAAAATGAGAAATGGTAGTAAAAGTCCGTAAAAGCATACCTGATAGTTTGATATATTTTTAGTTATGTTGTCTGAAAATTCGTAAAACTTCCTTCAAATTTGAACTTCTAGAAAACATCGATTTAGTAAAAATATTGACATTTTCTACCATTTAAAAATGTTCACGGAATACACGGGCGTGTGACCTAAAAGGCGAGTATAAGCCTTAATACTATTATGAACAATCGAATAGACTATCAGATTCAATGTGAAGAAATTGGAAGAAAACTGAAATTTAAATGATCGTAAGATTGGCCTTTGTTTACATAGACATTGTTTTGCGCTCTCTTGTTTTTCGGTCTACGTCGCGAATATTCTACGTCACGGCTATCACAACAACAACAAAAATGGAACCCGGGCAGTTTTCTTGAGATTACAAAAGTTGTAAAAGGACAGATTTTCAGAAAATATATTTTTGGTTACCTTGTCCGATCAAATTCTCGTTTTTTATGATTTTCTCCAAAACGGTCCTTTTTTAGAGCAATTTCATGTTTATGGTTAGATTTATTGAACCCTTTCCTTCAAGAAAATGTATACTTTTATAAATGAATAATGACGTAGTTACGGCAGTTTTACGGAAGCTATTTCTGACACTTGACAGCCCCCTTAAGCGGCGCGTTTAGTATTACGCACAGGAAGATCCACCGCGCGACGCAATGTTCGAACAGCAGACAGTTAGTTGAGCTGTCGCAGCATTTGAAAAGTGCAGAACTCCGCTTAATAAATTGCCGCCAAATAACCATGCGCCTTTATCCTGACTCAATACCAAAATAATAATTTTAAATCACCCAAAAGAACGGGAACTCGCTTCCGATTAGTAACTTGCGTTTGAGACCAACAATTAAATTTTTTAAAAAGTGTCGATATTCATTCCATTTATATGCACATATCATGATGGCGATAATTTTATATGTGGCTATCAATCATTGCTTTTAACTCACATTTTTTTAACATGTTGTGAGATAGGCTTTATGCTTAACTGAGTTGTTTACACCAGAGTCCATGGTCTCAGGTTTAACGAATTCCGGTTATGGGGACGGAAATTCATGGGGATATTGTATGAATATTCTTGTGTTGTGATTAAGTGGCCCAAATGGCCCCAGGTTTGGTCTGAGACGATCAGGGTTTGGTGGCACGATACCATCGGCGTACCAAAGACACGTACCATGATGACATTGCCGTCCGGCTAATTCGCCCCCAATCCGGCAGCAGCAGCACCCCACGCAAATTGCCTCTCCCGATCCCGCCTAACTAACTCCGAGTCCCCGACGCCCAGCTATCCCCGGGATTAGCTGGCCTTGATCCCCGGGTACATCCCCCGGCATGATACTGTAACACGCTAAAAATGTACACGGCATGAATATTGGGGAATTTGCAAACTTACTTATAACACATTTTAGTTTCAACATCAATTTCACTCATTTGAATGAGCGATGTTTAACATGTTTAACCTGAATTAGCATACCACACATACCGCCCGACATACCGTAAAATAAACGATATCTTTACAGGCCTATTAAATAAAATAAAATGTATCAAAACGAATCAACAAAAAAGAAAAGAATAAAGAACAAACAGAAGCAATAAGGGTTCGCAAGATGGAATTTAATTTTCCAAATTCATCTATTAATTAAAAATCAACTAAACTAAGAATATAGGCCAATATAGGCTACTTTAAAAAAAATTGAAGGCCGTCTTCATCTAAACAATTAGTTTATTTAATGTGCGCTCGATTGGGGTGCCTTCGTCTCAGTCTTAAGTTGACAACACGAGCTAAGTACAATTTAAACTGAGATTAAAATACCTAAAAATTAAAATCAGTTGCGTCCTTTTTTAATTGTAACATGTCATATTATGGAAATTCCATATTATCATGTACGCTACCAGTGGTGTAATTGGAAATTATAAAAGATTGAAATCTGGGACTAAAATACTAATAAATTCCAGATTTTACGGAATAGGCCTATGCTGTATTTCAGTCTCAGCTTTTAAATGTATTTATCTCTCATTACTTGTTAAGATCTTTTTTGTTTATTCAGTTAGTATTTATACGTGACTGGATAACGAGATGAAGAAACGCCCAACGACGAAAGCTGGGGTTTCACGGGGAAAGTTACCATACAATTTGGGCGTGGTCGCGTTTGATCTCAATCACTTCATTAAATCCCACCGACTGTTTTTGACGCGCAGCTTAAAGTTAATCTGTTCGGTATTAGAAACCGACAAATTCAATTTTTTATAAAGAGATAATCTTTTACTATCTGATTCAATACTTATTATTATCACCTTATTGTCTCTAATATTGAATTGGCATACCACACATTCCGTAAAATAAACGATATTTCAATCTAATAACTCAAATTATACTTTTTACAACGGAATATTCTTTAAAACAATGACTAAAATGAAGCCGTCTTCATATAATCAAGTTGATTTTAAAAATTTAAAAACAGTTGATAGCTAAAGTACATAAACTGAGATTAAAATACCTAAAAATTCAAATCTGTTGGAAAGTATAGATTGTCAAATCAGTTGGAAAGTATAGATTGAGATGGTTATTTTATAGAATATGCGTGTAGGTTTAGAAGCAATATTACTACGAGTTTTACGCCGTTACAACTAATTTTGAAACAATATTCAATGTGTAGCAAATATTGTAAAATAGTTACCACAGCAAAGGCATACGTGGAGGTGAAGTTGGCTACATATTAAATATATTTTGGACTACGTAATTAAAAAGGTAAACCTGGTTTAGAACTTAAAAACCTAGCGGTCCCGGGTGTCGGCGTGCAATTAACATGTTACGTCTTATTCTATTTTCTATAACGACAAACAATGGTCATCGAGCACCGCCTAATTATCTTGCTCACTCAGTGATATCCCCTGTGATCCTCCTCTCGTGTTCTTCTAATGGGCACATTTTCGTTGATAACTTTCTATATTCTTATGTTTAGTGCAATACCAAAGTGTAAAATTTATTTACGGCAGCCCATCCATTTGGCAGCGCATGACACCATTAACATTCCCGGCGCGCCCACGGCTGTGCACGGGGTCGCTATCCCCAGGCTCACACCGCCATGGACAACCGAACAAACGCCCCGTGCAAGTGCCGCCTTGCTATTCACCCCGAGATGAGCCCGAGAAACCACTCCCCCAATAGCTGCGCATTTGAGTTCCTCTCCCCGGAACCAACAAGTCAATATAACTATCCTCATTTTAATTTCTCTAATTTGAATGTGCTACTGCTAGTATTAATGTCAACCCGTATCTATAAAATGATCCTATAGACCTATAGCCGCATTTTAAATTCAAGTGATGGAGGTTTTATGAATTTCAGCGAAATTAAATTCTTATTTATATCGTTTGTAAGAAGGAATAGCAAAATAATATTCAATAATTTTGTTCCAAATTACCTTACACGAAGGGTTTCATTTATTAGCTTGGCATTTGTAAATCATTTTTTGTTACTTGGTGTTTCAGCCCAATGTATGTTTGAAGTTGTTAACATTTGAAATGTAAATGAATAGGCCTTGAATATAATATTCTTGTATATATATGCATCGCGAAGTCGCATCCATTTGGCAGCGCATGACACCATTAACATTCCCGGCGCGCCAACGGCTGTGCACGGGTCGCTATCCCCAGGCTCACACCGCCATGGACAACCGAACAAACGCCCCGTGCAAGTGCCGCCTTGCTATTCACCCCGAGATGAGCCCGAGAAACCACTCCCCCAATTATAGCTGCGCATTTGAGTTCCTCTCCCCGGAACCAACAAGTCAATATAACTATCCTCATTTTAATTTCTCTAATTTGAATGTGCTACTACTATTAATGTCAACCCGTATCTATAAAATGATCCTATAGACCTATAGCCACATTTTAAATTCAAGTGATGGAGGTTTTATGAATTTCAGCGAAATTAAATGCTTATTTATAGGGCTCCCCCTTGCCTCGTTTGTAAGAAGGAATAGCAAAATAATATTCAATTATTTTGTTCCAAATTACCTTACACGAAGGGTTTCATTTATTAGCTTGGCATTTGTAAATCATTTTTTGTTACTTGGTGTTTCAGCCCAATGTATGTTTGAAGTTGTTAACATTTGAAATGTAAATGAATAGGCCTTGAATATAATATTCTTGTATTTATATGCATCGCGAAGTCGCATCCATTTGGCAGCGCATGACACCATTAACATTCCCGGCGCGCCGACGGCTGTGCACGGGTCGCTATCCCCAGGCTCACTCCGTCATGGACAACCGAACAAACGCCCCGTGCAAGTGCCGCCTTGCTATTCTCCCCGAGATGAGCCCAAGAAACCACTCCCCAATAGCTGCGCATTTGAGTTCCTCTCCCCGGAACCAACAAATCAATATTTCAATTGGGATAAAACCGTAACGGGATGAAACCGTAACGGGGATGAAACGGCTTCGGGATGAACCGGTATTGAGATGAAACGGTAGCCGAAATTATTGGGATGAAACCGTTTTGGGATGAAACGACGTGTTTCCAATGAAATCAAGTGATTACATGTTGTCATTACAGCTTAGTTTTATCTTAAAACATTGTAGGCTCTGGCACGCATAATTCGGTTACATGATGAGTGCAGTGAGCCCTGATTATAAGGCTTGGGCGATATATGAACTTCGTTCTGTGCGTAAAGGGTACATACCGGTAATTCAGTCGGTGAAGCAGCTTTCGGCAAAAGTTTATCACGTAGGAAGTCCGTATTTTGCTTTTTTCTCCGTCTCCTTCTACTTCCCTCCAATCTTCTCTTTCTCCTTTGTTTTTTTACCCACTCAGAGGGGCAGGGCCCGTGTGGCGCAGGGGGGGGGGGGGTTGAGGGGGATGTTCCCCCTGCAAATGGTTTATCTACTCAATAGTTATGTAGGCCTACTGCTAAATCGAAAATTAAAACCATTTTATCGAAAAAAATATTTTTAAATGATCTGTATTGAAAAAAAGAATATAAAATGTGCAAACTAGAGTGCTATTAATATGTCTATTTAATTTGAGAGTAAAAAAAGTTAATTTTAGATGACACAAAAAACATCATCCCCGACGCCGGGACTCGAACACGTATCTTAGAAATGCCATCTGCGATAAAACAGTAATCGTCCAGCGCTCTAGACCGCTGCGCCACGGGTCATTCTGAAGATGGCGACGGTTTTTAATAATATATAGTGTCGTTACAGGGTTATCACTCACTGATCAGCTGTAGCGATGCAATGAGCCTTGTTGTTGTTATTTAAATTAATCTCCACCGAGTCTATTCGAAAAGCGAGCATAAATCGCGAGTACTGAAGCAGCGTGTGCAGGCTTGGGCGATATCAAATTCCTAATTTAATCGCGCGAAAGATATGAAGAACCAGAATGATTTAATTTGAAAAGGCGAGATAAATTATCGGTTGAACATCAGTTGGGGCTGCGAAAACCACTTTTATGATACCATTATATTTTAAAACAAATTTCGTCACCTTATAATCATAAAAAAATTGTGTCAGATGAAACTATGTCAGATAAAATTGAGTCAGGTCAGATTAATTGAGTCAGGCTACGGAAGAACCCTATTCCAAAGTTTGAGTTGCATAACTCTATGGTTCTTATTTCAGACGCACAAGATGCCGTGAAATGTGCCCATTGAGTTGTATACAAACTATATTGGTGATAACCACCTTTCGCGGTAATTCGATGCTATTTCACCAATTTCTTCGTAATCATACTGATTTGGACCGTCAAATTTCAGTATGTTATCAGAAAAATATGATCTTTCATATGATATGAAAATCTCCATATGTTTGAGAACAATTTGTGCTATGAAAATGTGATCGGGTCATCTACATTTAATTTAGCAGTGTATGCTTTCGACAATAATGTTCGAAGTTTTATTTTTGTAAGTTAAGTTTTAGTTATGATTTGTCAATCATATGACATAATGATTAAATGATGATAATGATATAATAATTATTATATTAATAATTAATGTAAAAATTTATATAATTATAATGAATGTAATAATAAAATATAGATTTGGACAAACTGGTGAGAATTAAATTAACAAAAGACCTTAAAAATACACAGTCTCGAACCCAGTCCCTCTCACATTCGCGGCGATTGGTTAATAAATATTTAACTTTATAAGTTAAACCATTTGGAACGGTAGTTGCTATTCCGAGTTTCACGCTTGTGCGATCATCAGACAAAGATAAAGGGCCGTATTCTCGTAGGTAGTTAAACACGATTTTAAGCTAAACACACGTCTAACTTTGACTTTAAACACAGCGTTTAACCAAGGAGCTATATATAATAACTCCTTGGTTTAACTAAACGCAATTCTCGTACATTTGTTTTACTTAAACACGCGTCTAACTCACCGAAATGTGTCTAACTTTAAACATGGGTATGGGGGTAGTTTAATGCATGTTTAACTAAACTTGCGCACCAACTGTATGCCTTGAATGATCACTCATCCGTGCTCGGTGCAAGCTGACGTGCGGATCACGTAGTCTTTAAAAGTACCGTGTATTTAAGGCATTCGGTCGATATTTATTGTACTCCATAAGGGCCACAATGAATTAAATACCTGTATACAATCAACGCAGGACCACTATGGGAACGAGATTTGCTGAATTTAAAATCGTGTTTTGTTAAACACGTCGTTTAAAGGATAAACTCACGTTTAAGTTAAACACGCGTTTAGTTAAACACGGTTTTAAGCTAAAACCGTGTTTAGTACGAGAATACAGCCCAAAGATATTAGGGACCACACAACCGTGACAATGGATTTTAAAAATATATATTATTAGATTGAAGCATAATAATTATAAGAGGCGCAATACTGTATTGTCCGATTAAATAGTAGGAATTTGATCCCCCCCCCCCCTCCCGATTATTGTATGAAATTCCTGCCATTTGCTGAAAAAAGAAAGAATATAAGCTTGCGCAGGAATCGATAGACATGTTTCTCATTGTCTCCTTGCGTAGAGAACCCCTATGCTACCGACAGAAAAGAAAATGTGCCGGTTGGAAGCAGGATAAAATGTGAATAACCGTAATTGCATATATGTGCATTGAAGTTTTGATGAACATGATAGAGGAATGTTTTTACCGGGGATTTTACATTCTGATAATAAAATATTAAATGACCAATCTAGGTAGTCTTTTCATCATTCCATGTGTTTGGATTTTACAATGGTGTGCAGCCGTTCAGACATAATTATACCAGTGGCGGATCCAGGATTAAAATTTACGGGGGGCTGACAAAAAAAAATCGTAAAAGGGCCCCAATTTTTTTTTGCCGTCAGCTCGTGAAATTCAGCTAAGTGGTGGGTGGGGGGGGGGGGGGGGGGGGGTAGCGATGTGGTTGTCCCAAAACCGGCAAAAAAAAAATCGCAGGGTACAAGTGGCAAATGTACCGACGGAACCTACCTATGTCTCTGAAAAAGGTAAAGTGGTACACAAAAAAGGTATATTGTCACATTTTACGGGGGCGCGTACACAAAAAAAGGTATAATGTAAAATTTTACGGGGGCGCCCACGCCCAAAGCCCCCCCTGTATCCGCCACTGAATACTACGAAATCCGACTCTTTATGATTAAAAACTCAAATACTAGGCGGTTGCACCTGTATGTGATCGGGTACTCCATGCGAAACAAAAATAATGATACCTTTTTAAAGGTAGGTAAGGTGTTCCTATTTTGGCCTGATTTTAAATCAAGTTCAAGGTAGCTCTGAATCCTGGCTCTCTGTGGGAGAGCTATGGAATGAAAGCATGAGTTGACATTGCGGATGGTTGAATATTAAATCATCAATATTTTTCAACTTTTCTGATTAAAATTAGTAAAAATGTTGCTTCAAATATCATGTTTAATGTATGTATACATTGGTTAATTAAATATCTCAACCTGCAACTAATTTCAAGAAATACTGGCTTGAATATTTTTGACCGCCCTATTCCCACTACAGTAAATTGTCGATGTATACTGTCTACAATGTATTTCGTTTCGTAGCTAGCCATTTGTGATGCGATCTGTGAAAACCCGTCGGATGTCGCAAAATGTGAAATAGGGATTTAAAGGTAGATGACCCGATCACATTTCCGATTTTCAACTTGAAGTTTTCTATTCTACATGAAAGGTCATCCTTAAAAAAGTTGTGTTCCAAAGTTTGAGTTGCATAGCTCTAATGGTTCTTATTTTAGACGCACAAGATGCTGTGAACTGTACCCATTGAGTTGTACACAAACTATATCGGTGGTATACCACCATTCGCGGTAATTCGACGTTATTTCATCGATTTCTTCGTAATTATACCGATTTAGGCCGTCAAATTTCAGTATGATGATGAGAAAAATACGAGCTTTCATATGATATGAAAATCTCCGTATGTTTGAAATAATTCTGTGTTACGAAAATGTGATCGGGTCATCTACCTTTAATATGGTAAAATAAGAAAAATAAAAAAATAAAAAATAAAAACTTTATCGTTTATTTTTTAGATTTTGCTTAGAAAATTAATTTCCAATACTTTGTGTCATCACCTTTTATGAAATTTCACCTTCAAAAACTTACTTAAGTCACTTTTCTTATTAGCCTTATAAATGTTATTCTGTTGAACTATGTACAAGTAGGCTATCTGTTATGGCCTGTTTTCATGATTTCTTGTTTTGTAGCTTTTTATGACATCACACTCATCATTCACTCATAACTTTTTTTGTAGTGATCGTAGAAAAATGATCAAAACAGTTCTGTAATCAGCACAGATTCAGCTTTCTTATGATATAAATATCTCCAATATGAAAAATGCCAACATGT
Source organism: Ophiura sarsii (assembly GCA_035610835.1). NCBI lineage: Eukaryota > Metazoa > Echinodermata > Ophiuroidea > Amphilepidida > Ophiuridae > Ophiura > Ophiura sarsii. Next base: position 5,120,672 of record CM069446.1, on the reverse strand, counting down.
GGCGGGTTTTCACAGATCGCATCACATATAGGCCAAAAAAAAAAGAAGTTGACTTGCCCTTTCCGACCGACCCTAATTTTCGGAAATCTAGGGTCGCTATTTAAAAAAAGAAAAACAGAAAAAGAAAAAAGAAGCACATAACAATAAAGAAAGATCAAAACGTGTTTTTAAGTAGTATCTGCTTGTTTAAAAATAAAAATAAAATCAAAAAAAAAATTTAAAAAAAAGATTTAAAAAAATCTCTTTACAACGTGTTTTTGTGCAGTAAATTTTCAAAAATTTTCAAAAAAAAAAGAAAAAAAAGAATCCGACCGTCCGACCCTGACTTTGAGCCTGAAAGGGCAAGTCAACTTTTTTTTTTGTTGGCCTTACCAAACATCCAATAAGGGAGCATGTGTGGTCTGGATAGCATGCAGGTCTCACAATACAAATGTTGTGAGTTCTAGCCCCGCTACCGCCAACATATTTGTATCCTTGGGCAAGGTACTTACATACATGTAGTCTCAATTGCCTCGTGGTTCAGTAGTCACATATAAATGGTGGTACAGTGCATCGGAAGAACTACCCCAGAGCACGTCTAAAGATCAGACTCCTTCGTAAAGAGTAGGGGATCATCCCGGTCCCGGGTCTGTATCTGTACACACACACATCGGGCATCCCTTTAATAATGCTCTTCAGCCTATAACCCTAACGCTACTACGTCTCACAGTCACCTCACAGCCAGCACCACTTGGCTTGCGCGCGCACAAGTTCTATCTCCTGTAGCACTAAACTACGGGTATATATGGTCTCCGATATTTTAGCCTGTGAAGCCCTCCCCCCGTGGCTGAGTGGTAGTATATCTCGCATGTCACGCGGCTGACCCGGGTTCAATTCCCGGGGCCGGCGGACATAATTTTTCCCATTTTTTATTTAACCCCCTCCCCCTGTTCTTCGTTCCATCCCCACTGCCACGTTCTAGGGTAAGGGTTAATGGGACCCCAGATAGTTAGAGCATTTGGACATACGCGAGTTCGAGCAAGTACTATTACAGGTTTATTTAGAAATTTGTCTTTGAAATTGCACCCTTAGCTTTGATACAAACTGGGATTTTCGTAATTAAGTATAAATATCAACCATTACTACGGTACTTTTTTTATTTTACCATACAACATGACAATCAGGGTTTGCATTATTCGAAGGCATCGGAGGCCATTGTCTTCGATGCTCCACCTAGTAGCCTAGATGCCCTCAATTTCTGGCTGTTTTCACTCCATTCAAAAGTACATAAAAATTGGCCTTGGATAAAGTTGGTGCCCCTTTCAAATTGCCTTAAATTGCCTCCCCTTATCATTTCTTATTTCAAGGCCTGATGACAATACATTTTACAAACCAAACCCTGGTAATTTGTTATACACAATTGTTCTTTTTAACAATTATTGATTACACTTTTTTAATATTTATCATTACGAAGTTGGTAGTTCTCTGTCAAACACGGTACTGTTATCATAGAAGACTATACTAATATGTAGAGTCAGCTCCATTGACAAAAACACCTTGGCCTAATTAGGCTGTAGTTGTGCCAGGTTGTTCATTGAAATCAGTTCAAACCTGTCCCAATTTATTTTGTTACCGTCTAATCGTTAAAAGATTGAACCAACACACAAGATAGATGTGTGACCCGTGCCATAAAAACTAAAATAAGTTGCATTAATTATGACTAGGTGACAAAGAAATACCAACCTGTTCAATGGGCAAATGAACGACTCGGGTAGTGACGTTTTTTTAAATTTAATTTATTTTATTTTATTTTTTCAACATTTTCGTAAACATTTTGAATTTTCACCAATTTTCAAAATGTTCACACATTTTCAAAAAAAAAGAAATTTATATAGGCCCTACTTAAAAAAAATTAAAAAAATTAAGATTGGTACATTTTTTCTCAAATTTAAATAAATTGTTTTGCCTTAGACAGCCTTTTGTGTTATTTCCTTCCAGATATGGGGTTGTGTACACTATGCCTTGTATAGGTTCACATTTTACCAGTATAAGGTTAAAAGCGTGACAATAGAAGTTCAATGTCAACATTATTGTACATTCTATAAATTAAACACTACCAAACAAAAGGCTTTATTAAGTATTTGCTTTGTGCATAAAAGTGGTTTTCATACAATAATGTCAATTGATTCTCAACAATAGTTCACTCGATCCGATACTACACCACTGCACAAAATAGCCATCAAATCAATTTATCTATACTTTTATACTGAGACCACAGCAATAAATTTTTACTCTACCAGTTTGAAGTTTGAACACTTTCGGATCTTTTTTGAAATTTCTTAGGAAATTTTTAAAAAATAGAGAAAAACATAAATGTTTCCATTCTGGAATTTCGGCAGACAAGGGGGAAAGTGCTATGGCCATGAATTGATTAATAAGCAATATAAACCTTAATTCTTATCTGATTTTCAGATACAGTATTTACTTTTTGGAGAAAAAACTGATATTTTCCGCTTTTATTTTAGGGACATTTACCAAAATGCTGTGATTTATAAGTGTAGAAACACTTGATTTCAACAACAAAAATCCAAGAATTTTCTAAACTTAAGTTTTAATTACCTTTGATACAACACCTTGTTTGTACAAATTGAACACATTCTTTCTTTTCTAGACTAAAAATTCATGAAAATTGGCAATATAGTGATTCTAAAAAATATTGGAAAAGTACGTTAACATTCCCATTGAAAATACAAAATACTATCCATCATCACTGAGTTGTGGGAAATAATTATTTAATGTAAAAGCTGAGTGCAAACTGCTTATCCACAAAAATAACCTGATAATGAATAATTATTTAATGCCTTCATGTTTTGGCAACAAAATAACTTAAACACTTTTAAAAGCATACATTGATTTTATGAGGATTTTTTACAAACTATGTGAATTTTACCAATTCACACCCTCTTGCTATTTTGTAGCAAATCAATTTTGGTCACCATAGTCGATATTAGTCACCTTAAAAGTGTTAATCCAATCATACTAAATTCATATTAAGAATTCAGGGTGCACACAACTATAGGTCTCGCGACACGCTATCACTCAAATTTAGTAGGCCTACAGCAATATAGTGCCTATTTGGCGGGAAAGAGAGTTATTTTTTGACGGTTTATGACATAATTTTTCACTAATTAATATGTTGTGTGTGAAATGTGTATGTAGTTGATGTTCTGACATTTAAACTAGGTGATTTGAGGTCAATTTTAATTTCACGGACCGATTTACACATGCGGTGATATCCAGACTGGAGACCGAATTTAGGTAGGCATAGGCCTATCACTACATTATTATGCGGCGGCTTATATCAAAAAAAGTGTGCGGTAATGGCACCTTCATATTCAGATATGTTGTAGATAACCCTTGTGAGTAGAACATATCAACATTTCATTGAACCAAACGCACTAGAAACTAGAGCCATTTAAGTAAGCCTTTCCTAACAATAAAGTCTATGGAGAGCGTCTTGGTGTTGTGCTCCCTTCATTTCTTGCAGATAAAATGAATATTTTTACATAAGGCTATATTAAAAGAAATCATTTGTCTCAAAGCTCCCGCGCGCATTAGTTAATTGGTGCGCGTTAGAAAAAGAAGAAAAACAATATTTATTTATTTTATTTTTTATTTATTTAAAAAAAAAATCCCCTAAGTTTCACAGATTTTTCAGATTTTCATTGATAACATCATTTTCAATACAAAAGGTCACTTTTACAAGGATTTCAATATTTTATATATATTAAAAAACCCTATTTTAAAAAAAAACCCCGCATTCTGCATTAGGTTTTGAAAAACTGAAGAGCTTTGAGACAATTTTTTTTTAATATAGCCTAAGAATGATAAATACAACATAATAATTTAAAACACAAAATGCAACAAAGAAAAACTGTTTTGTACTTGAAAAGATATTGATCCCACAAAATATTGATCAGTGTTTTCCTTTGCATGGGTCAATTTCATTGTGCATAATTTACAGTACTATTTTATGTGCAAATTTAGGTTTAGTCTGCTGTATTATAAATTGGCAATTAGGCCTGATTAGTCTTTTGTGGCAGATGGCTCCCGGGGGGGCACTCAACTTTTTTTTGGGTAGGGGTGTGCCGCACAGGGTCTCAAAAAGGGGGGCTACAGAACTGAACTGAGTGGATTTTTTGATGAAAAATAGGGTCTTAGGAACTGATTTTTTCAAAAAAATAGGTCTTGAGAACTGGCCTATAGTTCAATTTTGATTAGCAAGATCGCAAATTTTCATGTTTTTTTGGTTTTAGAACGCAACATTTTCGAAGAATTGGGGCTTTGGAACGCAAAATTTCGCGATTTTTGAATTTTCAATCAAATTGGGGTCTTAAGAACTGATGCAGGCTCAAAAGGGGGGTCATAAGAGCTAGCAGCAGAGGGTGAAAAAGGGGGTCTTCAGCGCGGCACATACCTAGCTATACCCTTTTCCAATGTCAGTGCCCCCCCCCGGGAGATGGCTCTTCTTAAGTTGGTTCAAAACTTGTCCCATTTTCTTTGTTTTGGTGATAGCTTGAAATGTCTGAGATGCAAACAAAAGATATGCCCCCATTCCAATAACCTGAAAATAATGTCCATAAACAGCCTAAATTCATAGGCTATAAAATACCCCCCCCCCCCCCACCTCCTCGCCAGACTTTGGGATGTGTAAGGGGGGTTGGGATGAGAATACAGTTATAATATTTAAGTAGATTGTTTTTGTTATTGTTGTTTTGGTCAGCAAGAGGCACCTTCCTATCTGTTGACAAATTGCAGTCTCATGCTTTTATTTAAGCAAACAGATATTGAATAACAATAGAGTTGCAATGCCATTCTGTGTTCAAATATCAATTTCCAAACAAAAGGTATTAAAAAGGTTATTTACCATACAAGGTTAACTACCTATTCAATTTTGCTTTGTGCACAATAAAGCTCTATTACTTAGCATTTTGGCAAATGTGCAGGATGTGGCTACTATCGAAGACAATAACAAACACTGGCCTATATTATACAGAATTAGTATTAGAATTAGTCAGGATAAGTTTATACATACAATTTTGTTGTGAAATCTAGGCCATAGTCTGAAAACTGGTACCATAGAATGGGGATACGTTGACTCGCTTTTCTTACATACATTTTTATTTTTATTCATCGAATGAAAGGTGTACTTTTTGTTTGTAAACTAGACTAGTTGATAGCATCATCTTGCTTGGTCGTCTCTCCCATTATTATTTTTTTCTTTTTTAAAACAATATACTTAACCCTCCCCTGCTCCAATATTTGAGTAATTATTACAGAACTTTTTCTCCATATTCTACACAGATTCTTGCTGCTTGGTCGTTTCTCCCATTATTATTTTTTTCATTTTTAAAAATAATATACTTATCCTCCCCCAGCTCCAAATTTTTGAGTAATTATTACAGAACTTTTTCTCCATATTCTACACAGATTCCTGCTGCTGTTATTCACCCCATAAGCAACCATGTCTGGGGTCCTGTGCTTCACCAGTCAAGACGGTCCATTTGCAGACGGATCTGAAACAGAAGTGTCTTTCAGTGCAGGTGATGAAAATCCTACCTTCATCTACAGAAATGAACAAGAACTGGAGCAGGTTGCAAGTCTACATGATGCAGATGGCCCATCTATACTACAACTACAGACTCAGTTAGATACATCGAGGGCGCCAACCACTGAGCATAAAGATGATGCTCCTGTTGTTAGTATAGGTGGCAATGGTATGCAGCATGGTGTAGGACCTTTCTGGATGGTTCTAGGGAAGATATTCAACAGTACTATTGTTAGCATAGTTTTGATCATTGTCACTGTAGTCGTGTCTCTTGTCCTCGGTGGTGTGAGCGTCTTTGTCGTGAAACCATCGCCTTATTTTGATAAATCCCTGGATGCGTTTCAGATACCCGACCATGAATCCACCATGCGTCTTGAAGCCTTTGATCTTGCCAAGCGAGACATTTCTTTTAGTAAGCTTAAAAAGCGGAGTGTAGATGATGTATATGATGATATTATGCCGCAGTACTCACAAACTGGGAACGATGCAATGAACAACGATGCAATAACAACTCATGACCTGAATGAAGAACATATACCAGGATCCAATTCTGGTGAAAGGAACAATAAATTATTCATGAAATACAAGAAAGACTTAAATTTACCACCAATTAATGATATACATCGCATGGACATGGGTGGTGCCCCTTTAGAAGAGGCATCCCCACCAGAAACACATTTGTCAAGTAGACAACGAAGAAGCCCCAGAAGGTATCGCACCTCTAGCTGGAAGCTACAGATGGTCTATATCGCGCAAGGTAAAGGGGAACTCAACATATTTACACCAGAACGATTGAAAACCATCCACGATGTTGAGATAAGCATAATGAAACATGATAGATTTAGCGACTTCTGCGCCCGGAATGTCCATTCGTTTGGTGACCCTGCCTTACGTGAATATAACTTTTGTTTGCCACCCAACTCGTTGATGACTTATTTCTATCCATCAAAGATTGGAAATCAGGTATGTATGTAGTGCATATTTGGGGTCAATATGGCAATAAACTTTTACAGACACTCAGTACCAGTACTAGTTTAGTTGCATTTATATTGAATTACAGGGTGGTTCAAAAAACTGTTAACCCATTTTTGTCAGCTATTTTCAGATACTGTGCTTACTGATAGAGGTTTGTTTATAAAAACACCCTTTTCTTTTTCTAAAGAATATATAGCGCCAGGTTCTGATCCTAAACACAAATCAAGTTTAAAGGCATGTTATGTGATCTTTTCCAGGGGGCACCCTCTATTCATGATTTTTTTTAGAAAGTAGATTTTCTTGCAGATTAACATTCTGATCATAAATCATATATTCTGAGTATCAGAGCGATACGATTCCTAATTACTTCAAAATCATTTTTTTAGAGTGAAAATAGAGTGAAAATAAACTGTTCGCCAGCGAACAATCTATTTTCAACCCTTAAAAAACATGATTTTGAAATAATTAGGAATCGCATGGCTTTGTTAAACTCGGAACATATTTATGATTTATGATCAGAAATGTAAATCTGCAAGAAAATCTACATTCTAAAAAAAATCATGAATAGAGGGTGCCCCCTGGAAAAGATCACATAATATGCCTTTAAATGAAGGTCAAGAGGTGAAACGATCTTTTCAGATATGAACATGAACAGTAACCAATTATATTAGTTGAGATAGGGAACTAGGTGTTATTGTATTGTAATTGGTTTTACCTTTTATGATAATTTCCGTGATCTGCCTGACTGTACGTACCTATGAGTTATGAGTTTACCAGAGGTACATTGTGGGAGTAGATACGTATGAACAGACACTGTGAGCATTTTTTACATGGGGGGGGGGGGGGGGGGGGGGGGGGGGGGGGGGGGAGAGTGGAGACTTTTCCAGGTGGTTTTAAATGGCCTCTAGTGGGGGTATAGCCAAGCATTGATTTGTATGTCTTTATGGGAGTATTTTCATACAGCTAGAATGACAATTTATACCAATTACAACAGCCACAGGGCATGTTTGTACTTCTAATTTTGTTTGTTTTTGTGTGTATTGTGGGCATACACCCACACTGTAGATCTTGCAGGTATGGGTGTGTAATATCAACAATGTTGGCATAAACTTTAATACCACAATATAATCTCTAAAAAGTCATGGTTATATTAACCTCATGGTTTCTGGGTTTGACAATCAATAGGAAATATTTACAAAAACAATACTAATTGAATGGGATGTGAGCGGTTATATTTCCTGACAATAGCACTTGTTTATACAATGAGACCCAGCCATGATATCTGCCTGCCATTGTTTTCTTTGGGCATTCTATGTTAATGTCATTATGAACATGGTGCATTTTAAAACCCTAACTCCTGTGGCTATGTTTTTGTGCGTATTTGGGGGGAGGGGGGGGGGGGGGAAAGGTACTATTTTGTTTACCCGAAAAATCATCCAGCACCCCTGGATTCAATCGCGGGACCATCCGCACTAAAGTCTGATCCCCCTACTGACTGAGCTAAGCTACCAGCGCATATGCGGGCAGCAATTTAACTTCCTGCCCACATATGATGTAATCGAGGCAATGCAGCAGCACGCGCGTGGAGATAGTCTCTGGCTGTATGATTTTGTAAGATGCAGCTTAAGGTTTATTTGTTTGATATTAAATATTGCATCAAAACTTACAAATTCACTCCTTCAAGCTCCAGGTTCTTGACCAGCAAGCACGAACTGAACATGAACATCATTTTGTTGGCAATATAATGTTAAATATCAAGATCAAGATCACAATGAAATTCTTCCTGCCCCCTTCAGTTTCAGTTTCAGTTTTATTTACCAATAATACATTTACAATAATTTTAAGTAAATACATTGGTGGGCTGACCAAAATCAGAGCAGAGCTTGCAAATATATTTGGCCACCCTTAATAAATCATAAACGTAACAAATTCGGATACATTTTGTCAGAGGCATGGACATTACTGTATACTATATACTGATGATGTACACATTGCAGAATAAAAATATTATTATAATATTACTACATACGGTGAGTTATAACATTAATAGTGGATAATCAAAAACAAACAAAAAAGACAAACAAAAGTGACAGGGAAATGACTGCACGAAATGTATCATTAAAGGCATATTATGTGATCTTTTCCAGAATGCGCCCTCTATTCATTATTTTTCTTAGAAAGTAGATCTTCTTGCAGATCCACACCTCCGATCACAAATCATACACACACTCCAAGTTACAGAGCGATACGACTCCCAACCACCTCAAAATCATGGTTTAAGAGTGAATTTAGAGTGAAAATAATAAACTGTCGGATTATCCGACAGTTTATTTTCACTCTAAAATCACGATTTTGAAGCAATTAAGAATCGCATCGCCCTGCAACTCGGAATGTATGTACGACCCATGATCAGAAATGTCCAAATAGACAGAACAGTGACAATAATTTGCATATTGTCACTGCTCCTTCTTTATGAAACAAATTGTCTATTCCTGCAGGTTTTAGTTTGTTGCAGTGAAGCATGACGTTTACGTGACTGTCAAACCTTTTTGCAAGTCACTTTATATAATTGGTTTGTACAAAATTGTGACCCGTCACATCAAAATGGACATGAGGCTGATCGGTTTGTCACGGACGGACGTTTGTGCAAAACATGAGCGAAAAACAGTTTGTAAAAAGTAACTACTGACATTTATTCAACTTTTTATGTTTAATGTTATAGAGAATCATCAACTTTATTGAAATACAAAAAAAAAAAAAAGGTGTGGTTTGTTACTAAAAATAGAACGACGAAAATGTTTGTGTCACGGACGGACTAGATAGAAATAGGGTTCTCTACCTTTTAGTGCTTCTTTTTAATTTCTATCTAGTCAACTCCATATTCCCCAATGCTTTCCAGGTCAAATAGTAAGTAATATACATGGTTTGAATATCTGATACACAGCATATGAAAATATTTCTTATTTTTTACAGGGGTAGGGTAACAAACTTTGTCACGGACGGACATTTTTGAGCGTCACGGACGGACACAAATGTTAACTACATAAAAAACTTTAAAATTGCCAGTTATTTACACTTTAGTATGAAAAAATGGTATCAAATACTTACAAAATAGTAAGAAAAATGTTAAGTCATGAATTTTCAGTCTTAGTAATAAAAAGCAGTCAAGATATTAGTCTTTTTCCAACACTACGGACAAGATAGAAATAGGGTTCTCCGGACCTTTAGTACTTCTTCTTAATTTCTATTTAAACAATTCCATATTCCTCAAGCTTTCCATGGTCAAATAGTAAGTGAGATACATGGTTTGATACACAGCATTTGAAAACAGATTTATTTTTTACAGGAGAAGGGTAGACCTGTAACAAGCTGTGTCACAGACGGAAATTTGTTAGCGTCACGGACGGACACAGATGTTGAAGAACTTTGAAATTGCCACTTATTTACATGACAAAATGGTATCAAATACTTACAAAATAGTAAGAAAAATTGTATGTCATCATTTTTCAGTCTTAGTAATTAAAAAGGATCACAAATATACCAAAACCAGTGTGATGGTTATATTCAAAGGTTGCAGAATTTGGCACTTTGATAGCAGAGGGTGATCTGTTCAAGGTTAACATTGGTGTGAAAAAAATACTTTTTGATATTGATATTGAAATGTACCTCACAATATTGGACAACATCTTGGCTAACTGAAACTGCATTCCAAAAGAAGAAACAATGCGGAAAAGTTTTCGGAACAGTCCATTATTGCCCAAGGGGTAGAAACCAGATGCGTCATGGACAGACATTCTTAGTAGAAGTTGACCTTGCCATATTTTATGTTAATGAAACATTTTCAATATTTTTAAATTAAAAATTGATAGATGGTACATTTACCCATTAAATAAGAAATATATTTCAGAAAAAAAGTTCTGCGAATTACCCTGCCCTTGTGATAACTTTTTGATGCAGAGCTGTCCGTCCGTGACACATTTCAAGGAAATAGAGAAAAAATAAAAACATAGTGAGCTATCTCCCCTATATACCCCCTTTCTCATGTAGAAATGAAACTTAACAATGACGTCAATAAATAAGTTAAATCAGTGATTAAAAGTTGTCACGGACAGACACAAATTTTGTCACGGACGGACATTATTCAGTTCTGAGTACAAATGCCAAACTGAATCCTGCCCCTCTTACCATAAATGGCAAGAGATAGACCTGCTGCCAGGGGCGTACCGACCGGGGGGGCAGGGGGGGCAAGTTGCCCCCCCTGGCTCCAAATATCGGGACGCTAAATTCGTCGCACCGGGTCGCTAAAAATTCGCATAAGGAAAAAAAAAAGTGCCTAGGCCGAAAACACTGAGGATTGGGCATTATTAGTTGATTGTTGTGCTTTTTGGGCTGCGAAATGTTTAGACCGTGCGAAAATTTGTGACCGTGCGAAAATTTGTGACCGTGCGAATTTTTTTGGCCGTGCGAAATTTTTTGACCCTACACCCCCCCCCCCCCCCCCCCCCCACCCCCCACTTACGTGAAATTCACGAGGTGACTGACTGGGGGAAAATTTGGGGCAACCTTTTACGAAAATTTACCATCGGGACGTCGACGACATTATATTTCTGCCCCCCCTGGCTCACATGCCGCGGTACGCCCCTGCCTGCTGCATCATATAAATAGACTGTATGCTGTGATACAACTTTGTAAAACAATTTTGACCCTTCTTTGATAAATTTTGTTCGATTAATTGTGTAAAAGACTGTAAGTGTATGCTGTGATACAACTTTTTAAAACAATTTTGACCCTTCTTTGATAAGTTTTTGTTCAATTAATTGAGTAATTAAAGGTTAGTGATAATGGATACATGTAGGCATCCAACCGTGTTTTGAGTTTTTAAAAGTTTCATGAAGAAAAAGCCTGCAACTTTTGATAGTGCAAAGCTTAAAATTAAATTTGTGCTAACATCTCCAATGATACTTTCTGATTTCAATGCTGTTACTTGCTTTTATTTTACATACACTTATTATATGGGGCAATTTTAAACAGTGTCTTTTAACTGATCTCATGCTACCCCTTTTAATTTACAAGCATTATTTCAGCATGTACAGGCAGTAAGGTTAACAAGCGCAAGCTATACTACAGATTCACCAAAGAAGATCTGCTGAGGGTTCACAAATGCGCAAATAAGCAAAATGACTTCATTTGACTTCAAGTAATTTTACAGTGCACCTGGTGAGCATCATAACATGTGCTCACTGCTTTAGCAAACCTACTCATTTGCATAAAGGGCATACCTGTATGGACTAGTTCATTTAATGGTAAGAGGGGTGGTATTCAGCTTTGCTTGTGTGCTCAGAACTGAACAGTAGCTAACAGTGTCCGTCCGTGACAAAATTTGTGTCCGTCCGTGACAACTTTTAATTAAAGATTTAACTAATTTATGCCTGTCCTAATTAATTAATACTCCTGCATGGGAAAGAATACATATAAGGGAGATACTTCACTATGTTTTTATTTTTTTACTTTGTCCTTGAAATTAGTTAAAAAACTTTTAAACTTTTTTTGTGTCACGGACGGACAGCAAAACATCAAAATGTTAACGCAAGTCTATCGATATAACTTCCCCAGAACTTTTTTCCCAAATATTTATCTTATTTGATGGAAAAGTGTGTCAGCTATCAACATTACATCACAAAACTCTGAAAATGTTACATTAACATAAAAATATAGCATGATGAACTTGAACTAAAATGTCCGTCCGTGACGCATCTTGTTTTCACCCCTTGGACAATAATGGACTGTTCCGCGAACGTACCGCATTTTATTTTATTTTAAATGCAGTTTCAGATAGCCTAGATATTGTCCAAAATTGTGAGGTACCTATCAATATCAAAATCATAAATTTATTTTTTCATAACCATGTTAACCTTTAACCGATCAGCCTCTGTTGGAGGCCTGAGTCAAATCTGAGTTATTGGTATGACTTAAAATAGCACGTTTTAAGCTTTGAAATGACACCATGTTGAAGGTAATCAGACTTTGTAATCACAAGATATGATTTGAAGAAGCATATTTTTGTCTATTGTTTTCTTTATAATTCACCAAATATATTGGCCTCTATCTCAAAACTGTGTTTGCCGACAACATGTCCTTTTTGATGCGACTGGTCACAAATGTACAAGTTCAAAGAGATACATGTACATTGTATAGCCTTTAAACAACACAATTTCAATTTTCTCTCATGCATACTGTTACTGTATCTTCTTCTGTGATGCTTGCTTGGAATTGAATATAAAATCATATGAATTCAGGAAATCTAAATTTAGTTCTCTCTTCTATTTCTTTACAAATCAAAACACAAAGGTCTATAATCTGTGCTTCATACTCAGATTCTTGTTTAAATCACAGGATTAACATAATTTCATATTATCAATGGCTTTGGATTAAAATAATACCAATGCATACCAAAATAATAGAAACTTAATTAGTATGGATAAAATGTCTCCCAAAATACTAATTTATGGGCCAAAGCTAAAAAAGAATTCCAAGGCGCATCTGGATCTCATCCCACTTATGAAGTATACAGATTTGTAATATTTGCTGGCCACATAAATATTAGTGAATCACAGTCAATACAAAATGAGATGTGGCCAAAAAGGTTTTTTTTTTAATCAAAACTTGATTTTCCTTTTAATATATCTGCTGTCCTATAGGCACATCTTCACGTGATATTCGAAGGGTTTTTTTTAAGTGAAATCTCAGTCCATATATTAATTTTATGCAATTTCAGTTGGCTATATGAGATAGCAAATATGCCATGTTACAAGACACTTTTTAAATCAATAGATTGCATACAATTATATCATTATTGTATAAGGCTTTATTAACAAAAGCTTTTGTCTCAAAGATCTTCAGTTTTTCAAAACCTAATGTGGAATGCGTTTTTTTTAAAAGTTTTTTAATTTTTTTTTAAAAATATAAAATATTGAAATCCTTGTAAAAGTGACCTTTTGTATTTTAAATGATGTGATCAATGAAAATCTGAAAAATCTATGATATTTTGGGATTTTTCTTTTTTTCTTTTGAAAAATATAAAATAAATAAAATAATTGTTTTCTATCACGCATCAATTAACTAACGTGTGCGGGAGCTTTGAGACAAATGATTTTTAAATATAGCCTAAGTGTATGATTTAAATCAATAGGCATTGTTCTTGTCTTAATGTGCAATTCCCAGGTATGGATTTTCCCATAATGTTCTTTTCAAAATGGTTTGAAACAACTTTCTGGATGTGGTGGTGTTTATATTAGATCATGTACAGGAAACAATTGTTTTTGATAGCCTTGCCATTAATTGTTTAATGTAGTGGTCATTTCCGAGCGATTAATTTTTCGTGGTGTGCCGATTTTCAACTGTTTTGCCTGTTTTTAAATTGCGATTTGTAGTTTCATATATAGACCTACATGTATGATACACAAACATAATATATTTGTGTGTTATTATTTTCGCACTAGCTGTGTTGAGCGTGAAAAACGCAAACATAAATGTATTGTAGCCCAAAGATTTCCATTACATTTAATAGTTCTTTGATGACAGTTTAAATACGACAAACATCGCCAACATGCTTGTGGTAGTTTTATTTCTGTGCTTATCATGCTTATGGGCACTAAAGATGCACCATGAAAATTATAGCACACACAATTGCATCTAAGATTGTTCCTGTATGGCGCTGGATGGGCGACATTGTCACGCGAAAAAACAACTACTTGTAAAAATGTAAAAAATGCACGAAAATATCTTACACACAAATATTGGCTTTTACGGTACTACTGTAAAGCATGCAACTTTCGTGACATTCACATTTCGCTAATTATCAATAATGTTCATTTTCCTGTTATGAAAATTTCGCGATTGCAAAGTTCTTCACTGGCTGGCAGTCGTGGAACAAATGTTTGCTGCTAGCATGTAAATGTTGGCAAATTTGATGCCCTTGTGAAATTCCCGAAATTAAATGGTACACAAAATTGTCATGCTTTATGGTATGCACCTGGCTATAGAGTGTATGCAATTAAAAAAACCAACCGGAATGGTATAACAATGGATTTGGCAGTAGTCATGGTGATAGGCTAGTCGGAATGACATTTACATTTTCCGCTCCAAAATGTGCTCAGAACTGTCAAATCATATTGTTTAGTGAAATCCATCTTGGAGGCACAGTACAAATTAGGACACATCAGGGTCAGGAATTTGAGGAAAATCAAAGAATCCATTCTTGCAAAGATTCCTGCTGGTAAAGTTGCGAGAATCCATTTGATTCTTGTAGATAATCTGTCTTCTAACACCTTATTTGAAATTTGAATTGAGGTGAATCCATAGATTTTTGCAAAATCCTTTGCAGGATTCTCACAACAACTTCTGCAGCCCCCCCCCCCCCCCCCCCCCCCCCCCCCCCCACCTCCCACAGTGGGTTTGCCTGCTTTGCAACTGAATCATTGCTAAAACTACCATGTTGTTTGTGCTTTCATTTGATTAGATAAGATATGATGGTGTAGGGTCTGAGCTAGCAGACGTGGAGGGCACCCTAGCATGGGCTATGCAAGAGGAGTCTTTCTATTGGTATGTCGACACAGAAATGAACAGCGCAAATCGTTCCAGTAGCTTTATTAGAAGTGAGGTAAGTTTGTATGGTAAATTTATTAAATATTCATGAAGTAAATAAAGCCAATTATTACAAAGATGAGATTGAGAACAAAGAAGTCCTTATCAGGTGCCATCTGTGCCTATTGCATAATTCAGGAATTGTATGAATTTTACGCTAATTAGACTGGTAAGAGTTATGGGTCATCATAGGCATAAATCTGGGGTGGGGGAGGGGGATTTGACCATTAGGGCAGTGGCGTAACCAGCGGGGGGCAGGGGGGGCGGGAGCCCCCCCACTTGGAACCCTTGCCCCCCCACCCCGCTTTCCCCCCAAAATGAAATCAAGTACGGACTGTAAATGAAATTTACAAACAAAGTACACACCAAATCCCCCCAATAATGACATCGTGTCGGTTGAGATTGGCACTGTCGGTTCATTTGACGAAAGGAATCATGCGCGCGTACGGTCCCTAAAGTCGAAAATTTTCGCACGCTACGCGCACATCTCTTTACTCAAAAAATCTTAGGAGCCCCCCATTTCAAGTCTAGTTACGCCACTGCATTAGGGGGAGTCAACTATCAACCTCCTAGATTCATATTTCCTGTAAAGCAAAATTTCACTATAAAATGAAGTTTTTTGCATGATTTCCCCCAAAATCTGACCCCTTAACAAGTAAAATATCGATATAATTTTGAAGAATTCTTTTTTTTTTAGACCCTTTAGCATATTACACAAGTAAACACAACCAATTTAAGACATCAACCCTTCATTACACATATTTCTGGTCACGCATGCTTACACTACAGTTGACTGGCCCCAAAATTGGTAGGCATCCAGGCCAACACAAAAAAAGGTTGACTTGCCCTTTCCGACCGACCAAAATTATTGGAAATCTTAGGGTCACTATTTTTCATTTTTTTTAAATTTTTCAAAGTCATATTTTGGTTAAGAAATAGCAAAACATGTTCTGTTAACGTTTAAATACGGTATAAACACATACAATCTTCATTTACTCACATACTTTGTATCAACTGTCGCATTGTATGATTATTTCACTTGCGTAAACGTTTTATAGATGGCGGTTGCTTTTCTGCTGAATTTATTACACATGCTCGCCGAAAACCAGCGTCAGTTGGGCGATTGTCTATGTATAGGTATTATTTTATTCACAGTGCGGGTCTTTAAATCTTACTACTACTTTACGGAACGAAATGGCCACTCCCAAAAATTACGCTGTCACTTTGACAGGTAAATGATTCTTTAAAATCATGTTTTTGTGTAGTATCTGCTTGTTTAAAAATAAAAAAAATAAATCCGACCATCCGACCCACATTTTTGACCTGAAAGGGCAAGTCAACTTTTTGTTGTTGGCCCCATGGGGTTGTAAAACAAAATGTTTAATATGGGTCTTTATTATCGCTAAGCGGGTCCGTGTTTAGGTACGAAAATGGCCAATTTTAGGAAGGAATAGTGTCTTTTCCCACCACCACTTGAACACAAAATGCTAATTTAGGTATATTTATAAAGCAAACACAGCTTCCTGCGTTCCGTTCATTCTATGAGAAATTAGGTTCCACCTCGAGGGCCATATCCCTGTTAAAGGGTATGTCTCACAAAGTAACATCCTTGTTAAGAGTCTCTCTCGATTTTAAGAATCACATTGAGGATGTGTCTATTCGGGTTTCAGGATGCTTTCAACTTTGATATAAGAGTGCCCCTCCCAAGAGACAGGCAGTATCTTAAAATCACCAAAATTCTAGCTGAGGAGTCTAAAGGTTTCTACATTAACCCTAACCGCACTGAATCTCACTAAATCTCACTGCCAGAAACTATCTCCAGGCACGTGCTGCTGCATTGCCGCGATGACGTCACCTACCGCGGGCATATGTGGCCACGGAGTTGGTGGCCGCATGTGACCTAGGGAGTTAGCTCAGTCGGTAGGGGGACAGATTTGGGTGCGGATGGTCCGGCGATCGAATCCCGGGGGGTGCTGGGTGATTTTTCGGGTCAAAAAAATAGCACTTTTTCCCCCCTCCCCCCGATACGCACAAAAAACTAGCTTTACTGGTTAGGGTTAATCAATGTCAATTTTTGATGTGCAATAACCCTAACCGCACTGAATCTCACTAAATCTCACTGCCAGAAACTATCTCCAGGCACGTGCTGCTGCATTGCCGCGATGACGTCACCTACCGCGGGCATATGTGGCCACGGAGTTGGTGGCCGCATGTGACCTAGGGAGTTAGCTCAGTCGGTAGGGGGACAGATTTGGGTGCGGATGGTCCGGCGATCGAATCCCGGGGGGTGCTGGGTGATTTTTCGGGTCAAAAAAATAGCACTTTTTCCCCCCTCCCCCCGATACGCACAAAAAACTAGCTTTACTGGTTAGGGTTAAAATATGATTGAAACTGCACACATTGGCATAAAATAAGCACACAATTTCAATATTGTAACTCTGGACACATAGTAAATTGGCCATTTCCGCATAGCTATAAAGTGCTAATCATTTATAGGCTCGTAGCCAGGAACACTCATAATCATAGTATTGCTACTGCAGGGCGGCTGGATACTATTTGGTAAAATATGGGTGTATGTTTTTTTTAAAACATGTTTCAAAATACAAAGTCATCTGAATACTTTTCAACATCATGTGTACCGTATTATCCCTATTAAGCGCCCAGGGCGGTTAGCTAAGTCATTTTGGGTGGGCGCTTATTTGTATACTGATTTACAAAGTTGTTGACCGTCAAGGTTGCAAAATTCAACAACCTTTACGTCCCAAGCCGCAAAATTCGATGTTTTGCAATTCAAGATGGCGGCCTCCACGAATGACAATAAACACGAAACGTGCGTATTTCGGATGGTTTCTGTTGCTGTTTGAAGGCATAGCACATGGTTTAAGTTCACTTTTGGATCACAAACAATATGTCAAGTATGTCTGAAGTTAAAATAACCACAATTTCCTCTTTATTTTCAAGCAATTTGTAGTCCGAGACTTAGTGTGATGTGAGTAACTTTTAAGTAAGCTTATTTTTTGGGTGGGCGGTTAATTAGTATATATTTTTAAAGTCACCTGTGGAAAGGGGGTGGGCGCTTATAAGGTCCTGGGCGCTTAATAGGGATAATACGGTACTTACAATTAATCCATCGCAACAAAAGTTTAATGCTGCATTCAAATTCATATTTGATACTATCACAGACTGTACTGGTCCCGGGAGGGGGGGGGGGGCACTCAACTTTTTTTGGGGTAGGGGTGTGCCGCACAGGGTCTCAAAAAGGGGGTTGGGGGCTACAGAACTGAACTGAGTGGATTTTATGATGAAAAATAGGGTCTTAGGAACTGATTTTTTTTTTTAAAAAGTAGGTCTTGAGAACTGGCCTATAGTTCAATTTTGAGAGCAAGAACGCAACTTTTTGATTTCTTTTGGTTTTAGAACGCAGACTTTTCAAAGAATTGGGGCTTTGGAATGCAAAATTTCAATTTTTTTTGAATTTTCAATAAAATTGGGGCCTTAAGAACTGATGCAGGCTCAAAACGGGGGTCATAAGAGCTAGCAGCGGAGGGTAAAAAAGGGGGTCTTCAGCGCGGCACATATCTATACCCTTTTCCAATGTCAGTGCCCCTCCAGGGTACTGGTGCGGCAAAAGGGTTCAGTTGGCGGTAAAAATATGTTTTAAGATATTGATGGAATTAGGCATTGGTTTATACAAACAAAATAAAGACAATTTTCTGTAACTTGTCCTCATAAAATCAGAAAGCAGTATCCAATCCTATCAACCAAGGTGTCATTTTAGTGAAACATTCAAAACTTTTATCTCAACTTTTTCTTTAAGACAACAGCACCCATTTGCTACGGCTGCTGTACATATAATAGCATACCATATTCATATTGTGTGTGGTTATGTCTTTCTTACTATATCCCCACAAGGAAATCATGTAGTGGTTGTTGGGTTTATCTTATGAACTTCCTGCATTGTCTGTAATGTAAATAGACCTATCTTTTATGAAAATATATTTTGATTAACAGTCAGATCTTGAAACTTTATGGATTTTTTATGTTGGCTAAGTGACACCCAATTACATTTCAAATTAATTTCTTCCATTTATATTCACACCCATGACTTGATACTTTATTTAATGTGATCTTTAGATAAGGATTTTGTGTAGCAAAATGTAACCTATACTTAAAAGCTGCTTATTTCCTGGTGTCTAGCCTCAACTATTTAAGGTGTCTATAAACTATAGACATCAAGCGCTGGGAAAGAGTTGATTTCAGCGTTGACCCTTCCGGCTTCATTTTCTAGGCAGTGTAAGATTATTCGATTACTTAGAACAACACCCACACACACACCCACACAACCAGAACAATTAAATATCTTAAATACTACATTTTGTAAATATTGATGTTATTGTATAATTATATGTATCATTGAATAAAGAATTTTTAAAAAAATAAGAAGAAAAAACCCCAAAACCACCAGAACAAACTTATAAGTTGGCATTCTCTTGTTTCCTGACATCTTTTAGGACAAAATGTTAACAGTGATCATAGAAAACCACTACGGTATATGAACATATTTATGATAACAAAAAACCCCTTAAAAGCTCAATTAACAAACAAAGCCCTCTCAGATCTAAAAAAAGCAGTTGGCAGACTAGTAAACCCCTGTGCTAAAAAGAATAAGTGTAGTTTTTCACTCATCCATGAACTTGATAAACTTCTCTAGCATTCAATAGTTGCTTCAAATAGTGGCTGCACTTCACCTTGGTCTTTACAATACTGAAAGACAGAGTGCCAATATAATATAATACTATTCACAATTTACATTTAAATCAAATCCATTATGGACAAGCCTCTTTGTGCTACAACATTAATATTGAACCAAGACCAAGTATATATATTTACACAGTATCATTAAACAAAGTAAATGGTATGCAAAGTTTGAAATATACAATACAATATAAAATAGTGAGTTATAAGTAAAAATGTAAATATAGATTTAAGTGCTTTAGAGAAGGGTAATTATAGCATTCTGAGCTATTTTGTCTTTGTGCTAATTGATTTATTGAATATTGTGTTTTCTTTTATTCAGATATATTTTGGCCGACCTGTGGGAGAAGATAACTCTATACCCGCAAGCGAACAATTTGGAGAGTACAAGAAATTTGTCACATCTTATGTCAAGCTTCTGAATAAGGCATCTACAAGGTACAAAAACAAAGATATCTTTTTGTTCAAGAAAGAGATAACATTTAAAGATTTGGCAATAAAGTAATACATTTAGAACACTTTATTTTTTCCTAAATATTCGGACTATCGAATGCCCAATAAAGTTATGGTTCAAGCTCAAACTCTTGGAGTGCTACTCACATGTTGTACCCAAATTCCATAGAAATTCTTGGGGGAGATCGAATGAATTCCTAGAAAATGTTAATTTCTTAGTGCAAAATATTTTTGAGTAAGCATTGTTTTATGATTGAACAATGCATAAACAGAGTTGTGACCAAACTATGGGCCAAACCACTGTGGTCACTGCTTTGACAATTTTATTAACAATCAAACAAACTGAAGAAAATCGATCAATTAATCATGTTACAATCAATCAATCAATCATTCAATCAATCACTGTTTCAATTTTGTAAGATAAAATGTTCTTATTCAAAAAGCTGAAAACACCCCTTCTCCAATAATTCAATCATGATATTTGATTACTAATCTATAATTCTCCTATTGCTAACCCAGTGAGGTGAGTGTTTTGTATGGCGGCACAGAAATCTTTGACTACGAGGTGACAACCACCATCAACCATGATCTGATGTTGGCTTTACCCTGTGTGATCAGCATCACCATACTGCTTTTCATCTTCACGTCCTTCTCCTTCTGGCTTACCATATGTGGCGCCCTCAGTATTTTTCTCAGCTTTGCCTGGGCATACTTTGTGTTCCATGTTCTGTGCGGAATTGATGCGCTTGGACTGCTCAACCTGGTGTCAGCATTTTTAGTGATTGGAATTGGTAAGTTGTATGGCATTTTGTAGAATCTGTTTACCCTATACAAGTGGTTCCCAACCTTTTTCTGATGGTGACCCCATTCCAAAAACCAGCATCAGAGTGCGACCCCTCACAGAGCAAAGTCACATAATCATGCAATAATTCCCCATAATCTCTGCGCAGATATTGATTGGAATGATCGATTCTATTGCGGGGAGGCGATAACTTACATTGGGGTTATTATCATGCTATATAACTACAAAATTATACAGTAATACAGTACATTTTCAACCTTTTTCTGATGGTGACCCCATTCCAAAAACCAGCATCAGAGCGCGACCCCTCAAAGACCAAGGTCTTTTAGGGTAAGGGATTAGGGTTTAGGGTTAGGGTTTAGAGTAAGGTTTAGGTTAAAATTAGGGGGTCCTTTGCCAGGTTACTGGAAACACATGGTATAGGTTTAGGGTTAGGTTAAGACTTCCTTAGGGTTTCTCGCCAGGTTACGGGAACAAGAATTGTGTGCAGGACTAATCAGATCATGCACTTTGCCTGGTGAATTTGGCATGTTATTTTAAATATTGATGTCATCATTTCAGCGCAGTGCAATAAATATTTCACTTAGATGACAATTTAAATCCCAGATTTAGTGTACCACATCATTGTGCTTTACTACATCTGATAAATGCATGGCATCCTGTGGCTTTTATGGCATCACTGAAGCTATTTTGGCTCCAATTAGGTCATTTTGACATCAATTCTCACTATCAGCTTGACGTTACAAATAAGTTTTACTTGCCCCTGATTAGTCAGTTGGCTGTTCCAGTAAATGTCCCTCCCTACACAAAGGGAAAAGGTCACTATAGATAGAAGTCAATGGGTGAAAGGTCGATACAGGTCAAAATCCTCTTATTTGTTCATGAAATATTTTGAACTTTGATCACCTTTCACATATTATTATAAAAAGTTGTCCGTTTTTGTTTCACTTAAAAAGAGATGTCCCCCTGTACTTTGTCAATGGGAGAGAAATGACAGCGTGATTCTGAGAATGGGTAAGATCAATTGACATAACAACCCCAATCAAGAGAATGAAGTCATAATATTGGCTGCACTGATACCATGACATAACTGAATTAAGCACAACAGCTGTACTTATACCAGAATAACTAATTCATAAATTCCGATGGCAGATATTGAATGCAAAATGTAAGCCATTGGAAGCCAAAAGTACAATACTCAAGATTTTCACTTTTCTCAGTACATATTATTCATGATATATTATTTTTGACAGGTGTTGATGATGTGTTTGTTTTTGTGAACACATTCCGTCAAGCCGAACACATACTTGATCCCAGAGTTCGTATGGCATACACATTGAAAATGGCAGGAACAGCAACATTCTTCACGTCTGTTACGACCGCAGGGGCATTTGCTGCCAATATGGCATCACAGGTAAAAACTTTAATATTTACCAGAAATGAGCTTAAAGTTAATGTTTCTCCATCATGAATTGTGTGGTTTTTGTCCCTTTTTGGTTATTTAGTTTTGTATGACCAGACCTGCAAATTTCCCGTATTGTATCGCAATTTGCACCTTAGAAATCATCAAATACAACTTTGAAAGGCTGGTGCAACATTGCGATACATGTTTTGCAGCCCTAAATCAAGTTGCTATTGCGATTCACCTAAAATTGCACCTTGACCTCAAAAGTAAGGTGCAATTTTGCACCTCAACAGAAAATTGAAAATTTCAGCACTATATGACTCTAGCAAAAGGGTCCATGTATACAACCTCAAAACCTCAGTAGACAAGAAAATATCAAATGCAATTGATTAAAAATATAATAACGGAATCTCAATTGCATACTACTTTGTAAGTTTTTTTCTCTTGCAGATTCCAGCCATCTACAGTTTTGGTTTGTTTATGATGCTGATTGTGTCTTTCTGTTGGGTAACTGTGCTACTCATAATGCCTGCTGCACTTAATCTGTGGCAGAGATGGATACACTGTGAGGTATATTGGTAAGTCAGTCTTGATAATATCTTGTGACAGAGATGTGTCATATAGTTTAGGAATTGACATTTGATGGATCATTACCCTAGCCATAATTTACTATCACTCGATCGCCCCTTGATATTTCTTGTATTTTCTTGTCAAAAATATAATTTGCTTTTTTAAGATAATGTAGGTTGATTTGAATCTGTTAATACTTGGCTCGGAGAGAATATTCACAAACTGCACAGATGTGTCACATTGGTATATTAATTTTGCGTAACAATTACTCTGAATCTCATAATATACATTTTCCCTGTAAAACAATGCGTGGTAGTTCAAGTATCAGAAAAACTATAACCAAGGCTGCATTAGACATTTTGAAAGACCTTAACACAGACCACACACTCCATAATTGTTCAAAGTATGAATGACTTTGTACCAACAATATACTTGTTACCTTGCCTCCCTCACATTCTGCAGTTTCCCATCTGGTAAACCAGGAGACAGTATGACCATAGCGAGTCCTGGTCTACAGCGAGTTCTCACAGCACACGAGCAACAAACTCAGCAACAGCAGCTACAGCAAGTCAGAACAGTAGATGGACAACAGCTGGGTACAATATTAGATGATGGTGACATACCAATGTTGGATATTGATGATGAGTTGAATAACCAACATGGTAAGGCATATGTGTGTACAATATTAGATGATGGTGATATACCAATGTTGGATATAGATGATTAGTTGAATAACCAACATGGTAAGGCATATGTGTGTTATAGTGTTATAGTTGGGTACAATATTAGATGATGGTGACATACCAATGTTGGATATTGATGATGAGTTGAATAACCAACATGGTAAGGCATATGTGTGTTTTATAGTGTAGTGGCATAGCCAGATTGGGAGGGCAATTTTTGAGTCGTGTAGGTTGAGATTGGTACTGTCGGTTTATCGAGCTCGATTATTCGTGCCAGTTATGGGAGAGCCACTCAGCGGCAATTCTCAGAAGTTAACAGCCTGGTAGAGTCCTTCTCGATTCACCTCCCAACACCCCCTCCCCCTCATATGAAAAACCTAGCTATGCCACTGTGTTATAGTGTTAGTATTGATTTGCTTGTTAGTGGAATACTTTCAGAACTTCCACAATGAGTGGACATTATTCAGGGCTGGTTTTCTCAAAATTAAATTTCTGAAGTTTTCTTCAAAGCTTGGATTTAAACACCAGTACATATTTCATAGGTCATATGGGTATTTGAGTTAAAAATATTGATTTATATACGTTGGTGGGATACGATACTTTTAGAAGTTCCTCAATGAGATGAGACTATTCAGGCTTGGTTTGTGTATTTTTTTCTATTTTCTAAAAAATTCAGGTATTAACCAAGGATTTGGGAATCAAACACCTGGCTGATTGTACTACAACCTTAAGTGGAGGGGGGGGGGGGGGGGGGGGCTGTCTCCATTGTCATGATGTGATCATATGTAATACAATTTTTTTCTAATGCATGTTTCTTTTAACAGGTGGATGTATTAACGTAATGCATTCATGTTTTATTCTCAATATATCTCTTATTTTAACAAATATTGCAATTATGACCATTTTGACAGCTACAGCCACAAATACTGCATGCCAACAGGATGATATTACCATTAATGACACAGATGATTCTATGATAGACATTAGGGAGACATCTAATAAACAACCAGGTTTGATTAGTTGTATTATGGTGTAATGATAGGAGTACATGATAGTGTCCAGATTGAAAACTAGATTTTGTGTGTTTGGGTGACTTCATTTCATATTCTTCCATCATAAGACCATACATTATTCTGGGTCCCTGCATCATTGGGCTCCACCAGGGCGGACTGGGTCCTGAAAGCGGCCATGGCAAAATTATTAAAGCGGCCCTTTTTGACCATGTCAGTGTTTTTCAAATTTTCGTAAAAGGTTGCCCCAAATGTTTCCTAGTCAGTCACCTCGTGAATTTCACGTAAGTGGGGGGGGGGGGGCGGTAGGAGAAATTTGAGTCCAAAACGGCCCGAAAAAATGCTTTACACAAGTGAGTAACCGGCCCTGAGAGGCCCAGAACCAAGCGGCCCAAAGCGGCCCATGTGGCGATCGCCACAGTGGCCAGTCCGCCCCTGGGCTCCACACAACTCATCCATAGATTCAGGTACACGCAAATCATGTTATCACATTAATTTGCTGGCATAAAAGTCATGCATAAGCTTGAAATGATTTAAAATAATCCACAAATAAATTTGGTCAAAGCCAACTTCACGCTTAGAACGACAACAAATTCGCTGATTGGCACAAAATACACTGTGTCTGCGCCCACGACAGTGTCGGACCTCACACGCATGGTGTAGCGAGCTCCATAGTGTGTTGCAACCATGGCAGCGCAACAATGCATTCGGTATTTGATGCAGCACCTCAACTACAACTTGTGTATTTGTATTTCCCGTATGTGAATATAGAGCGGCAACATAATGTTGTAGAGTCGATTCTCGCAAGTATGGAGAAACCTATACCTACACCTATGGATGAGTTTGCGCGGGATTCGAGGGTGCAGGACCTGCCGGGAACCAGCGCAACCATACATATGCCATCAACTTGAATTTACATCCTCGATATTATGATGTGTTTAAAATTAAGAATATGAACTGATGTCACCACCAACATGAAGTGTCATGAAAAAATAAAGTGTATTAGGCGATGAAAAAAAGAAACCCTATTGTACGGGCCCAATTGACCAATTTTTTAGAAATCAGTGAACAAATATTTTCATGAGCATATGAATACTGACCCAAGGCAAGATACTTAGAGATTTTTTTGATTTTTTACAGATTTTCTTATGATTTCAAGGGAAAATAAGAAAAAAGCAACAAAAAAGTCAGACCTACCGACTTGACCTGAGAGGTCTATTTGTCGTACAACAGGGTTTCTTTCTTTCGTCGCCTTAAGGTGCGTTCATACTCGCGTCGTTGCGTATCGGTCGACGTCGACGGACAAAAGTTGGCATTGCTTCAACACGGGCACCGATATCCGTCGACGTCGGGCGATGCGCAACGACGGGAGTATGAACGCACCTTTATGCTTTAAATGTGTGTTGTTGCTTTTGCCCATGGTGTTTATATGTGAGCATTTACTCAGTAAAATGAATAAATACACGGTAGAAAACAAATATGGATCCACAAAATCTTTATTTTTATTTTGCTCTAACAAGAATACCCCATTGTACCTGAAGTATGGGTACAAGGACCATATATATTTTCTGTGATATAGGCCTACACAACATTGATGTGCCAACTTCATGTGTGATGCGATCTGTGAAAACCCGTTGGATGTCGCAAAATGTGAACGAGGGATTATGGGTAAAATGTTTAAAAAATAAAAAAATAAAAAAAGGTTTTTTAAAATAATTTAATTCTTATTTTTTAGAAATTGAACGTCCAATACTTTGTGTCATCATCTTTTATGAAATTTCACCTTCAAAAACTTAAGTCACTTTTCTTATTAACCTTATAATGTTATTCTATTGAACTATGTTTCTTTTTTGGCCTGTTTCATGATATCTTGTTTGGTAGCTTTTTATGACATCACAATCATCATTTTCAAAAAAATGATTGAAAAAATGATCGAAACAGTTCTGCAAATCAGCACAGTTTCAGCTTTCTTATGATATAAATATCTCCAATATGAAAAAATCCCATCATGTGGCGGGTTATCACAGATCCCATCACATATTCTAACTTCATGATTTTACTTCGGTGGAATGGAGTGTACCTCATAAGGATACAAAAAAAACCCTGTTCTACAAGTCCAACTGACCCATTTTGTTTAGAAATTGGTGAAACAAATTTTCACTTGCCAATCAAAAATGTGTTTCTTCAAAATGTTCATTTTAGATGGTCATTCCAAAGGGTTTATAGGACAAACAAACAGAATGACCGACTCCACCTGAGGGATACGTTTACCCGTAGAACAGTGGTGTTTTTTTGTGTCACCTGATCATATAACATACAGGGTGAGTCAGAAAGAACGGGCACTTTTTTCACATAAGCGTCACAAAAGATGTAGGCGTGCATATTCCAAATCAATGGTAGCACTTTCAAGACCTACAATTCGGCTTTCATTCGAAAGAAGAATTTTAAAAATCAATCATTTCGTTATCATGTTACACTAATTTGAGTAAAGCCCCAAAAATCTGAAGCAAATCCATGGAATGGTCGATAGTCAAGCCATTCCTAAAAGTATTCTAATGGGGTTTACCTCCTGATTCAGTAGATATTCCTCCTTTAACTTTTCCTTCTTGATTTCAGGCTTTTTATTACTCATACTTACACAGATCTATTTATTTCCAGTCATTTTAAAATATTGTATCCAACATTCATGTGCCTTTTCAGTTTTTTCACGAGTTTCATTGATCAGCATCTCTGAATCAGGCAACCAACAATACTAGCGGTTATTGCCATTCCGTGGATTGGCTTTAAAATACCTGGTTCTACTCAAATGGTTGTAACTTTATGACGCAATGTTCGAATTCAAAATTTCTTTTTTTGAATGAAAGCCAAATATGTGTTCTTTGTAACACTATATTTGGTTTTGAATATGCAGGCTTAATATTTCTGTGGCGCTTTCGCCAAAAAAGTGCCCATTCTTTCTGACTCACCCTGTACATTGCACATTTTCTCTACCTGGTATCCATCTAATCATAGTTCATACCCCACATTGAACGAAAATGGACAAATTGTCAGAATCAGCACCATTTCAATAAGGAAATAGTCATTACTAACTCAACTGAGACACAAGCAAACCTATTTCAGACACAATCTAAATATCAGGATATGAGACCAAAAAAAAAGAGTTTTTCTTTGTTGCAATAGGATAAGGAAACAGGACACTTACAATTTAATTGATTTAATCCAACTTAACAAAAGTCTAATTCAGCCCTAATATATAATTGGTTGTGGAAAAGGATGTCATATAATCTGATCATGTTATTTTTGGTTTCATAACAATAGGTGTTGCCACCCTGCTGTCAAGTGGTACTTGTGTACTTACAGGATATTGATTAATAATAATAATAATAATAATAATACTGAACATCTGCCAAAGCACTCATGCCGCATTGAACAATTAAACAAGAGAAACAATGAAACCAGAGCAGAGAACAATAATACAAAAAGACTCCTATATTGGCTAGTTATTGATTGATACTCCTAGATCGGGCTAATTATTGATTCCACTTGAGGGATACATTTCTTTAAATTATCTACATTATGGTGACACAAAATTCTAGACACTTTGTCCAATTTCAAACTGTACGATTTACAATTGAAATTTATTCTATTTTACTAACACTAATACTAAATCTTTGCTGACCTTAATTTATGGTTTACTTACAGTAGACTCTGCTGCATTCCATATTTTTTCCAAGCCTTTATTTCAGTCATGTTGCATACTGTTACAGCTAATTCTCAATGTCTTCCTTAATCCATACTGATTGTTGCTAAGGCAACAAAATAACTGTGTTCTACGGCCCAATCAACCCATTATATTTAATGTGAGGAATTTCTTTTTACACACTTTTCATATTTTTGGAAAAATTGTGAAACTTTTTATCTTTGTTGTTAATTTTTTTTGAACATTTGACAATTCAAAAATGGTTGAAAAGTCATCAAAATTTGAAAGCAAAACACAAAATACCAACTCCCGACTGACCGACTCTAATCCCAGAGGGGTCCGTTTGACCATAGAACAGTGTTGTTGTTTTTCATTACCTAACAGGTGGAAGAATATTGCATCCTCCCAACCCAGTCCAGTCCCATGATTTCCCTCCATCCAGTCCCTCACCCGGGGAGGGTACTCGAATAGTGCGGCTGGGCAGAAAAACAGGCCTTTTCATCCATTGGCAGTTCCCTTAGACCCCAAATTCAATCAAAAATTATAAAATGTGTGAAAATCTTATGAATTTGAATTATGTAGCCTAAAATGTTGCCTAAATTCAGTTCATAAGACAACATTTTGCCTAAAATTCAGTTTATAAGACACAATTTTGTATAAGAATTCAGTTCTCTAAGACCCCAATTTCACCGTTCAGTTCGGTAAGCCCCTGTTTTGGTGCCCGTTCAGTTCGGTAAGCCGGGTCTTATGGAACTGCCAGTGGATGAAAAGGGGGTCTTACGGAGCGGCCGAAAGGCGTGAAAAGGGGGCCTTGACAGCCGCACATACCCGTATGGCCGATATACGTGAGTACCCTCTCGGGGTCCCTCATTGGGGATGGGGTTGAGGGTATTTAGGGTATGGTGTCAGTGGATATAAGGTTACAGAGGATGTGCTGCAAAAAAGTGTCATCGAAATAAAGGACCTCATTTTCAATTCTACTTTTGGTAAATGGAGTTCAAAACAATTTGTAATAAACGGGCTAGGGCTAATTCCACCTTTAAAAACTGGTAAAATTAGAGGACCATTGTTATTTTGCTTACAGCACATCCCTGCCAGAATAACTGACCTTCCCCCTCCCGGACTGTTTGCCCTATAATATCTAATATACATGTTTTTCTTTCTTATCTTATGGTGGAGGACATTTCCTATGTTATCTAGCGCTAGCTTTAGTTCAGGTAGAAAAATGTCTGTTTGGCATATGGACTGAAACAATATGGTTTTGTTTTACATTTTCTGTTTTTGAGACCATTATACGATAAGAAACAATAGGATATTTTAAAGTCTTGATTGTAATTGACATACAATGCTATCGTGAGTATATGGTCATTGAAGTAATTTGTTTATCAAAACTGAATTAGGGAAGGTCAGAGCAGAGTCAGTCATGTCATGTCGAACAAACACTTTTTTGCATTTAACCAACCTCATCCATACTAACCCTTCTATACGCTACTTGCACGGTACAGATAGAACCATTGAAACTGAGGCTCTCCCCTCACCACGCACTATCACGCATTATCACGACACACTGCGTCATGGTTTCACGCAGGTATATGCATCGCGTGACGCGGGTGGGTGCTCGCTTTCATTCTAAAATGGCGATTGCATGCAAGTAGCGTATATCCCTTCTACTACTAAACTCTGTATCACTTATACTGGATATCATGCAATAAAAAAAACTCAACTATCATTTCACCATACAGGTCTACTCTCGGATGACGATGATGTACCGATTATTGACTTGAACAGTGTCACAGTGACCACAGCGGTGCAGGGAAAGGTCAATAAAAAGAATCAAGATGGACTGACCAAGCTACTTCAGACATTCCTGGGACGATTTGTTGCTGACCCGGTCATCAAAGCACGCTGGGTTGTTGTTGGTATGTGTACAGTTTTTTTTATGAGGGGTGGATTAAATGGAATAGTTATACAAGTCTATAGTTTAATCAGTTCCAAATTGGCGAGAAATGTTAGATTTTGATCTCGAAATGTTCGGTTTTGATCTCTACGTGTGCTAAAGTAATCCAAGCGTACGAGCACGATTATGACCACACACAAGGCGGATTTGGTAGCACGCACATGTCACACAAATTATGCACAGTGAGCTTGTTGCCTTATGTGCGCCTGCATCCTTCTGTATCATTCCCTGCTGTAAGGAGGCTTTGCCGATTTGGAAAAGATCAAACTATAGAATGGTCATTTATTTTCTATTACATTGGTTAGGACGTTAGGATAGGGCCATATATCAATAGTTGTCAAGCAAGGGTCATCATAAATAATGATCGCTACTCTGAACAAAACTATAAGACTAGATAGGATGAGAAACAGCATAGGGAGTATGGTAGTAGTAATAATAATAAAACATAATATAAAAACATATTTATATAGGGCCTAACATCAAGATCCCTAAGCACTAATTAATAAACATACATGTAGAAACAGCAATATAAAAATGTATACAAACATGCATATTAGAAAGCAATAATAAACAAATGAATCTTTAGGGATTTCTTAAGGGGCTGTGCACCTTCGGTACAGCCTCCGTAAAACTGCCGAAACTTCTTCATTATTCATTTAATCTATATAAAAGTAACATTTTTTTGCAGAAAAGGGTTCAATGAATCCAACCATGATCATGAAATTGACCATTTTGGATAAAATTATAAAAAACACGTTTTTTGACCCATTTTAGGTTCTGCAGAGATAACTCAAAATATATTGTGTCAATTTTTGTCATACTAGTTTTATTATATTCCCCATACAATTCCCTAGTACTCGGTTTTTTGTTGTTGAAAATCTTTATTATTTCTTGAATTATAGACCAAAATGTGCTAAAAAACATGATTTTTTACCTCCAAAATCGTGGAAATCACCATTTTTGGCACTTTTTAGTCGATAATTCCAAAAATAATAAAGATTTTCAAACAAACAAAAAATGATTCCTAGGGAATTGTATGAGGAATATAATAAAACTAGTTTGACAAAATATATTTTGAGTTATCTTTGCAGAACCTAAAATGGGTCAAACTACATGTTTTTTATAATTTTTTCCTAAAATGATCAATTTCATGATCATGGTTGGATTCAGTGAACCCTTTCCTACAAAAAAATGTATACTTTTATATAGATTAAATGAATAATGAAGAAGTTACGGCAGTTTTACGGAGGCTGTACCTGAAGGTGCACAGCCCCCTTAAAGTGATTTAGATAGTCTCAGAATTATGGACAATTATTCCATAACTCAGTAGGAGACACAGATAAAAAAGAATGTTGACCATATTGCGTTGATATAGAAGAGAAAGTTAGGCATAATTGTGTTGAAGAGCGGAGATTGCATAAAGGAGTAAACTACTTGATAAGTTTCAAATTTTTAAAGTAAAACAACTACTATAGTAATGCTTTTTAGGTTTTGAGGAAATTCCAATGATTTAAATATCTATGGTATACTTTTTGTCTTTTTGGTACCAGAGAATTTGGAATGATTATGGCGACTTTCTTGTTTACCCCGTCTATAAAGCATTTTTTTGCTCATTGATCCTTTGCAGGTATCTATCTGTTTGTGGTTGGAATAACTTTAATACTAGTCTTTCAAATCCATCCATCGGATAGACCTCCAGCTTTGTACAAGGAGGATACTAACCTTCAACGACTCTTAGATCTGGCTTACAACTTCAGCGGCAAAGATATCAGCTGCAAATCTTGCTCTGGTTTCACTCAGAGTCGTGTAAGTATTTGAAGTATTGCTTGGTTTCACTCCAAGTTGTGGGGAAAGCCTAGTATTCCCCTGCGTTTTCATTTATACACACAGCTTTCCCCAGTAAAGCTGGGGAAAGCTGTGATAAACTATATATGGAAACGACCCCCTGTAGTAGTTTGAAATGGATCTAAGCAATCATAATGACCGGGAAAACCACCACAAGTGTTGCCAACTCATAATAGATGAAGTGGGGTATATGCTAGGCAGTTGAATCACTGGGGTAAATAGTATGCAAATTATTTATTAACACTGATTTATTTGCTAAGAGTAAAGCAAGATATACCAACAGGGTGTGGGGAAACGGGTAGTAACAAGGGAGAATAACGCAATGAAACAGATAAATAACAAAAAAACAATAACACACGGAAATGCACTGGGACAAGCAATGAAAATTGCTGTGCAATAAAACAACAAAGATATATGGTAACAATAAAGACCGATGTTTCAAGTGGATATACCACCCTTCATCAGGGACAAAATATAAAAATAAAAAGTGTTAAGAACTATAAATGAGATAATGTACTAGACAAGTCCACCACTGTAATTATAGCCCAATGCCAGTAATAGATGTTGACTACTAGACACCCAAGTTAACTTATTTATTTCCTTGTTGTTGTTATTGTATTTACAGCATGCTCCACCCCCTATGCAACCTGTCACATTACCGCCAATTAATTTGCCGCCAACAACAAAGACCGATCAAGAGGAACCATTCACACTGGCCTTGCGACATGATGTCACTACCAGTGAACCTACCAAGCATCATCAAACAACCACAAAACCTGCAGTATATAAAGACACAACACCAGCTACCACTCTTTTGATAACAACAAAACCAAGCGTCCGTAAGTATGAGAGTGTATACATAACACCTGCTCAACTGACTTAAATATGAAACAGGTACCATTATCATTATATATGTGATGCAGCACATGGCTGTGCTTTTAAGATATAGATGAAAAAAGACAGAAAAAATAATGAAAATAATTAGAACTTAGGGAGTTATTTTCACTTGCAAAATCTGAATGCCTTACATTTTTATACAATTGGTGACGATGTAGGCCTATTGCTTAGAAAATGCTCTGAGAGCACACACAATAACTAAAAATTGACTTTGCCTGCAAAGCCCCCCTTTATGCTGATTTCACGATGTCAATTTTCAAATAGAAATTTGACAAGTTTGTATGTAATAGGGAATGATGTTTAAATGGCGAATGAATGTTCTTCTTAAATGACGTGTTGGTAGTAAACAGAGAGAAGAAAATCATTAAAAACAGGTCTTCAACATTCACGCTTTACAGTTAAAATAAAAATTTGAGTGTTGAAGTACTGTTTTAAATTATTCTCTTCTCAATGCATGCTTGAATGGTTCACACTATGTGGCCCGCTTAGAACTGAAATTAATAATGACAATACCTTTCTTTGCCTTAACAGCAAAAACGTGCGCTGATGTCAATTTAAACTGTCTATTTGGCGCCAAGTGTGTTGACGACCCACAGCAAGGACCAATATGCCAATGCTCTACAGGCTGCCCTATCATAATAAGGCCACTTTGTGATACCGAGGGTCAAACCCATGTTAGTGAGTGTGAGATGAAAGTGGTAGGCTGTCAACTACAGAAACACTTTACTGTGGCTCACCTGGGCAAATGTGAAGGTAATTATATCCATAAACTCTGCCCGGTGGGGGGGGGGGGGGGAGGCACTGACATTGGAAAAGGGTATAGGTATGTGCCGCGCTGAAGACCCCCTTTTTCACCCTCTGCTGCTAGCTCTTATGACCCTTTTGAGCCTGCATCAGTTCTTAAGACCTTTGCGTTCCAAAGCCCCAATTCTTCGAAAATTTTGCGTTCTAAAACCAAAACCAAAGCAAAATAAAAAAGTTGCATTCTTGCTAAACAAAATTGAACTATAGGCCAGTTCTCAAGACCGACTTTTTTGAAAAAAATCAGTTCCTATTTTTCATCTTAAAATCCGCTCAGTTCAGTTCTAGATCTGTAGACCCTTTTTGAGACCCTGTGCAGCACACCCCTACCTCATGAGTGCTCCCCCACCCCCCCCCCCCCCCCCCCCCCCCCCCGCCCCCCCCCCCCCCCCCCCCCCCCCCCCCCCCCCACCGGAAACTATGGCTTCCTGGGCATATTTATGGAATCAAACTTTCTGGGAGTCCTCAGTCCTAACTTGAACTTTGTTGATACAGCCAGCAATGATGTTGTTGATGTTGATTAAGAGAGTAAAAGAAGGAAACAGTAGTTCGGTTGTTTGAATATGTTTTTATAAATGATGGGCATAATTTGAGTAGTGGATATTGGTGCAGGCGGCATCCACTGTAATGGACATACTGCTTTCTAGCGCAATTGTATGCACTGCTCCTGCCAAAAAGACACACAAGGCGCTTTGAAGTGAATTTAGAACATACAGATGATGCCCGATAGGCAGCAAGTAATTTGCAGTGTTTATCAAAAGCCACCTGTTTGATAATGAACATATTAAAACTACAGTCACACAATAAGTAACTGACCAGGTAACTCTAAAAGTATAACTCCTACATAAACATAAGTGGTTGAGAAATGTCTCTTCTTGAATTTGAGATATTACACGCTAAGAATGGTTGATTATAATGAGGAAGTTACAATCCCAAATGTTAGGGCAAGTCTGATTTTCATTTTAACATTTTCTTTTCAACACGGGGAGAGTGTGACAGGTAAAGCGTGTGTGCCGCGGGGTGTGCCGTATTGATCAACCGTAACAATGCCACCGGCCGACTATCCAACAACCAGGCCATCGATGGGTGAATTGGCCCTACCACTACCAGTAATCAACATGATCAATAATTTGCCGGTCTGAGTCCCCGTGTTGAAAATGAAAATGTGAAAATGAAAATCAGACTTGACAGTTCATTTGAGATTGTAACTTCCTTAATAATCAGCCATTCTTAGCGTGTAATATCTCAAATTCAAGAAGAGAAATTTCTCAACATGTTTATAATTTAATATCTTTATGTAGGAGTTATACTTTTAAAGTTATCATTTATTACCTGGCCAGTTACTTATTGTGGTGACTGTACTCCGTCTGCATTAGAATGAAACATTAATTCCCTAAATATGCTGTTTTCAATTTTACCAGACACACCTGGAGACAATCTTCCACCACCCAGTGGAGGTTCCACTCATAGCACTGACCTGGTCCCAGGTGGGAGTGATCCACTACCTGGACCAGGGGGTGCCACCCATGTATCTACTCCTGGTGAAAACTACAATCCTTGTCAAGGAGGGGACTGCGGGAATCCAGCTGACCGCCCTATACTAGACACTACAGCTGTGGTATATATTGTGTTTGGTATCAAGGGAGTGGACAGGTCTAATGTGTCCAGGGAACATGTGATCAACACTGATAAAGTAAGTCATACTGTATTAATTTATTATGAAAACTGAAGGCCTATAAACTATAAGAGCCGTATTCTCATACTTAACACAGGTTTTATCCTAAAATTGTCACTAACTTAACTCATGTTTAAGTTAAATCCAAGTTTATTAAGACGTTTAACAAAACACATCTTTAAACACAATGAATATCATCTCCAGAAAAGTCATTGAAGTGTGCCATGGTGTGTATGGAATGGTATTTATTCAATAATCAGTGATTCAAATTGACTACTATAGAAATGAAAGGAATGCATCAAATGTATGTCTATATATTGTTCAACTCGAAATGCACCCAACATAATGTGCCTTAGTATTGGTATTGCAAAAGAAAAATCAAGACATGCACTTGGTGTAACCCCTACACATGTTTAAAGTTAGACACTTTTTACTGAAATAGATGCGTGTTTAAATTAAACAAATTTTCTTTCTGGTTTTATCAATTGTTCAGTGTATAAAAAATGAAGTATATGACACCCATAGCAGCTATTTGAGGACTGTCAGTTTTGATCATTTGTTTCATTTTGTCTTTTAATATTTAATAGGGCATTGTGATATATGATGATGAGTTTAATGCAATGGATATGGATACAATCAGAGCACTGTGCATGATCTGCAAGACAATCGCTGCTAGGAAAGACTTAGTGATAAGTGGTGGCGCTGAATGCTTTCCAGATTGTAAGTAAAGATTCTATATTTTGCAAATATTGATTTCAATGATTATAATCATTAATGGCATTGTGCTTCAGAACATAGTCCCTTCATTTAGGATGTACCACAGCTTCAGAACACACAGATCAATTTGAACTCATGGGGTGTTGGACAATACAATGTTATTGACTTCATCATTCACTCTAAAATAATCTTTTACTCCAGGGAGTAACTTGGAACAGCCATAAATGAACAGTCAGGTGTCAGAAATCCAATCTGTGACATCACACTAACCAATAGAATACAAAAAGTAGTGGTTGGACTTCAGCACAATAACAAGACAGATCTGTTTTGTATAAACGGTGCAACCCATCCACACTCCTTAGTTGCTATGTGTACAAATGTCACTGATCTGTCTTGCAATGAGTCAACCACTAGTGTTTGTATAATTATTTATCTATAGTTGAGCACTATCTCTAGTGATTATTTTGCCAAGATCCATACTGTGAATCATAATGTATGTATACATGTGATGCAGCACATCAAAAGGGGGACTATATTTTGCAGGTGAAGTCAATTTTTAATTTGTTGTGTGTGCTCTCAGAGCATTTTGTCAGCTTTAAAATGATACCAAATGATTCAAAATTGTTAAAGGCATTCAGATTTTACGAGTGAAAATGACTCCTAAATTCTTATTATTTTCTTCATTTTTGTTGTGATGTGTTCTTCTTGAAAACCACATCACAGCCTCAATGTCCCCTCTTTTAATGTGCTGCATCACAAATTATTTGTCTTTTTAACACAGCTATCTATCGTCAAATCAAGTTAAAAGCCAATATTCCATCTGAGTGTGAGAACCTGCCTGTACCGAATCTGTTGAACGGTCAAAGATCAAAGGCTATTGGCAAACGTGATGGACGCACTGGACGTGTAGTGTGGTTTGCAATGGCATTTGAATCGGTAAGTTTGCATTTATTGATTTTTATTGTAAATCATGGAAAACAAAGTTTGGAATAGTTACAAATTATCTTCTTATGGCGTACCCAATGCACAGGATTAGATGGAATGTTCGTGGGTTAAACAGAGGTAAAAGTTGTCAAATGCGGACAATAAAAGATACTAATGTCTACAAATAACAGATAAGTGTCTATTGTGTTTAGACAGTAGACTCTGCCTATGGCGTTTGTTCTTCAACTGAATACCAGCTGTAGTTTAGATATGATTTCAAGAAGTCTACATATGCCTACTACTTTCTATATATTTCACCAACTTTATTGGGCTTTGCCTCAAAACTGTGATTGCTGGTGACATGTCGTATCATATTTGATGTCCCATGTATCTCATACCTTGTTATATCGTTCTAACATAATAAAAACATGAGGTAACAAAATGCAGTATTTAGCAATATAAATTATGATTTGCATTGACAGATAACTTACATGGGCAAGTCATCTTTTGAAGCTTACAAGGATTACTTACTATGGCATCATGCTGTAGAAGGGGTTAAGTCACAGCTGACACCTAAACAGAAAATAGGCCTTGATAGTGCCTTCCAGACATGTGAATTCTGGCGTCAGGTCTTCATGGAGATAATTGGTACGTTTGGGCAGATGAGTGGCTTTTGAACCACACCTTTGATGATTTTTGATAATTTTAATTAGTACTTAAAAGTACTAAATACAACAGATTATGTGCTCTTTCTTTAACAAGAATGAAACCCTAGTTATAATTAGTGTTGTATTTTCTCCAAGAATATGAATCTATATTATAAAAGAAGGTCATGGCTATGTCATGATTAACCTCAGAATTTCTTAAGGCTACCCCCCCCCCCCCCCTCGTGCAATTCCTTGATTCCAAATTGAAATATTGCAATTCTTGACAACCTCATGCAATCCACACAAGACTTCTCTCCCTTGTGAACAAGATAA
Source organism: Ophiura sarsii (assembly GCA_035610835.1). Classification (NCBI taxonomy): domain Eukaryota; kingdom Metazoa; phylum Echinodermata; class Ophiuroidea; order Amphilepidida; family Ophiuridae; genus Ophiura; species Ophiura sarsii. Next base: position 5,082,293 of record CM069446.1, on the reverse strand, counting down.
CAACAACAACAAAACCCACCCACAGCAAACCTCTCATATGAACTTTAGAAATGACTTCCTTTGATTACTGTCAACTGCAAAAATGTTATTGGAAGTGGGAATCGTTTAAACCTAAACTGGGCTCAAAAAGAAACTTATAATTTTTCACATGGTCATATCTTAAAAATCTGTCCATCAAAAGGAACCAAAATGACACACAGGATTACTTCAATACTAGTACTCTACTCTAATGACATGTCAATATCCTAATGGTTACCTTACTGACAGAACTGAAAAAAATGCACTGGCATGGTGCCGCTTGCTGTATCACATACATGTCACAGCCTAGAAATGTCAGCAACAAAGAGTTTAAGGCACACGAAGAAGTCAAAACAAATTGAAATAAAGATATTAATGTCAGTTACCCAAACACAGAGCAGAACATTGAACTCTTACCACGGTGCTCTTGGAACCATTCGGGTGCAGTCTGGGCTAGGCATGCTGTATCAACCAGGTTTCTGATGCAGGCTTGGGGGAGATTGTTCCACTCTAGCTCTACAGGAAGAGTGGAACAATCTCCCCCAAGCCTGCATCAGAAACCTGGTGTACAGCATGCATAGCAGATGCACCGAATGGTTCCAAGCTCATGGTGGACACACACACTATTGATGTCTGTGTTTTGGTAACTGACATTACCTTTATTTCAATTTGTTTTGATTTCTTTAGTTCTGTCAGAACAGTTTGGATATTGGCACGTCATAAGAATAGAGTATTGAAGTAATCCTGTGTGTCATTTTGGTTCATTTTGATGGACAGATTTTCAAGATATGACCATGTGAAAAATTATAAGTTTCTTTTTGAGACCAGTTTATTACACAGATTCCTAGAGTTCATTTAACTTGATAATAAACTGGCATTACCATATCTAACATTAGTTTTGTATTTGTCTTTACAGGTGTGACTAGCGCCATCTATGGTCTTGCATTCTCTCTACTTGTGTGCATTGTAGCAGTTGTAATATTCACAGCACACATTGGTATAATGCTGATTGCCTTCTTTACAATTTCAGGTATGTTTGAATGAATATGTCGCTTTGATTAGATATAAGATTAGATTTGGTTGGATTAGATAAGATAAGATCAGATCAGGGAGATGAATTGAAACGGGATGATATGAATTAAGATGAGATTTGATGAGATATTTTTATTTTCTCTTGAGAAAAAGGAAAGTTGGTTTTCTTAAAATACACCCGAAGAGTGCTTGACCACCCGATGCTTTAAGTAAAGTGGAAAATGAAACATGAGGATGCGAAGCATCTGTGCAGTACCAAACGTGCTTTAATTTCCATTAAAGTATATACAACCCAATTTGTCAATTATTTCAAAAAATTACAATGGCTGAGATCTGGACAGGAAATACTGAGCATTGAGATACGGAACTAAAAAGTTGCATGAAAAAGCACTTGGATTGGTCTATTTAAAGTGCAATGTGGCATCATTGAATATGTTCAAACAAGCTTTGAATAGTAGCATATTGTATTTTTCTAAATGAACCGAGATACCTATAGACCATGTCACCCGTTGTTGATCAACAATGTTAAGTGCCCGGTTCCATTCCTTGCATTGGGGAACATACATTACCTGTTGTATTGTCTGCTGTTGCTACAGATGACTAGTTTGGTTTAGTGTATGGCTTATGGAGACCCCTTTGAATTCCGGCCGTGTACATCGGCAAGCAAGTTATGTTTGCTTGGCTGCTGGGACATGTGAGGTAACATCGTCTATACAGATCAATTTGAATAGTTTTACCTTATCTGTGAGTGCCTTTCTGTCCCTTGTCTTACAATACAGGTGTGATCCTGGTTGTTATTAGTATGTTCTATCTACTTGGTTGGCAAATGGGAGCTGTAGAAGCTGTCTCACTCTCCATATTAGTGGGCTCATCTGTAGACTATTGCATTCATCTTATTGAATCTTTCCCCCTTCTCTTACAACAGGTGTGATCCTGGTTGTTATCAGTATGTTCTATCTACTTGGTTGGCAAATGGGAGCTGTAGAAGCCGTCTCCCTCTCCATATTAGTGGGCTCATCTGTAGACTATTGCATTCATCTTATTGAATCTTTCCCCCTTCTCTTACAACAGGTGTGATCCTGGTTGTTATTAGTATGTTCTATCTACTTGGTTGGCAAATGGGAGCTGTAGAAGCCGTCTCCCTCTCCATATTAGTGGGCTCATCTGTAGACTATTGCATTCATCTTATTGAATCTTTCCCCCTTCTCTTACAACAGGTGTGATCCTGGTTGTTATTAGTATGTTCTATCTACTTGGTTGGCAAATGGGAGCTGTAGAAGCCGTCTCCCTCTCCATATTAGTGGGCTCATCTGTAGACTATTGCATTCATCTTATTGAAGGGTACCTTGTGGCTGGCGATGAGATACCAGATGCTGAAACTAAGGTAAGCTATAGTTTATTAGTCAGCTCCAAATGGGCGAGAAAAAGGTGGTCATTTTGGCGTATGTACATGTCACACTTATGATGCACTGTGCACCTTGTTGCAATATGTGATTCTTATGTGCTCACATACTCTTGTTGTAAGACGGTTTGTTACCAATCTGAAACTGACTAGATTATAGGAACAGATAATGTGTTGTATGAACTGTAACTGTTATTGATTTGGACCTATTCCATTAAACATCAGAGGAACCACTATGGACTTTTAGATGCTATTGTTTTCGCTTATATGTCAATAAATGCGTATGTTGTTTCGAGAGAAATTAGACAAATCAATGCACGGGTGCTAATGTTGATGTTGATGTGTGAATAATGGCAAGACCCAGCATTGGAGTGCTATCATATCAAAATTTGCGCAAGAGCATTGATTTTTCTAATTTTTCGAGAAACAAAAGATACGCATGCATACACAACACTATACAAATAAGAAATTAACAATTTGAGCATAATTTTGATCTATGTTAAAACGACTAAAAACATGTAAACAAGTTTGCTAACACCCGCAGTGAAAATCGGCCAACCCACGATTCCTGAACAATGGATCGAAACAAAGCGTGTGGTGCACGCATTGAAAGGAGCACACACGGAGTGCAATAGACACTTACAATGCACTCCGCATATTTAAGTTTCTTGCTTTCTGGATTGGTTCGACACTACTTAGAGTGTATGAATGTAATTTATTGTACTTCAAAGCTTGAAGCAGCTCAAAGTAAAAAGTGCGCTATTCAAACGCGCTAACTTAAACAATTGACTGGTATTGATTATCAATATCTTCTTAGAGTCTGGACTGTACTAGTATCGTCTAATACGGGAACACCCAGTATCGTTCGATACTGACACAAAGTCAGTGTTCCAGTATCAGACGATACTGGAACATAATTATGTCCCAGTATCGCCTGATACTGGGACAAATCACTACTGGTACACATGTATCAGTATTGGACGATACATTGCACTGCTCGATACTGGGCACAATTTGGTTTTCCAGTATCGGACAATACTGTAACAACAATATTATACCAGTATCGAGCGATACTTTTCATTTGCTAATATTGTGCGATACTGGTATACCAGTATCTGGGACCTAAAGTACACTATTTCCAATCCTTGAATTGATAGGGTGTAAGTGCAGACAAGTAATTGAGCTTTGCTTGAAACTTCATGTCATATTTTAATACATATTTTATAATATCCTCTAATTTGATCTCTACAGAGCAACGGATCACTCCGACAGTGGCGCACTAGGCAAGCCCTAATGACAATCGGCGTGTCCATCTTGAGCAGTGCCGTCACCACTCTAATCGCCGCCATACCCCTGTCATGCACCACCATCCAACTGTTTGCCAAATTTGGCAAGATTGTCGCCATCAACACCGTGGTGTCCATTGTGTTCACACTGACAGCCTGCTCAGCATTCCTCAGCTTATTTGCACCTGCTAAGTACAAGTGGAATGTCAAATGGCTGATTATCAGTAGTCTCATCGTGATTGGAATGTTTGGCACTTTTATTCTTGCCTTGTATTCAATGCATTTGTCTGGTTATGCAATACCCGGACCATCTGGGAATTCGTTATTTTAATCATGTTTTGTATAATAACTGTTCAACAGTCAGGTTTGTTGTCAATGAATGAAAGTGGTACAATATCTTTAAAGATATTACTGGTATATGTTCCAATAAGTTAATGCCTTATATAGCTTCTTGCCCATGTCATATATGCTGTTGTAAAACAACACCACATTATAACCATCTCATTGTGACAATTAAAGTCACTTATCGAAATTGCCCACTTTTTATTTCAGTATTTCAACAATGCAGGGTTATGCCTGAATAACAGGCTATATATTTAATACACATGATGAAGTGTAGGGGGAATAGGGGATCACATGCACTGAGATCACCATCACGCAATGGACTATATTGCACTGTAAGTTTGGTGGTCAATTTTCAGGTCATTATTTTGAGTAATGAGATCAATGGGAACAAATTATGAGATTTGTATATGTGACCTGATTGGTCACATATGTTGCTCAAGGATATTTCACTGAAATGAAATCTAATATATTTATTGTAATATATACAATAGGTTATAGCATACAATTATAATCATTATAAAGATCATGGTAACAAAATAATATTTTTGCGAAATATATTTGCGATGCAATTTAGGGTTCAAAATATTTGCCAGTTTTGATTTTACTTAGAGTCATCTGAAGTGGGGGCGGGGTGGTGGGTTGAAATCAGCACATGTTACTATGAAAACATTGCAATTTGAATATGGTCCTCCACCGTATCTGATAAGTTCTTGGTCCTAATTCAAAGAATATGTTTTAACCCTTTGAACCCGGAGTTATTATAAGGGTTCGGTACACCCACCCTGACTTCTCCGGGGGTAAAATGCTAAATATAGTACACCTATATCGTCGGTAATATATGGTACCGATGATAGAGGGCAGTATGCCATTGTACTACACGTATACGTAACCTATTTATAACATAAAAACGTCTGTTTTTATCGCCAAAATTGCCAATCATGACCGTAAAACAATGCATCCCTGTCTACCTGAGAAGAATCATCTGCGCCATATTGGGTTGCATATTCATCCAATTTCGCGCTTTTTGTGACTGTTTTCTTCAGCTGAATTACATCAAAACACAAAGAAAACCTTGCGAAACAATGTATTTCACATCGGGTGAACATCACATGACTTTCAAGTCACATGACCACTCAGTCATATGATCAATGTGTCACCTGGTCGCTCAGGTCGATTTTTCGACCTATCGGGTTATACGACGTTCTCCGATAGGTCGATAAATCGACCTATCGGGTTCAAAGGGTTAATGTCTCCCCCACTTGAGATGACACAACACCTCCTTTTTAATCCATGTTTTTCCTTCCTTTTTATTGTCGAAAGATATTCAACCATGTGCTAGTGTTGTATATGAACATTAATGACTCACATCAGAGCAGGTCATAAACATGATGCTTGTACAATATTCAATTTGTACTTTCTGTATGATTAAGGCATGTTAAATTTGATGGGCATGCATACCGATGTTCTGAAAATGTTCAAGGAATAATGAATCAAACCACAGAAAATCATCATTTTGTAATGGACCAATTGCTGGAACATGATTGAATCCTGAATTAAATTGTATTGTAATATCAGGATCATGTCTTACCTGTTGCAATCAAGAAGTTACATTTTTGAGGGAACAAGTATATTTGATGTAAACAAGGCTACAACAATGAGGGACCAAGTCAAGTTTGTTACTACATTGCACGCCACTATTAGTTTTACCATTTATACAAAACAAATGTTTACGAAAACTTTCCCAACTTTCAAAGTCTATGTCAAGAATTACTGAACCAATACTAAGCAATGTTTATACTTGTTATAATGCATTTGTCATGGTGATTCCAAATGTGGTGATGAAATTAAATAATTTTAATATTTTTAAAATTTTGAAAGTGTCGTCTGCAGACGCCTGCCTCGTGGAAAGTGTTAAGTTGTGTTACATTTGGATGGGCATGCATACAGATGTTCTGAAAATGTTCAAGGAATAATGAATCAAACCACAGAAAATCATCATTTTGTAATGGACCAATTGCTGGAACATGATTGAATCCTGAAGTAAATTGTATTGTAATATCAGGATCATGTCTTACCTGTTGCGATCAAGAAGTTACATTTTTGAGGGAACAAGTATATTGATGTAAACAAGGCTACAACAATGAGGGACCCAGTCAAGTTTGTTACTACTTTGCACGCCACTATTAGTTTTACCATACAAAAACAAATGTTTTTCGAAAACTTTCCCAACTTTCAAAGTCTATGTCAAGAATTACTGAACCAATACTAGTACTAGGCATATTTATACTTATTATAATGCATTTGTCATGGTGATTCCAAATATGGTGATGAAATTAAATAATTTTAATATTTCTGAAATGTTGAAAGTGTCGTCTGCAGATGCCTGCTTCGTGGAAAGTGTTAAGTTGTGTTAAATATGGATGGGCATGCATACAGATGTTCTGAAAATGTCCAAGATAGTGAATCAAACCACAGTAAATCATCATTTTGTAATGGACCAATTGCTGGAACATGATTGAATCCTGAATTGAATTGTATTGTAATATCAGGATCATGTCTTACCTGTTGCAATCAAGAAGTTACATTTTTGAGGGAACAAGTATATTGATGTAAATAAGGCTACAACAATGAGGGACCAAGTCAAGTTTGTTACTACATGTACTTTGCACGCCACTATTAGTTTACCATTTATACAAAACAAATGTTTACTAAAACTTTCCCAACTTTCAAAGTCTTTGTCAAGAATTACTTAATCAATACTAGGCAATGTTTATACTTGTTATAATGCATTTGTCATGGTGATTCCAAATATGGTGATGGAATTATATAATTTGAAATGTTTTGCAATTTTGAAAGTGTCGTCTGCAGACGCCTGCCTCGTGGAAAGTGTTAAGTGATGTTAAATATGGATGGGCATGCATACAGATGTTCTGAAAATGTCCAAGGAATAATGAATCAAACCACAGAAAATCATCATTATGTAATGGACCAATTGCTGTAACATGATTGAATCCTGAATTAAATTGTATTGTAATATTGGAATCATTTCTTACCTGTTGTGATCAAGAGGTTTGAGGGAACAAGTATTTTTAATATAAACTACAATCTTGGAACACTTGCGTGTGATTAACAGAAAAGTGCTCCCCCGTACAATGTTGACCAAGGCCAGTGGCTCCTGCAGCTTGTCAGAGTGTCCCACATTGATCGATGGGGGTGGGGAAGGAAAAATCTCATTTGAACAAGTTCCGTTTATAACAGAAGACACTAAGTATTAATACATGCACATAATACCCAACACCTGTGCACCCGTTCCCGTTCCAAGGACTTTTTTCCAAGATTGTAGGTTACAATATATTAGGGACCAAGTCAAGTTTATTAAGCTTGGCATTAAAGGTACAGCTAATAATATTGTACTATTCTTGTAGATAAACACATGTATTTTGTTTTGTTAAACACTGTATGTCTTTCAGCATAAATGTATGGAATAGATGAAGAGGTAATGTATTCTGGTGCTGTACTGTGTATGTACACTTTTCTTGCCATTTAAAGGTGCATATCAACGACAAAATAATTAAAACGAATTGTGATGCATTTCCTTGCACACTTTTTAAAAATAAAATATGCATTTGACCACATCTGATAGAACATAAAACAAGCTTTTGAAGAACATTTTAATATTTAAGTAACATTTTTGAGGATGTGATAAAATTGTTCATATATTTTAACAATATTCTGATTTTTATCCTAAATAAACCAGCAAGATGCCCATTTAATGTGATGTGTCGCATGGTTATAATATATTATTCATCTTTATCATTACTGAAATATCTCAGTATCATTTACACATGTTTCACTTTACCATGTAGCGTGATTTTATGTATATTTTATTATTTACTTTTAAATCTTGTGCAATTCAAAACAAGCGCTGCCCACTATCTAGACTCCTCAGGTACAAAAATATCTGAGAAAGGGCTATTTGAGTCTTTCAATACAAGAATTAATTTCAGAATTTATTCGGAATTTCTCACAACTTGAAATTTAGAGCTCACCTTTTTGATAGCTTTTCTTTGATATCTCCGATTTCATCAGCCCTGATGTACATGTTGAATGTCATCTTGAGTCGCTGGCACCAGATGGTGTCAGACGACTCAGCAGGGGGTTGTACCTGCCTGCGTCTCTGTTAGGGTGCTCCGAAGAATCCTTGTGGGCCTCACATGTGACAAACCAGGACTTGTTTTGGTCAAAGGTGTAGTTAGTGCTAAGCAAACCTGAAATAATTATTTGTTAGTCCGTAAATAGATATGTCTTTTTTGACAGGAAATTATGGTGATAGGAATACCCCATGTGTAGCATGCCGCCAACAAGTATAGTAGGCAATGGTAAATCATGATACCGATACAAGAATGATTTAATTCTTACACATATTTCCCTGTTTTCTAACAAATTCAATCTAGAAAATGATATACTATAGTTTTTAATAATCAGTTCCAAATTGGAGAGAAATATGTGTACAGTCGCTGCAAAAGGATGCAGTTGTCTCTCAAAGAAAAAGATGAGATCTTATTTTACCAACAGAAGGAGCTTTTTGAAAGCCTCAAAATGACACCTTTTTGGTTAAGATTGGATATTGCTGAGTTCATGAAGACAAATTACTGCAATCTTTTCTTTGTTTTTTCATGCCTAATTTCATATGTATTTATTTCAAAATGCATTATGGCAACTGCACCATTTTGTCGCGACAGTACACATTTATCTCTCTGAGTGCAAAGGTATTCCAAGCGTATATACACAATTTGACATGCCTGCATCTTGTATATGGGGCGCATATGATGAACTATGTTTGCTTCATGAACACTTAATCTTTTCTGGATCAATTTACCTCTGTCAGCCTCATCACCAATATGGGCTGATTGAGGTATGCAGCCATGTTTTATGCCTGCCAATCATGGACTGATTGAAATACAGTTTTTAACTGCCAGCATAAAACCATTTATTGGGAACAAAATTATAACATGTTATGCAACCTTTTTTAAATTTGACACTGATATTACACTCACTCAGTTGTATTTTGACCTTTGTTGATACCCATAATCATCATGATTATATAGTCACCTTCAAAATGGTTGGCTGGAGAAGGCGTGTTTGTATACTTGCTAGTGGGCGGTAACGATAGCGACTCTCACCAAATACGCACCAGTTAACGCACTGGCACACGCATAACACACCTGTCAAACCGGCCAACAATTTTAAAGGTTATTATAGTTGTATCCTTGTAGCTTAGTTTAATATTTATATCCTTTGTATATAATGTTTAAACACCATTGTTGTTCCGAGTGTTTCAATTTTATCTTATTTATTATAAGTGCCTCTTTAAGTTATTTGGGTTTATCCGAGGGAGGGTTATTAGAAACAATGCTCAGACAATTTCTTTGGTAATATCAAATGGGAATCCTGACACCGTTTGCACATTTAGACCTTACATTTTTCGTTATGATAAAACAATATCTACTGTTTTTTTATAATGAGCATAACATTAAAAAATATTGTAAGAAAAACTATAATCCATTGGACTATCTGCAATACTTTATGTTAATTTATCAATGATTTATTTATATCAAGGGAAATTAAAGGAACTGTCATGAGTCACTGACCCTGCTGTATATTGATGTGGGACTGGATTCATTTTATTTTCTGGCCCATGACCCCAGGTACAGTGGGTAATACAAGGAAATACATTTTGATGTTTAACACTTGAATAGGGAGTAGCACTAAACAAAGTTATAGATTGGTTTATTGAAAAATACAAAATTGTGGCTTAAAAGCCAAATTGCATTGCACTTACAATATTATAAAAACATTTAAATACTCATTCAACTCATTTTCTGAAATATTTTCATGTGCAAATATTTGGAAACGTAATTTATTCAGATTTATAAAATATTATGAAATATGGAAGTAAAGATATATGTATCTATTTGGGATAATTTCCCCTTTTTAGTTTGCTTATCATGTCTTTGAAATACTTGTATTAGTCCTAAGTATAAGCATAATTATGGAACAATGTTTAATAAGGACCAGAAATCAACAATAAAGATTTGATTAAGAAATCAAGACTGTTTTCATATTGTTTCTTTGTCTAAAAGGTGTGTGTGACCTTATCAAATTCATTTATTTATTTATTTCATTTATAACAATTAGGCTGAAAAGCCAGGACAAACCCAATAGTGACTATAACCCTAACTCTATTTCACCACACGGCAACAGAATTTTTTTCCGACACCTTAAATTCACCAGAAAGGTCACCCCGATCCCCCCGGGATTTGAACCACGGACCTCCAGCTTCAGGGCTCAGATCCTAGCCACTACACCACGGCTCCCAGTCGACACTCGGCGTGTATATTCGCCTCGTTATATAGCATGGGTCCGTTTTGTAGCCAAAAAACCTGCACGCCGGGTTATAGAAACACTTTTTCCGCACAGTTGCCGTATGGTGCAGTAGAGTTAGGGTTATATATGATGAAAATTACCAAATTTGGAATGAAAAAAATAATAAATATTTTTACTGTATAACCCTAACTCTATTTCACCACACGGCAACAGCATTTTTTCCGACACCCAAAATTCACCAGAAAGGTCACCCCGATCCCCCCGGGATTTGAACCACGGACCTCCAGCTTCAGGGCCCAGATCCTAGCCACTACACCACGGCTCCCAGTCGACACTCGGCGAGTATATTCGCCTCGTTATATAGCATGGGTCCGTTTTGTAGCCAAAAAACCTGCACGCCGGGTTATAAAAACACTTTTTCCGCACAGTTGCCGTATGGTGTAGTAGAGTTAGGGTTAAGCACTAAATTAAAGGGTTGCCCGATGTGTTAGTGTACAGATACTGACCCGGGATGATCCCCTACTCTTTACGAAGGAGTCTGGCCTATTAACGTGCTGGGGGATAACTTTTCCGATGCACGGGACCACCATTCCTATGTGACTTACGAACCACGAGGCAATTGAGACGAAGTACGTTGCCCAAGGATACAAACAATTGGAGTGGCAATCATTCTCTGGCTTCCTAACCCCATTCCCTATGGCTATGTTATGGCTCAGGAGAGGTTTTTCTCATTAGACAAGTAAAGCTGATAAAATATGGCAGATATATCTTCAATAAACACAAATGAAATCCAAACACAACTTTTAAGAAGAAACCACTATATTATAGCTCAAATTGTATTTGCTATTGTGAGCGCACAATGCCGATATATCCGGTGCCTAATTTCATTTTGAAAACCATTTCACCACTCAGTAAACTCAGGATAATAGCGAGTTATCTTTTCAATCAATAATAATTCTATATTGCTTTGGGCCTGTGTTCTATGCAATATAATAAATAAAAGCGATATCACAAAGATTTTGTGTGTATTGAAAGTGTGATATTTTCTTAACACGTTTGTAATAAAGTTAACACTTTCCACGTGGCTGTCGGTTTAACATGACTAACAGATTTTGTTGAAACCTTTCCCAACTTTCAAGGTCTATCTCAAGGATTATTGAACCAATACTAGACATGTTTGTACTTATGTCAATGCATGTCTCATAGTAATTCCAAATATGGTAATGATATTAAATAATTTTACATTATTAAAACATTTTGTGAACTTTTGGAATGTCGTCTGCTGACGCTTGCCGCGTGGAAAGTGTTAAGGCGTTTTCAATCCAGGTTAAGCAATCGGGGAATAAAACCCTGAGGAAGCACTATTCAACTGATTCGAATTACAACGATCTTTGGAGAAGAAATAAAGAAATTCAATAGATAGTACAATACATCAGTATTTAATGAGCTTTTATTGACAAACTAACTAAGTTTTAAGTTTCAAATACTTTTAAAGGATCATTTTAATTTTAAAATGATTAAAGCAGTCAAGAGTTTACATTCTGTCATTATAAATTAGAGTTTTCTAATCATTTCTACGGGATCTACCTTCAGTAACATTTTGACGACTTATCTGTATGCAAAATAATTGGGGCAAATTAAAACAACAACCCATACATTATAAAGCCAATAGACAAATAAGCTATTCCAAGATGGTTGATATTTCTTGAACAGTGTCTATACCAGTTCAAAACAGATACCGGTAACTCCTTATAAGGCGTTTTTCCAGAAACATCAAATCGCCAAGAAACTGAAAATAAAACAAACATAATCAATACAAACAGAGTCAATATAATGGATATAAATGAGACTTTAAAACCTTGAGACTAGGCAATGTACATGCCATCCTGATGTTTCTTGGAAGCTGTTCCACAGTGAGGGCGCATGCAGAAACATAAAAGGCAATTTATCCCTAATACGATTTTCACATTATGTGCAGTAAGAGAGGTTTCAGAGTTTCAGACGATGAACGTGTAATGGGCCTAGTAAGAGGTTTGAGTTCATGAGAGAGAATGTCTGAAGGTAATCTGCCAGTGGCGTGTCGGTTGAGATTGGCACTGTCGGTTGAGATTGGCACTGTCGGTTGAGATTGGCACAGATGGTTGAGGTTTTATCGCAATGCCCGTTTTTTCGCGCCGGTTTGGGGGACATCATGTAACCATCCCACCAACAACAACCCAACAACGTTGCCCGGCTATGCACGGGCGTGTATCGGGGACGTACAAGTGTGCCGCCTGTAGCGAGCGGGGACGTACATCACTGAAATAATGAGCCGGGGAATGGATGTAGCCGGGGCGTACACTATATGTCTCGGCTGTTGGGGACCGGAAATGTAGCTGGAGCGTACACCGGCTAAGCTTTATAAGAGGGACCGGGACTGTAGCGGGGACGTACACAAAATGGTCCCCGCACACGATTGTACCGGGGACGTCACATTGGCAATATGTACGTCTCGGCCCAAATCCCCGCTAGTCCCGGGGCCGGGATTGCAATTAATAAGTGCATAATTGCTTGCCCATTTAGAATCAGCCGACATTTTGAACGCATGTCAACTGCATTTTGATCTTTCGTTAATGATTTCAAAATGCATCGGTATGCTGTAAGTAAGTCTTAACTGAACATCCTAAATGAATCAATCTTTGCCAGTAGCTTAATGCACAATTCCAACCCATCCGGATTTACATGTGTATAAAGAGGTTTTACGACGAGCCAATCTACGATAACCTAGCTACCTGCGATGCTATCAATTCTCCAGACATCTTAATGGATCAATCCCTCAAAATCAACAGCGTCAGCTAACACTATGCCATGCTTTTTAGTTATTTGTGTCTTGATTATTTAAATCACTGGGAAAGGGCAGTTTAAAAGGGAAACATGAACGAATAATGTCAAATACTTAGGATGTGTTGGTTCACCTTAGGATATTTAGTTTGCCTTAAGATATTGCCAATCATAAAATAATACGATAATCCATAATCCATTACGTCAAGGATAGTTTGTGAGAGAAATATTTAGTTATCTGAACGCCGAGGAACAACTCTTGCCAATCTGGAACTTAAAGTCGAAATTGAAAAAACTATGGTTGACAAAACGATGGCTTGCTCGGAACACTTCGCGGAACTACACTGCAAAAACTCCGGTGTTGAATTTAACACCATGGGTGTCACTATAGGACCGGTGTAAAGTGGTCCGGTCCTATAGTGACGCCCATGGTGTTAAATTAACACCGGAGTTGTAGTGTAGAACCAAATATCGAAAGACATGACATCGGACAGGAAGTTTGTAGATAAGTTTGAAGGTTGCGGGAAGTTCCATAAGGCGAGGTGGATTACAACATCTTGCAAGCGGTACATAATTAAATCAATCTGGTTTTGTGTGGGGGCTGTGACAAATTTGAGCATGGAAATGCTAACATTACCGATATTAACCTACCTTGTTGTAAGTTCTTGTCCAAGATTTACTGGACAAGTAGTATTTCCTTGAGTCCAGTGAATCCTTAACAATTTAAAGATTTCAGATTATAGTACGATAGTGATCGATCAAACCTATAAAGTCAGCTGATTTTGGATTTCTGGTTAAACCAACGAGATAGATATGAATAGAGTGCCCTGCTTGTCAAGAAAATGAAGTCAACAAATCAACAAATAATTTTATGAAATTTCATCGTTTTACAAAATCAATCACATAAGTAGGTAAATATGCACATATTTTGGCCGAGAATCCCGTATCAAGATTTAAGATTGACCCAAAAAGGGCTGATTTTCAGTTGTTTTGAGTACCGTCTGCTCGCAAAATTGTATAAAGTTGCCGTATTATTTGCAAATCCACTAAATTCAGTCGATTCATTCATGAACCGTTGCCGCAATTGGTCGCAAGATCGCAAAATTGGCTTCACGCGACCAATTGCGGCAACGGGCCCTGAAATAATATTACTGATTTCAGAGTTTTATTTTGCTATCTTTTATTTAACACTGATATCTTATGTAGTTTAAACTAAGAAATCAAGATATCCAAAACAAAAGTTGATAACTATTTCTACATTTTTAATGTATAACTGATTGAAAGATTTGGCGTTTCATCTATAATTTTACACGATTTCGAGAATGAGATTTAGGGTTGCATTGTAAATGGGCTGGCAATGACCCTAGCTACAGTTATCGCTCTACCTATATCTATCTCGTTGGGTTAAACAAATGTAGACGGTTGTCAGAGATGTGCGTGGTATTGTATGTGAGACAACTCTAATGCGATGCAGTCACCTGCTTCATTGAAGTATAACAAATCCAGATCCAGATCCAGGTCACAAATCTGGTTGTATCTGGATATTATTGCACTGTGTGCAGCATGCTGTCATGTCATCAGGTATGGAATTATCGCCTAACAATGTTAAACATTATCTAGAATGATATGCATCGTGTCGTGTGCATGGTACGCAACAAAAGAGGTGTCAAAATGCGCAGAAGATAACTGTGAATCGAATTAATTAATTATTTTGTTTGCAAACTATTACAGGTTTCGATAAATCTGATCATTTGTAAGTGTTTAGATACTTTATTAGCGCAGTTTATAAGTGATAGGCTGCCTGATCCGTAAAAAGAAAGGGAAACAGTGATTATTAGGTCCTAGATTCTGGACTGTACTAAGTAGCGTCCGATACTGGTACAAAGTCGGTGTTCCAGTATCGGCATTATTATTTACCAGTATCAATACTGAGACAAATCATACTGGTGGCAGATTATGTGTACCAGTATTTAATTGCCCTATATTAGAACACATAAACGGTCCATTATTTCTCGATACTGGAACACAACACAATATGGTGTTCCAGTGTCGACCGATACTGGCAACTTTTATATTCCAGTATTGATAAACTGATACAAGAATCTGAGACCTTAATTACTCTTTTTCAAAAGAAAGGAAAAAAACGATAAACTTTACTTACTTCCCTAAATTTCGAACTCCTTTTGGATGACCAATCCGACCCACATATCAAGCAATCGCTCCAATTTCTGATTCGCCTTAAGCATGTTAAGTATAACATAAGTGTTCAAAACATGTTTGTTTGGATGAACATGTTGGTTGGATCAATATCTATACACTGTCATTATTAAATGAAGTTTAGCTGAGAGCGTGTTTATTTGAATAAAGACATGTCTGGTGTGACTCAAGCTGTACAAATTAAAAATGAATACAACATATGAAACGTTCTGTCGACGGAAAGATAATGTGAGATATGCTGTAAATAAATCAGACGTGAGAATTATTTCTGGTTTCAGAGTGTCCTAGATTCAATATACGGTACCTGGAAAGTGGCATTTATTTGGCTATGCATATCTTTGCTATTGGTCTCAGTACCTGTGATTATATTATCGACATAATATACACTATAGCTTTCTTAGGAATTTTAGATTTGAAAGATTAGTCGTTTATCATAGAAATTAAAGGCACAGGTCCACTTTGACTATAGCTTACACCTGTTCATTTGATGACAAGTGAAATAGAGTCTTAAAAGATGGAGAAATCTCAACCTTGAAATATTCTCAAAGGATCCGATTGGTAAGAGTGGAACTTTTGGGTTTAAAGATTAATTTGGTAACACATGTTGAATTCCAAGTCTGAATGAGATCACCCGTTTTGAAAATCTATACATCCACTGACCATGTTCGGTACAAAAGTCTGTTGAAATGGTTACGGTATGCATGTCATTTGCTGTGTCCTGATTTGATTTTCCTAAACGTTGACAGATATCGACTGTTTGTGATCCTTTTTGAAGCAATATTTACATTGTGTAAAAAAGGTGTTAAGCTTCAGTGACGTAATACCACTTGAAAATCCGGTTTTCACCAATGAAATAAACAGGTAATAGACGTTATTCATAATTGGCGCATTTACGTCAAAAGAGGACCGTGCTTTCCATCTGAGAATGCTCAGAGCCAGAGCAATTAGTGCTCCGAAAACGAGGCCAATGGTGTAGCCGGAGACGAGAGTGATTTAGTTTTTCAATGTGGTGAACTTTGCACTAATCATAAAAATGCTTCATACTTCTGAGCTGTTCAACATTTGACCTTATTACATTCTTGAAATAAACTTAAAGTATGAAATATCCGTTATTCCACAACTTTGAAATGAAATGTTTGCTGGTAACCGACAGCCCTGACCGACACTATCTAGGAAAATGTGGAAGTTCACAGTTCATTACAGTGCAGTAAAAATACGAGATTGTACGGTTTATCGAGTATGTCTCCCTCTTTGACATGAAATCGTCAATTACGAATAACGTCTAGCCCTGTCACACATACGGCGATCAGACCAACGATTGCACTGCGCTCCAAACAGTATAAAAATATGAATAACACGCAGTGAGAGCGCGGAAAACTGTCCTAAATTGTCCATTTTTAAGTCAAGGTCACTAAAACCCGTTCACCTTCTCTGCTGCGATCAGCCCGGCGCTTGGATTATGCTGAAACATTATCAAAAAATACAAGTGTATTGACAATTTGTGGCTTTTGAAAAGTGACTAAATTTCTTTAAATGGTGCTAATCATGGTTTATCTTTGTTGCTAGATGTTAAGTTTGGTATCAAAATAGAGCGTCCTTGATGGGGACCCACCCCGCCCGCTCTAGATGGTATCCACTGCGTCCCCAATCGGCTCTTAGAGACATTACTGCGTTTTGCTGGTAACCGACACTATCTAGGAAAATGTGGAAGTTCACAGTTCATTACAGTGCAGTAAAAATACGAGATTGCATGGCGTTTTGATACTTTTTGTGATCCTTTTTTCAGCGCAACGAGAGCGCAAAAGGCCTGATCACCGTACGTTTGACAGAGGTATTTAAAGTACGAAACATGTTCACTGTTATATATTGCTGGTATTTAGAAACACTCTTGTTTTATATTTTACATATTGTTTTCCTCACGGTACAAATAATTCTGGGACACCCTGTTTAAGCTGATGTTTGCCCTGTTCCGTATCAGCCAGATTAATAAGAAAGATATGACGTAGGTTGCTAATGAATCCGAATTCTCTGAACATTTAATACATCCGCAAGGAACTATATATTTCGAAATTCCGCGTGCGTATATAATGGAAGTGACAATATATCTGTGAATTTATTTGTTTGGATTCTATATAGACTGAGGCTCCGAGTTATACATGATACATTTTACCCTAAAGAGTTTCAACAGCCTTTCTAGTCTAGTTT
Source organism: Ophiura sarsii (assembly GCA_035610835.1). NCBI lineage: Eukaryota > Metazoa > Echinodermata > Ophiuroidea > Amphilepidida > Ophiuridae > Ophiura > Ophiura sarsii. Next base: position 5,064,581 of record CM069446.1, on the reverse strand, counting down.
TAGACAATGGGGACACAGACGCGCAATGACCATCTTACAATGAATATTCTTCACATTCAATGTTCATCCGATTCCAGTAAACTTAAGAATCAGGTGTGGGGGCGGGGATATAAAAGTAGAGCAACAACCAGACTGAACCCTCATAAGAGCCCTATAATTCATACTTTTCATGCTAATTATTTACATACACATGCTTTATTGAATACATTTTACCACGTCTTCATTCAATGGCATTGTTGCACCTGACTTATCACATTATTGCCCGGAAGATCAAACAATCATAGAATTGTTGATCGTAAGAAACATCTGTTCCTTCAGGTGTCGTTCGTTCGGGTATAGACACTGGAATTGGATCGCATACAGCTAACACAAACAGTTCCTGACCATGTGCTTTCATGTTAGATAATTCAAAATTCAAATCTCGGGATATTTCCAAACTGTGGTGCATATCAATGAAGAGCTGATGCGTTCATCTTTACAATGGTACCCAATTTGTAGCAATATCCTGTTCCAGTGATCTGCCACTTGCTTGAAAACATGGAGAGGTCTGATGAGTTGATAAAATGCCCTTTTTGGTGGTTCCCAGTTTCATTTTGGGGTTCCCAGTGTTTTGGGTTCCGAGGTGTTTAAAGTGCTCAATAAATATATTTTGGGGTTGTGCTGGGGTGTAGTAAATAAGGAAGGGGTGGGTTGACAAAATGTCTTTTTCGGTGGGATGTGGTGAATAAGGAGAGGATGTATTGTCAAAATGGCACATTTTAGGGGTTCCCAGTGTTTTGGGTTCCGAGTTGTTTAAGTGCTTAATAAATATATGTTTGGGGTGGGGCGGTTGTGGGGAATAAAAAGGGGGTTGGTTGACAGAATAGTCTTTGTTGATGGTTCCCAGTGACATATTGATGGTTCCTAGTGTTTGAGGTTAAAAAACTGGGAATCACCTTAATGTCAATGGGCATCAACTAAATGACACTGGGAATCAACAAAAATAAGTTTTTGTCAACCCGGATCATTGACTACATCCCTAACCAAAAACTGTATATTTATTGACCGCTTAAACAACTCGAAACCCATGACACTGAGAACCACCAAAATGACACCGGGAACCACCAAAAGATCATATTTGTCAATCCTCCATCCCCTATAACTCCATCTCCTACCACCCATCCATATCTAACCCAACACCAATGACCACATATCCATTCACCAATGTCAACCCTTAAAACAAAATCTTATGGTTCTAACCCCTCAAATGATAATGGATCAATCTCAAACTTGATTAATCCAATCAGAAGGAACTTCGATGGCAGTGGAAAGATGAAAGGAAATAATTGAATGCCGATACTTTATATATTATAACGGAATAAATCGTATTGAAGACTGGAAACCATCGCAAACCATAGCTCATTCTTACCCTGCCCTTAGTTGGATTCAATCAGAAGCTATTGCGTTTTCCCAAGTGATAAATTCGTTATCCCCTGTTTGATAACGCAATACGGTGTACGGTTGATACCTATGGTGGCGCCCAAGCATAGGTATCTTCCCCTATTGCGTTATCAAACAGCTGGGGATAACTTATGGTATATATTAAGTAACCACACCCAATGAATCAAAATCTCCAGCAAATTCCTTTTTCTATGGGATGTTATTGAGTTTAATGTTACATTGTGCGCAATCGAAATCATTCAGGCATACGTTTATGGCAGGCCCAATGTCCAGTAACTCGAAAAACTAAGTTTTTAGCCGAAAAACTGGTTTATCGATTGAAAATCCAAGTTTTTCAAGTGAAAAACCAAGGTTTTCGGATTATTGGACATTAGGCGTCGAAAGACTTCGTTTTTCAATTGATAAACCAAGTTTTTCGAATTATTTTACATTCCGCGTTGAAAAACCAAGTTTTTCGGATTATTGGGCATTAGGCGTCAATTGATTTGAAAAACCAAGTTTTTCGACAGCTGCGAAATACTTGGTTTTTCAAATGAAAAACCAAGATTATCGATTTGAAAAACCTAGATTTTCAGTTGGCTGGAGAAAATCTTGGTTTTTTGATTGAAAAACCAAGTTTTTCAACGCGGAACGTAAACTAATTAGATAAACTTGGTTTATCAAAATGATAAACCAAGTTTTTCGAATTATTGGATATTGCACATAGAGAAACCAAGTTTTTCAACGCGGAACGTAAATAATTAGAAACACTTGGTTTATCAAATTGATAAACCTTTTCGAATTATTGGACATTAACTTTGATAAACTTGGTTTTTCGATCGAAAAACCAAGTTTATCAAAGTGTAATGTCTGTGGCCCGATGTCCAGTAACTCGAAAAACCAAGTTTTTCGCCGAAAAACTTGGTTTATCGATTGAAAATCCAAGTTTTTCTCGTAAAACTTAAATTAAATTAAAACACCAAGTTTTTCAACGCGTAATGTCCATTAATTAAAACTTGGTTTATCATTTTAAAAACTTGGTTTTTCAACGCGGAATGTAAAATGATTCGAAAAACTTGGTTTATCAATTGAAAAACGAAGTTTTTCGACGCCTAATGTCCAATAATCCGAAAAACTTGAAAAACTTGGTTTATCAATTGAAAAACGAAGTTTTTCGACGCCTAATGGTCCAATAATCCGAAAAACTTTGTTATCATTTTTTTTGTTATTGTTTATCATTTTGAAAAACCAAGTTTTTTCGATCGAAAAACTTGGTTTTTCTACGCGGAATGTAAAATAATTTGAAAAACTTGGTTTATCAATTGAAAAACGAAGTTTTGCGACGCCTAATGTCCAATAATTCGAAAAACTTGGTTTAATATTTGAAAAACCAAGATTATCGATTTGAAAAACCAAGATTTTCACCTAGGCGTCGAAAAACTGGGTTTTTTTCAATTGATAAACTAAGTGTGTCTAATTATTTTACGTTCCGCGTCGAAAAACTTGGATTTTCAATTGATAAACCAAGTTTTTCGAATAATTGGACAGTACACTTTGATAAACTTGGTTTTTCGAATCAATAATCTTGGTTTTTCGCTTGAAAAACTTGGATTTTCAATCGATAAACCAAGTTTTACGGCGAAAAACTTGGTTTTTCGAGTTACTGGACATTGGGCCTGCCATATACGTTGATGCTTTGGGTATATCACACACATACACACCTACTACATATCATACATAAAGCGACGATATCCTATATGAAACTCGCTACAACTTGCGGTTACTTAAAACATCAAAATTGTCACAGTATCCAATCAATATCTATAAATGAGGTTACAAATTTCGAAGAAGAGACTTGCCCGCTTAATGTATTATCTCATGTGATAAGTGACTTAGAACTCTCACGAATTGCCCACTCCCACGCTTATGACAGTTGGAGGTAGGTATCTTCTTGTTTCTAGTAAAACTAAAAGTAGTAAGGGCTCATGCCCTTTCTCTCAACCGATCTAAGCGCGCTCTTTCATCGACCTTGGCGCGATCTAAGATCGCGATTTTTAAATCCGACCCTTCCACGGTCGTAAAATGTTTATGGCCATGTGTTTTGAACTCACCACCCAAAAAGGGTGGTGGCGTTGCATTTTTGGTGACGAATCATCCATCTCTCTCTATTAACTCAACAACTAAATGTGGTAGAGCTATGGTTTAGGTGTCATGTGAAAGCCTATTTATCTAGCTACATTGTGTTAATAAATCAGGTATTTCTATAAATGTTTGGCTGAGATATGATTGATTATGTTGTGAAAGTCAGGGGTGGTGGCGGTGGCGGCGGCGGCGGTGGCGGCGGCGGTGGCGGCGGCGCTGTGTGCAATCTCTATGGGAAATATAGAAAATGTTCCCAATTCTACGTTCAATTTACTATAACTCCTCATCCCTGTACGGTACAAACATGATTTTGCTCTCATTTTATAGATTTTTCTATATAAGATAAGATTCTGTTTCAACAAATGTGACAACTATTTTTCAACAATTGTAATCATGAATCGATTGCGTTGTCCTTGGCTTTTTCCCTATTCGCTACACAGTGAACTTGCCCTAATTCATCGGTTTTACATACATGACTATAACAAAAGAAATATTTAACCGATGACAGCAAAATTATACATTTTTGGAAAGCTCTCAAATAGGGGAATTCAAAAATGCCGTTTAAATCAGGATAGGGTGCATACCAAAAAATATATACTTGTAAACTCTAATAAATATGAAATTTAAACGTTTGTGCTCATTTACTTCTCGATTATAGTATATTTCAACATGTTTACCATTAACAACTATTATGTTCTGATGGGTAATTGCATGAGGAACTTAAATATGCACAGTAAAATTATGATTGGGAGAGGTATAAAATTATTATTGAGCTTAAATCAAAATATGAAAAAAAATCGATATTTTTTGAACATTCTTAATCACAACATGTTACCATTAAGTCTTATCTAAATTCCAATAGCATATTTAGATTCCTTGTGAGATTACCGTTCAGAAAATATATACTTTTTATGGTGTAGAACAAATAGTTATTGCGATATGCTAATTCGAATCTCAGATGGTGTAAAATGTAAAAATCTGAACATGCAACGGTAAGGGTGGCGAGTTCAAAACACACGGCCTTATGTTCACCGCCAATCGATAGCTAAACAATACCAAAATGCGTCAACATGTATCTGGTCGTCTAGACATATCAATTAGGCTACCGATCCATCGCGGTTGTGGAATGCTGTTTACTCTCGCTCTATTCATTGACGTTCTGCGCAGTATTGCCATGGTCTGGTGAATAGTGAAAGTAACTCATGTTCCCTTTCAACCCATTGAAATCCATGATGAAATCATTTGGGAGCTAGGTCACGTAAATTATATGTATAATGTGGGGGTGAGCTATTTACCATCGGGTTTGGTGGAAGTATTATTCGGGGATTTGAAAGTATTTATTATTTTACTGAGAATGGGATGCATACCGAAATGAACATAAATCATATAAAACCTGACAAGTGTTAACCCGACAAGTGTGCAATCTGGCAAATGGATCGCTCTTTACATCAGAGCGGGGGTCGGGTGATATTAATCACTGGTCAGCTATGGTATTTCTTAAAGAAAACAATCCTTCCTCGCGCTTTCCTCTGAATGGTTTGACAGAAATACAATAGTTCTATTGTTAACTCGAGATAAGTAGAGAGGCGGCTCATCAGGGTGTTAACCCCCGCATCAGCCTTTAAGGGCATCAGCCTTAATACGGTTGTGAACATTTTCTGTAAAATGAATGAAGAGTCATTAAATCTGAAACAATGGCGAAAGTTTCAGAGTTTCACACTGTGAAAATAAGTTAGTCATTTTCCATTTAATTATCCTTAGTACTATAAGACTTCGTTTTTACTTAAATGAGTTAGCGTGATATCTTATGAGACCAATAGGAGGGAAATGTCTATAACTTATTTTTAATGCACACCCCAAACCAAGTTTTGCCTCAATGCAGTTACATCAGATATTTTCGGTGTCGTGCTGGTTATTGGCATAATATTTCTTATGACTTCGGAACAGCATAGGATAAGATACAATAGCTATCCGTAGGCGTACCGAATTTGTACTAAACGAACACTTGGGGTAGGTTGAAATCATCTTTCGGAGAATGTTACAAAAATAGCTCAGACGGAAGAGGGATAAGCTTTATAAACTAACCACAGTCGACACCTACTAATATACAAAAGTGGCGTGCAGGTGATATGTTGAATGAAATGTGACAACTCATTGGAGTTCATGTTCTATATGCTTGCCAACTAGATAACGTTAAATGATCGCCACATAAAGTAGTATGGTAATGGTCTCTATAAATACATTGAAATCCATTGAAAGGTCAAAATATCGACGCGTTTTCTTCTAAATTTAAAAACTAAGTTTTCTCCTAAAATGGCGAAGTACTTTGAAAAAATTGTGCTCAAAACACCAAGTTTAACATTGAAAAACCCTCACTGTTTGTTTTATTTTTTGTTTTTTTTGTTTGTGGATTTTTGTTTTTGTTTTTTAAAGGTGGTTTATCGACTCATACGGTTTTATCGGGTTTTCCATTTATACTCTTGCCGATTTACACTTATCAACCAAAAGTATTAGGACACTTGGTCATGGTGTCAAATCATCCCAGATATTAAATTTGGAACATTTCACTATGAGTTGAACAAATGTGTTGCTGAATCTCTTTTCATTATTATTAATAATAATAATAGTGGACATTTATAATGCGCCGGTATCCGCCGCAAGCGACGCTTATGACGCTGTAGGCTCAAAACCACTAAAAACGGCCAATTACGCAAAATACGTGTTGATGCCTTCAATTAAGAATAACTATGAAAATTGGAAAGTAATTATAAACTACATGCATTATACATTTTCAACATAGAATAGACTAAAACTTCTGAAAATTCTAGGACTTGGGTATTATTATTTTGGAAGTTACGATTTCGTAAATACGCTAAACCGGGCAAAAACCATATGTCGCAAATCACTATCTATAGATAGTTTATGATGTTGAAGAAAACAAGTCCTGTCGTGCATAAAAGTAGTACTAGAAAGCAAACACAGTTGCATGCTTTACCAAAAAACAAAATAAAATGCATTAGAAATATGCAGAGGTTAATTTTTTTAAATTTTAATTGTCGCAAAGTTCCATTTAACATACGTTACCGTATACATATAAACTCACCCTTTCCCACCTTTTTTCAGTTTTAAGTCATATTTCTTTCTTTTATAAAATAACTAACACCTCGTCTAAAGCCTATATTAATGGAGATATAATTTGGGGAAAAGCTTTGGAGAAAAAAAATACATCTAGTATCGATTTTGTGACCGTATTGTGACAGTATAGTTAAGAAAAGTAACCTACGTTACCAATTTTATCAGAATTAAACAATGGGGTGTATACAAGGGATATACTAAATATAAGTACATGGTACCCTTATCCAACTGAAATTATTTTATTTCATCAGCGACCGTAAATCATGAACTGGGTCACAGTGAAGTTCAAATGAAACATCCGTTACCGAAACATACGTGACTGCCATTTCACCCACCTCAACTTATTTTAGTAAAATCGTAACGATCACCCCCTAGCAAGTGCTATTATACCGCCATCATGCGTCTAGGAGAAGCTGGAAACAAAAATAGTTGCAAAATGGCGCTTCTTAACAGAACCATGTGTAACGTAGGTTGCATCAATTGTAACGTAGGTTTCAATTTCACCTTTGTCTTTGTATGGTAGAATTTATAAGTACATGTTGTGTTTAAAGCGTGTGATATAAAATACAAAGTAGACAAACAATAAAGTACATTGTTTCAATGGAATAGGCATATTTTACGGACTTTAAAAAGCTTGCCAATCTAACATTTGAGCCATTGGTAACGTAGGTTTCATCAGTAAATTTTAACATTAACATTTAAAAAATAAAAAGTTGAGAATATTACGTGCTCATATTTGTCCGAGTCAAAATTCAAAGTGTTATCTTTAATTCTTTAGGTGTTACAATAGTTTTGAGAACATTTGAATTCTCACAAATTCTGAAATCCGAATTGGTCGTTTTTAGTGGTTTTGAGCTTATAGCCTATATTATTACGCTGCCGTAAGGAAATCGTCACAATCATTTTGCTTCATCTACGTGGCTGCTGGCTAGGCGCATATCCGTAAACTATCCATATCAGCACTTAGATTGCAACATCACCCTTTTTACAGCTACCCAATCTCGCTTGGGTCAACGAGGCAAATGAGACTAAGTATCTTGCCCAAGTTAACAAACACGTTGGTTATTGGTGCTCAAATTCGCGCAAGTGTATTGTATAACTATGACTTAATCGACACCGGGTCTTTCGATTGCCTAGAATTAAAAAACCCACCGTTTAGAGATGGCAGTTTGTATTCGTTTTGTGAAATAAGCTTCAAGTTAATCAGACGTGAGCATTATCTATGCTTTCAAGGCCAGGGTGTCCTGGATTTATACCTGGAAAGTCGCATTTTTTGGCTATGAATATCATAATTGTTATTAGTCTCAGTACTTGTTTATATTATCTACATTGTACATATAGCTTTCCTAGGAATTTTAGATTTGAAAGATAAGTCGTTTCTCGTAGAAATTAAAGGCATAGGTGCACTTTGACTAGCTTACACCTGCTCATTTGACGACAAGTGAAATATAGTTAAGATGGAGAAATATCATTCTTATTCTCAAAGGATCTACTGGTAAGAGTGGACCTAAGTGTTCAAAGATTAATTTGGTAACAGATGTTGAATTCCAAGCCGGACCGATATCACCTGTTTTGAAAATCTATATATAAATCCACTAACCATGCTCGTACAAAAATTAGGAACATTTTATTTTAGGTCCCAGATGCAGATATACCAGTATCGTTCAACACTGGAACATAAATGTTGCCGGTACCGGTCGATACTGGAACGATTTTGTTTTTCCAGTATCGGGCGATACTGGAACAACAAATTGTGTTCCAGTATCGGTCAATACTGTAATGTTTTTATGTTCCAGTATCGGGCGATACTGGTGCACATGAAACCAGTGACATTTGTACCAGTATTGAACGATACTGGTACATTATAATGCTCCAGTATAGCCCGATACTGGAACATTGTGTATGTGCGAGTGTCGGCGATACTGGAACACTGACTTTGTACCAGAATCGGACGATACTAGTACAGTCCAGAATATGGGACCTAATGATTTCCAAAAATCTGTTGAAATGATATGCATGTAATTTGCTGTGTCCTGTTTTGATTTTCCTAAACGTTGACAGATATCGACTGTTTTTTTACTTTTATGAAGCAATATTTACATAGTGTAAAGGATTTGTTACGCTTGTGTGACTTATTCCTTTGGCGTCAGTTTTGAGCGGTGGTATGTGGTTTATCATTGGAAATGCGCTGAAAATACATCCCGGCTTTTACCAATGAAATAAACAATTGTACGAAACATGTTAAATGTTATATTGTTGGTATTATTCTTGTTTTATATTTTAAATATTGTTTTCCTCACGGTATGAATAATTCTGGGACACCCTGTTTAAGCTAAAGCCTACCCCTGTTCCGTATCAGCCAGATTAAAAAGAAAGACATGACGTAGGTTGCTAATGTATACGAATTCTCTGAACATTTAATACATACGCAAGGAACAATTTCGGAATTCCGGATGCGTATAATAATGGAAGTGGCGAAAAATCACAATCTCCACAACATATCTGTGAATTTATTTGTTTGGATTCTAGACTGAGGCTCCAAGGCTACATGATAAATTTGACCATGAAGATTTTCCACAGCCTGTCTGGCCTAATTTAAGACAATGGAGACATACAGACGTGCAATGACCATCTTACAATGAATATTCTTCACATCCGATTCCAGTAAACTTAATAATTAGGTGTTCGTCATCACATTGGGGGGAAATATAAAAGTATAGCAACAACCAGGCTGAACCTTGTAAGAGCCCTACGATTCATACATTTTTTCATCCTGAATATTTACATACACATGCTTTATTGAATCCATTTCACCATTTCCCCCGTCTTCATTCAATGGCATTGTTGCACATGACTTCGAGCAATGCTCCATTGATCGCATTATTGCCTGAAAGATCAGACAATCATAGGATTTTTGGTAGTAAGAAACACCTGTTCCTTCAGGTTTCGTTCGTTCGGGTTTAGACACTGGAATTGGATCGCATACACCTAACACAGTAAGGCTATGATGTTTTAGGTAACCGCACCCAATAAATCGAAAGCTCCAGCAAATTCCTTTTCCTATGTGATGTTATTGAGTACACTGTACGCAATCGAAATCATTCAGGCATATGTCGATGCTTTGGGTATATCACACACACATTGCTACTACATACCATACATAAAGCAACGATATCCTATATGAAACTCGCTACAACTTTTATTTTTCATTAGGTGTGGTTACCTAAAACATCAAAAGTGTAAGAGTATCCAATCAATATCTATAAATGAGGTTTCAAATTTCGAAGAAGAGATTTGCTCGCGTGATGTATATCTCATGTGTTAAATGACTTAGAACTCTCACGAATTGCCCACTCCCACGCTCATGGCAGTTGAAGGGAGGTTTCTTCTTGTTTCTAGTAAAACTAAAAGTACTAAGGGCTCATGCTCTTTCTCTCAATCGATTTAAGCGCGCTCTTTCATCGACCTTAGCGAGATCTTAGATCGCGCTTTTTAAATCCGATCCTTCCACGGTCGTAAAATATTTATGTTCACCGACGATCGATAGCTAAACAATACCAAAATGCCTCTACATGTATCTGCTACCGTCCAATCGCGGTTGTGGAATGCTGTTTACTCTCGCTCTATTCATTGACGTTCTGCGCAGTATTGCCATGGTCTGGTGAATGGTGAAAGTAACCCATGTTCCCTTTCAACCCATTGAAATCAATGATGAAATCATTTGGGCGATAGGTCACGCAAAATATCTGTATATTGGAGGGGTGATAACGGAGGAGGGGGGGGGGGGGGGGGGTAATATATTTATTATCGGGTTTGGTAGAAGTATTATTCTGGGATTTGAAAGTATTTATTTTACTGGTATGGGATGCATACCGAAATGTACCTGTGAACTCTCAGGTACAGCCTCCGTAAAACTGCCGTAACTTCTTCAATATTCATTTAATCTTTATAAATGTAATATAATGTAAAAGCTGAATGCAAACTGCTTATCCACAAAAATAGCCTGTGTAAGTAAATGTAATAAATATAAGAGGACCTGACGTTTCGATTCTAACAGAATCTTTATCGAAGGTAAAATGACAGAATACAACATTACACAACATATATATAGACAGAGGAACAATAGGCAGGAAGTCAAAGTGACAGATGAATGAATAGGGGAAGATATCATGCTAGACAGCTGATTGATGAAGTGGATAAAATAACAAAAGGATGACATAGACAAAGGGGAGATTATAAAGTAAAAGGCAAATGGGATATAAAAATAATTGGTGAGTGAAATCAATAATGGTGATTGATGACAACAAATAGATATAGGTATCTATTTGTTGTCATCAATCACCATTATTGATTTCACTCACCAATTATTTTTATATCCCATTTGCCTTTTACTTTATAATCTCCCCTTTGTCTATGTCATCCTTTTGTTATTTTATCCACTTCATCAATCAGCTGTCTAGCATGATATCTTCCCCTATTCATTCATCTGTCACTTTGACTTCCTGCCTATTGTTCCTCTGTCTATATATATGTTGTGTAATGTTGTATTCTGTCATTTTACCTTCGATAAAGATTCTGTTAGAATCGAAACGTCAGGTCCTCTTATATTTATTACCTTTATAAATGTATACAGTTTTTTGCAGAAAAGGGTTCAATGAATCCAACCATCATAATGAAATTGACCATTTTGGAAAAAATTATAAAAAACATGTTTTTTGACCCATTTTAGGTTTGGAAAAGATAACTCAAAATATATTTTGTTAAATTTTGTCATACTAGTTTTATGATAATCCTGATAACATTCCCCAGGAGTGTTTTTTTTTTTAATATCTTATTTTTTAAAATGGTGATTTTCATGATTTTGGCGGTAAAAAAAATCACATTTTTTGGCACCTTTTGGTCTGTATATTAAAAAATAAAAAATAAGATATTAAAAAAACAAAAACGCTCCTGGGGAATGTTATCAGGATTATCATAAAACTAGTATGACAAAATTTAACAAAATATATTTTGAGTTATCTTTTCCAAACCTAAAATGGTTCAAAAAAGGTGTTTTTTATAATTTTTTTCCAAAATGGTCAATTTCATTATCATGGTTGGATTCATTGAACCCTTTTCTGCAAAAAACTGTATACGTTTATAAAGATTAAATGAATATTGAAGAAGTTACGGCAGTTTTACGGAGGCTGTACCTGAGAGTCCACAGCCCCCTTAATAATATAAAACCTGGCAAGTGTAAACCCGACAAGTGTACAATCTGGCAAATGGATCGCTCTTTACATCACAGCGGGGCCTGGGGGTCGAGTGATATTAATCACTGGTCAGCTATGTTATTTCTTAAAGAAAACAATCCTTCCTCGCGCTTCCCTCTGTCTGGTTCACTAATTGAGCCGTCCACAGTACTAAAATAGTTATATTGTTAACTCGAGATAAGTAGAGAGGCGGCTCAGTGGGGTGTTAATCACCGATCCTTTTGCGATCCTTTTAACAATAGAAAAGGATCGCGCTATGATCGCGCTATCCCGGGCGCTATCCCCGCGCTTAGGCGTTTAGATCGGTTGAGAGAAAGGGCATCAGCCTTAATACGGTTGTGAACATTTTCTATAAAATGAATGAAGTGTCATTACACCTGAAACAATGGCGTAAATACGAAGTTTCAGAGTTTCACACTGTGACAATAAGTTAGTAATTTCCACCTAATTATCCTTAGTACTATAAGACTTCGTTTTTACCTAAATAAGTTAGCGTGATATCTTATAAGCATGATAAGACCAATAGGAGGGAAATGTCTATAACCTTTTTTTTATCATGCAGAACCCGAACCGAGTTTTTGCCTCGATACAGTTACATTAGCTTTTTTCGGTTTTCGTGCTGGTTTATTGGCATTATATTTCTTATGACTTCGGAACAGCATAGGACAAGATATATTTTTTGTACCGCAAATTGAAAGAGGGAGACGTACAATAGCTATCCGTAGGCGTACCGAATTTGTACTAAACGAACACTTGGGGTAGGTTGAAACCATCTTTCGGAGAATGTTACAAAAATAGCTCAGACGGAGGAGGGATAAGCTTTATAAACTAATCACTTTCGACACTTACTAATATACAAAAGTGGCGTGCAGGTGATATGTTGAATGAATTGTGACAACTCATTGGAGTTCATTTTCTGTATGCTTGCCAACTAGATAACGTTAAATGATCGCCACATAAGTAAAGTAGTAATGGTCTCTACAAATACATTAAAATCCATTAAAAGGTCAAAATATCGACGCGTTTTCTTCTAAATTAAAAACTAAGTTTTCTCCCAAAATAGTGAAAAACTTTGAAAAAAATTGTGCTCAAAACCAGAAGGTTAACATTGAAATTTGTATCGGACGATTCTGGCACATATTAATTTTTCCAGTATCGGGCGATACTGAAACAAAATTATGTACCAGTATCAGTATCGTTCAATACAGGGACATCATATTGATACCAAGTGTACCAGTATCGCTCAATATTGGAACACATAAATGTTCCATTATCTCTCGATACAGGAACACAATATGGTGTTCCAGTATCGACCGATACTGGCAACTTTTATATTCCAGTATTGAACGTATACCAGAATCTGATACCTGAAGTACACCTTTTCAAAAGAAAGGAAAAACCGGTAGACTTTAACTAGTTCCCTACATTTCGAACTCCTTTTGAATGACAAATGCGACACACATAATATCAAGCAATCGCTCCAATTTCTGATTCGCCTTAAGCATGTTAAGTATAACATAAGTGTTCAAAACATGTTTGTTTGGATGAACATAATTGTTGGTTGGATCGATATCTATACACTCTCAGTATTAAATGAAGTTTAGCTGAGAGCGTGTTGATTTGAATAAGACCTGTCTGGTGTGACTCATGCTGTACAGATTAAAAATGAATACAACGTATGAAACGTTCTATCGACGGAAAGATGATGTGAAATAAGCTGTAAGTAAATCAGACATGAGCATTATTTATGCTTTCAGGGCCAGGGTGTCCTAGATTTAATAGGCATCTTTTTTTTTGGCTATGAATATCATTGTTATTAGTCTCAGTACTTGTGATTATATTATCTACATTGTACATAGCTTTCTTAGGAATTATAGATTTTAAAGATTAGTCGTTTCTCATAGAAATTAAAGGCATAGGTCCACTTTGACTAGCTTACACCTGCAGCTCATTTGGCGACAAGTGACATAGAGTTAAGATGGAGAAATATCATTCTTGAAATATTCTCAAAGGATTTGACTGGTAAGAGTGGACCTCAGGGTTTAAAGATTAATTTGGTAACAGATGTTGAATTCCAAGCCGGACCGATATCCCCTGTTTTGAAATTCGATATATAAATCCACTAACTATGTTCGGTACAAATCATAGGAAAAGTTTATTTTTGGTTCCAGATACAGGTATACAAGTATCGTTCAATACTGGAATATAAATATTGCCGGTATCGGTCGATACTGGAACGATTTTATTGCTCCAGTATCGGGTGATATTGGAACAACAAATTGTGTTCTGAAATGATTTTATATTCCAGTATCGGGCAGTACTGGTGCACGTGATACCAGTGACATTTGTACCAGTATTGAACGATACTGGTACGTAATTATGCTGCAGTATTATAGCCCGATACTGGAACATTTTGTATTTGCTGTGTCCTATTTTGATTTTTCCTAAACGTTGACAGATATCGACTGTTTTTGTCTTTTATAAAGCAATATTTACATAGTGTAAAGGAATTGTTATGCTTGTGTGACTTCTCCCTCTGGCGTCAGGTTTGAGCGGTGATATGTGGTTTATCATTGGAAATGCGCTGAAAATACAACCCGGTTTTCACCAATGAAATAAAAAGGTAATTGTACGAAACACGGTATAAATAATTGTGGGACACCCTGTTTAAGCTGATGTCTACCCCTGTTCCGTATCTGCAGGATTAATAAGAAAGACATGACGTAGGTTGCTAACGGATACGAATTCTCTGAACATTTAATACATCCGCAAGGATCTATTTCGGAATTCCGTATGCGTATAATGGAAGTGACGAAAAATCCCAATCTCCACAATATATCTGTGAATTTATTTGTTTTGATTGGATTCAATTTCTTTAAATTCAAATTTCGAAGAAGAGATTTGCTCGCTTAATGTATATCTCATGTGATAACTGACTTAGAACTCTCACTAAGTGCACAGTTCCACGCTTATGACAGTTGAAGGGAGGTGTCTTCTTGTTTCTAGTAAAACTAAAAGTAGTGATACGGAAATGAAATGAATAAACCCATAACAATGGCGTATATACGAAGTTTCCGAGTTTCACACTGTGAAAATAAGTTAGTTAAATGCCACCTTATTATCAATAGTAATATAAGACATTTAATCCTAGGGGGTGGGGGGGGGGGAGGGTTACCCCCTAAGAATATTCGTGATTACGCTAAAACGCAACGGACAGTGGCCTAGGGCGTCTAGATGATCTCTTTTACATCCCTTGCGCTCATTTTGACGGTGAAAATTGAAAGTATCCACTTTACCATGGGATTGGGTTAGCCGTCATCAAAGTCCGAGGGTGGGAGTGTGGGGGGGGGGGGGGGGGGGGCTGCCACCTTACAATTGTTTTATATCGCCAAAACAGAAAACAAGATATGGTCCTGAATCTTATACTTATGTTAGACACATCACTTTTCTCACTTATAAGTAAAAACTCCGGGTGAAATTACGATATTTGGAATTTTTGTGGCGACAATTTCATTTGTGGCCTATACTGTACAGACGAATACAACAGGATTTTAAGGTCGGTCATGTTTAAGTGACGTCATTCGTGGGATGTTTGTAATTGTTTCGGTATGTATGGAAAGAGGAGACCTGTAGCTATACCATGGTACCAAAGTAAGCATACTCTGCATCTCGGTTTGGCTTTTTAGGGGGGGGGGGGGGGGGGGGGGGGGGGGGGGGGCGTTTAGTTAACAGTGTTACAAAAACGTCTCAGGAGGACGAGTTCGTCAACATGATTGGTGGGAAATGTTTATAACTTATTTTGACCGTGTAAACCCCCAACCAACTTTGGCCTCTATGCAGTGAAATAAGCTATTTTCGGTGTTCGTGATGGTTTAGTGACGTCAGTACAGCATAGAATAAGATATATTTTTGGTGCCACAAATGGATGGAAAGAGAAATACGTAACAGCAGCTAACCGTAGGCGTACCAAATGTGTAGTAAACAGGAACTTGGGGGAGGTTGAAACTATCTTTCGGAGAATGTTACAAAAAAGCTCAGAAGGACGAGGGATAAGCTTTATAAACTACCAACTTTCGTTTGAGTTTTTTTTGTATCTGCTGCCTACTAGATAACTTTAAACGATCGCCACATAAGTAGTATGGCAATGGTCTCTACAAATACATTGAAATCCATTAAAAGGTAATCAATGCGTTTTCTTCTTAAATTCTTAAATTAATCATCATTACGGGTCCATTCCCTGTATGTTATCCAACTTTCTTGGCCACGGCTTTAAAATCAATACGTTTTCTTCTTAAAAGCTGCTTTTGTTTCTTGGCAAGACACAGGTGGTGTGAAATAAATCAGATAAATGGTGTAGGAGGAGATGATTTATTACCCTGGATAAAGCATCAACAAGAAAGTTGGATAAAATACAGGGAACGGACCCGTAATGATGATTAATTGAATTACATTTAAAAACAAAAGCAGCTTTTAAGAAGAAAACGTATTGATTTTAAAGCCGTGGCCAAGAAAGTTGGATAACATACAGGGAACGGACCCGTAATGATGATTAATTGAATTACATTTAAAAACAAAAGTAGCTTTTAAGAAGAAAACGCATTGATTACCTTTTAATGGATTTCAATGTATTTGTAGAGACCATTGCCATACTACTTATGTGGCGATCGTTTAAAGTTATCTAGTAGGCAGCAGATACAAAAAAAACCTCAAATGAGTTGTCACATTGTCTTGCTTGCTACCATTTCCACCGCTGTCCTAAGCATGGCTCAAGGCTGGGTGTAACTAGAAGCCCTATATATTACTTTTAAAAAATAATGTTGTGTTAAGAAATTCCAACTTTTAACTTTAATTTGTAATAGAAACTAGTGCAATTTCATGTTTTGTAAAAACAAAAGTTCAAAATTCAAAAAAAGAATCACATTATATTATCCGAAGAGCGTGCTCGCTACCAGTTCCACCGCTGCAAAACTCAAAGTCCCCCAACATGCAGTCAATGTTGTAGGATGGATTTAATTCTTGGGTGGAACTTACTAATACTAGCGTTATGGCCAGTTCAAGCTGTCAGGCTTGGCCTCAAACTTTACAGGCAACTGGAATGTATGATCCTAGATATTAAATTTGGACTGTAATATTTTACTTTGAGCTGAACAAAATGTGTTCCTGAGTCTCTTCTCATTATTAATCCTTTAAGGCTTGAGCCACATGTAACCCCATTTAGTAAGGGGGGGGGGGGGGGGTTAGGAATATTCTGGTTCAGATTCTTCTAAAAGCACCAACTTTGGCCCAGATGTTGCTTATACCATACTCATTTGATTTTTGATGGACGCCGAAATCGGCACCCCATTGAACGGCCACATTGGCATCCGATCTAATGACGGGGTATAAAGTGGTCAATGTCAAGTAGAGTTTTTAGTTAGTGGTAATTGAAATATTTTTAAAATACTTTTTAACACAACTCATATGTGTTATATATACATGTATGTAGCATGTAGACAATCACACGGGTGATATTATCATAGCAATTCAGTAAATATGTATTATTATGCACTGTTATGGTTTATATCCTGAAATATGCTCAACTGGACCACAAAACATGTTACAGAAATATCTCAGGAGGACGGAGGTTAAACAATTACCACTATACACTTTCAACACCTGCTAATACAAAAGTAGAGTGCGGAGAATGGCTTGTTAAATGAAATGTGGCAACTTAGACGTATCTTTTCTATTAAACTGTACTTGCTAGATTGACGTTAAACGGTTATCAAGTATTTATGGTGAAGCCCTAAATAAATCCGTTAAAATCAACCAAAGGCCAAAGTTATTAACCATATTATTTCGTCTGAAGTAGAATTATTAGTTCGGGATGTACTCCCTTTATCTGTGTTTATTGGAATAAGTGGCTGCAGTAGCGTATCTCCCGGGGGTCAGGGGGCAGAGTTCCCCCAAGACAGCTTTGACCAGGAAGCCCAGCTCAAACTACCGGGATAAAACAAAATCGAAGAAAAGGGAAGAAGAGAGGGAATAGAGGAAGAGAAAAGGGGAAAGGAAAGGAAAAATGGGAAGGAATGAGAAAGAAAGGAAAGAGAGGGGGAGAAAGAGAGAAGGTAAAAGGGAAAGGAAAAGAAAGAAAACGGAGAAGAGGAAGATAAAAGGGAGAAGGAATAACAAACGGGTTTTACTTAATCTCATCTAAATGACAACTTTGCCCCCTTGCCCGGTTCGATGATGGGCAATTTAGTATAAAAACGGCAAATTTTCTCGCGCAGCGCTAATTTGTCCAGGGATATCATTATAGAAGCCCGTTTAAAAGAAAAATGTACCTACATATTATGGCCAGTTTCGTGTAGATATGTTGTTCAAATTTCGCGCGCTGCGCGCGCATCATCTTGGAGACAAAGCCTTCTACGCGATTGCTCCACGTCTATGGAACTCTCTACCTGCCTCACTCCGCAATTGTTCTACTATTCATAAGTTCAAAAAGGCTCTCAAATTTCAACTGTTTCCTAAGCATTAATCCCCCGCCTCACGGATTCAATTTTTAGCTTTGTATATTGTGCTGTCATATTTTGTGTATGTATAGGCCCTTTTACTTTGTACAGTATAATAATGTTGCAGTAAGATATAGTGATTTTGTGTATTTTTTTTAGATTTTACTATTTTGTACAGCGCTTTGACCACTTTTGATTAGGCGCTCAATAAATGCTGCTTATTATTATTATATTTAGGATGCAACGTCATTCGCTGGAATAAACAACCCAGCCGTCATTTGTTTACTTAAAGGGGCATTGAGAGATGTATCGATATACTAAATGAGCAAATAACGTAAAGATAATCATCAACATAGCCCAAATCCAAAATGTCATACAATTCCGACATCGCCTTCATGCCAAAATAACGGTACTTCCGGGTTTGGATTTGCCGCGAAAGTGAGTAAAACGATGCATAACTTCCGAATTCAGCACCTGAGTTTCGATATGATCATATCGAAAATAAGAAAATCATGAAATTTTATATGATAAACGGCGAATGTTGGTAAACTGTTTCAGATGGTAGTTAGTATATGCCTAAGTATTACTTTGATGCAAAAAACCTGATTTCCAGGATAATTGAGGGCGCACTCCCATACGTATCTCTCAATGCCCCTTTAATAGGGTCGAACTTGTGTTCACCTGAAAGAAATACCCTTCCCCCCCCCCCCCCCCCCCCCACGCCTTATAAAAGCCCCCAGATATGCCACCGAGTGGCTGAAACTGTTGATTGGCATATACCATGTAAATATTAGTGTAGCCTATACTAGTTGTACTCACCTGTACAGTCCTCACCTTGCCTTTTGATCAAGCGGTATCGCTATACGTACGGTTCATTACGCATGTTGCTATGCTGTGGTGTTGGTTACCTAACACTATTAAAGACAATGGGTCATCAAGGGAAACTATTTTGCACCATTTCCCGAATACAGGGTAGTAAATATTTGTTTTATAATAATATAAAAATATCTGTCATTTGTGATTCTTCGATAACAAAAACTGACAAAATATAATACCTCAGGAGCGTAACTTGGGGCTCAAGGACAGTCAGTCGCTAGGCCTACCTCCATCGATGCTTTTTATCCCACATATATCTCGAACTGTTTCAGCTGATTGACAGCATATATTTGGTTTCCTTTTTTTCGTATTGGCACTGTCTACATTGTTGCTCCAATGCATCCCCAAATTCCCTAAAAACACCGAGAAAATTAAATTAGTACATCAGCGAAATGAAAATAAATACATGCAGACGACACGAAATTTGATCGATCGACGCAAACATGTCAAAGGTTAAATCAATTACCGTAACCACGAGTAGAAAAGGTACTATTTCCCTCATAGCTCCTCATCACAGGGAAATAGTACTTTTTTCTGGGAACTTTTTTCCCTCCTGAGAAATATTGAGGAAATTGTCTAAATATATAATGTCACATGATGTATCCACCAATCAAATGAGAGGAATATGTTTATATGTTATATAATAATTATTCAACTTTTTCATTACTACTGCCAAAGAGTCTTTTGTATAGTAAAACTCCTTGCTGCAGCATTGTCCAGCCCAGAACGATGCTCAACATGATGATTAAATGCCAATCGGTATTGAAATTGAAATCCGATCAGTGTCTTGAAGCAAGAAATTGTAAGTTACCTGGATGTGAAAGTAACCTTTGCATGCTTTAAGTGCTGTCAACATATCGCGCAAACTCTCAAAGAGATTTTCTTTCCCAATTAGTATCTTATTTTTGTTTAACGTCTTGTATTGCTTTATTATCACATTCTGAAGTTGCACTAAGTAGCACTCAGTTTTACATAAGTTGTTGCGCTTCAATTAAAGCGCCATATTGTTGTTATTTTAACTCCAACAGCGAATACCGTGATAAAGGGTATCAAAATAATGTGACAACAAATCTCATTGATTATTCACCTATACATGCCTGACGTGTTGGCAATACTCACCAAACAATTTAATCTATTAAATATTCCACGGAATGTGTATAACCTATTTTCTTCTCTTAAAGGTAATTGTAAATGTATATATTTTTTTCACACAAAATAGTTTATTACGATAAAATTAACACTTAGTCATGTAAAAAAGTAAAACACCTCGGAAGGCGCTTGAATCTTTTTCAACAGTAAAAAGTAGGAAACAAACATGGATGTGCTCCACAGTGGTAGAGGTTAGTTTGGAACTAAAAGTTAAGCGAGATAAAAATACTCTTCAACGCTTACCATTTACAACACCTGCTAATAGACATAAGTGTCGTGCAGATGACATGTTGAATGAAATGTGGCAACTCTTCCGTGACCTTTTTCTGTTATCTACTCTATCGACATTAAATGATCATCAAATAGGTACTTATGGTAATATCCTCTACAATCCATTGAGATCCATAATACCTTAAGTTACTAGCCAGTTCTATGTATGAGCACCATTCACTTGTGGTGTCAACATAGATTCTTTGACGTATTCCTGTCATCTTTAATTCAAGATATTGCACGCTAAGAATGGTTGATTATTGAGGAAGTTATAGGCCTAATCCGAAATGTAAGGTAAAGTCGATTTTCATTTTCGCATTTTTCATCTCATGACAGGGGAGAGTTTGGCAGGTAACACGTGTGTGCCGTATTGATCATGTTGATCCATCAGAACAATGCGGCCGACTATCCCATCTCATTTTCGACTAATCAGTAATTTGTCCGTAATTGCGCGGAGTTGAAAGGCAAAACGCACAAATGGAAACCATACTTTATCTTACTTTTGGTACTTTAACTTCCTTGGTATCAATTAGTTCTTTACATGCAATATCACAAATTGAAGAAGAGACATTTCTTTATAATGTGATACTTTAAGGCCCTGTCACACCATAGCGTATGGCCTGAACGTGGCCTGAACGTATGCCGACGTATTCAAAAAATAGCTCGAAAATTGTCAGAGTCTAAGAACGTCCAAGAACGTCCAACTTAAAAGTCGACATCGGTGATGGAATGGACGTATCCTTAGCGTATCCATGATAGCGTATTGAACGTATGTATAGCGTATGACTAACGTACTGATAGCGTATCACTAACTTATAACAAACTTATGACAGCGTGGCACAGCGTATGCGAGCGTATGACCAACGTATGTTTAACGTATTCGTAACGTATGTCTGCCGTATTCGACGTATCCTCAGCGTATCCTCGGCGAACAACGAACATGTGACTTATGCCGCTGCAAAAAATTGAGTTTCGTACACGGCGGGACAAGTGTTGCCAGTTCAAGTAAACGCAGCCTAGATGATAACTATTAAAATATCTAGAAGGATAAATCTATAGGTCCAACCTATAATTTACGAGTAACGTACCTCTAACGTTTGTCAGCGTATGTCTAAAGGTTCAGTCACATAGCCGATTATTTGCTAGAAAACCACTTCCAGATTGCTCAAGACTGGTCGCGATTGGCCATTATTCGAAAATCGTGAGCAGTTTTCTTTTTTCATGTGTAGTTTCAGCAAGGTCTGGGACTGTCCTGTGCAGTCTTCTGCCGCCTTGTGTGGTCGGGAGCACGTGGCAAATTTGACAAACCCGTGTCAAGGTCGGCGATTGATCAGGGACTAAACAAGAGGCGTCGCCGATTAAACATGCTTGATCTTGTTGATTTCATGATACTGTCGCCTACTGGTAGGCGATTCAGCATCTCTTGTCTTGTTGAAGGCGGGGAAGATCGTATACTAATCATCCCTGCTCATCCCTGGTCGGGATCCAAAATGTCAATTGTGCAAGTTTGAACAAGATTTCAGCCGATTTTGAAAGAAATGGTGGTCTTGTGTAGTTGGGAAGAGGTTGGGTCGGGAGCTGTCTTCTGTGTGACTGAACCTTTACTTATATCAGCGTACACCAACGTACACCAACGTACACCAACGTATTTTTTGATATTTCGCATACGTTGGCATACGTTCAGGCGATACGCCATGGTGTGACAGGTGGGCTGGACGTACTTGGCCGAACAGCTAACGAACACGAACGAATGACAACTTACACGGACGTACACCCAACTTCCAAAAACGTCGGGCACACGTTAGCTCTATTCGCAACAGTGTGACAGGGCCATAATGGTCTAGCATAAGTTCTGAATATGTATGAATATCCCTCAGAATTGGAATTGAAATGTAATCAGATTTTTGAAACCAGATATTGAACTAAATATACTCACACCTGCATGAGAGCGATTTTAAATAAACTGAGTGGACTGTAAACATATAGTATAAGATCTTCGCGATATCTCCTTTCTCAATTAGTATTTTGTTTCTGTTAATACCCTTATATTACATTACTTTGACATCGTGATATTGCATAAAATCCTACTTAAATTTCGATTTTACATACGTGTTATAGTTAAACCAAAGATCAATCAAAGCGCAACAGTAATCTAACTCCATAAGCGCAGATCGACCGTCCGTAATAACGGGTATCAATTTAAATAGCATTCATTGTGGCGATTCTATCTACATGTATAAATAATTTACATCAAAACATCTATATTTGCTATAGTGTATGGATATCCTAACATACGAGGTTAAAATAAAGTTATAACTGCACCTAAGATTTCGAAGTGGTAAGTTACGTCAATCAGTGTTGGAATTCATCAGGCGACCCACCTGTCGAATATACGCTACATTAACCACTTCTGACACCTGCTAATATACTCAAATGAAGTGCAGAAGACATGTTGAATGGATAGTGACAACTAATCGTTGATCACTTCTGTTACCTATTAAATGATCGCCATTCTTGAAAGCCCCTCTACAAATCCATATAAGGGCAGTAATTTCGGTCCAAACAAGATTCTTGTACACGTTAATGGAGTAACCCTGAGAGGAGATACTACCAATGTTGTTCATAGGACAGCCAATTGAAGGGGAGAGCGGGGAGTGTTTGCCCCAGTATCAGGCGATACTGGAACATAGTTATGTACCAGTATCGTTCAATAATGGGACAAGTCTCACTGGTACACACAGAAAACACTATGTAAAAAATTATGTAAATATAGAACTCCATAATTATTATGTAAGAGTTTACATAAAACATGTAATATATACCCAAGCTTGTGTAAATTCCTATGCAAAAGCTTTACACAACTGTTTACATAGTATTATGGAGTTCTATTTTTACACAGATTGTGTAATTTTTACATAATTTGTGTATTTTTTTTACATAGTGTTTTCTGTGTGTATTACGTGTACCAGTATCGACCGATACTGGAACATAAAAATGTTCGAGTATCGCTCGATACTGGAACACAATTTGGTGTTCCAGCATCGGTCGATACTGGAACAGTAAAATCGTACTAGTATCGACCGATACTGGCAGTTTTTATGTTCCGGTATTGAACGATACTGGTATACTAGTATCTGGGACCTAAAGTACACTTTTCCGCACTTTGTAATACAATGTTGAACAAAGTGTGTAATCCTATCTTTCATACAGTGAGCACGATGACTTGACATGAGTGACAATTGCCTTGTTCGGATCCTCTAAAAGGGCATGCACCAGACAAAAACAGGATTTGTCGTTTCCTCGCCAGGTATCTGTTACCTCTTATAACATATTTATATATGTATTCTTCGTTGGAATGTCGCCTGTCTTCCGCATGCATAAGAGAAGGGCAAATAACTTTACAGAGAGACGCGGTAACCTGATATACAAATCTACATGAATGTATGAACAATGATGATGTAGAAAAGTATTTTAAAAGTCTTTGCATAAATGTGACTTGTTTTAATAGTAATACTACCGTCTAAAGTTTGTGGGAGAAAACATTTTGAAAGTTTAGAACTCTGAATCTTTTCCATTGTAACCCTGTAAAGATGAACAAATATGGATTGATTACGGGTTGGTGAAGAAATATAAGTTTTAATCCTGCAAAATTAATAACATATTAATCATTCAGACGAGTGATAGTAAATGGCAATGATGTGAAGATGACTTGGAAAGAAAATGAGTTGCCGTACACTGCATTCAACTTCCAGTGTCTCTAGTTGAGACGATAACAAATAATACTGTATTACAAATAACACTATCGTCCTACACCTAACACAAAAAGTCCCGGATCAGGTGCTTTGATGTTGGCTAATACAAAATCAATAAATGGTACGACAAATCTGAGGTATACATGTAATGAACAAATTTCTTATTATTATTTTGATACCTCATAAATATCGAGTGGATAGTTTTGAAGTTATGATTGTTTCAATAATCGCAATTACCAAAAAGAAATTACACTTACATTGGGTTTCTATGGGATTGCTTAGTGTGTGATTACCCAGTGAAAATGTGTGTTGGTGTACATACAGGGTGAGTCAAAAAAAATGTACTTAAACTGAAATAATTATTACAGTTATTTGTTATCAAAAAATATAAAGGTAGCCAATGTATGCGCCAATAGATGCATTTATTCACTATCGTCAGCAAAAAGAATTATGACATTTCATGGTATACCGTTGACCAGATATGACTATTTTGGTAAAGTTACTTCATTTTGAAACCGAACACAATATTGAATATTTTACTCAATAATGCTTGATACTAATGAACAAATGGATTCATGTATGGTACACAATAGTATAACTAATTAAGACAAATAAAACATTCTCCGTTATTTTTTCGAACATTAAATGCAAAATAATGACAAAACAACGTCATTATTACACGAAATTAGCAACAACAACACAAAATGTGCCTTTTGTGATAGGTGACTCAACTCGGACTAGAGTGTGGACCGTTTTCAATAGTGAAAATCAACAGATCTTATAAGAGAAAATATCGCAAATCTTGTTCGGATTATAACTTCCAACAACCGATTTCAACCAACTAAAATTCTTTAGAAAGCTAATGACATTACCCGTCTGTCTCAATAAAAAAATCTGTAAAATTGGTGCACAGATTTTAAGATGTAAATTCCCAAAGTTGAGTACACTTTTTTGACTCACCATTTACTCCTTGTCGACGCCTGTTACCCATCCATCCAGTCCGATACCTGACTAGTTCAGATAGCACTCTCGAAATAGACCAGTTGTCGGCAAATCTTATTAGCAGAAAAGAGCAAAAGAAGATGTAAAAAACGAAAGAAAGGAATAAGGTTGCGGGATATTCCAAGTGAGTCTTTGAGCGTCACTGGAAAGTTAATGCTACACACAGAAAACACTATGTAAACAAAAATACACAAATTATGTAAAAATTACACAATCTGTGTAAAAATAGAACTCCATAATACTATGTAAACAGTTGTGTAAAGCTTTTGCATAGGAATTTACACAAGCTTGGGTATATATTACATGTTTTATGTAAACTCTTACATAATAATTATGGAGTTCTATATTTACATAATTTTTTACATAGTGTTTTCTGTGTGTATTTCAAATAACGGTAATTACCGCTAACTTTTTAATCCCCCCACCGTTTCTACTCACGAAAAGTTTACAAGCGTCCAAAACGACGGACCGCGACATGTGACAGTTTTTGTACTACTCAATGGGCACATTTATTGTGACCTTGTGCTTCTAAAATAAGAACCGTTGGAGTTATGCAACTCAAACTTTGGAATGCGACAAATTTAAGGATGACCTTTCATGTAAAATAGAAAACATCAAGTTGAAAATCGAGCCAGCAATCAGAATTATACTATACTATACTATAAAACATTTGTATAGCGCCCTACAAAGATCACAGCGCTTTATAAGAAAATAACATATACAATAATACATAAATTACAGCCAAAACTATACATAATTACATGAACATGAAAAAACAAACAAAATAACATCAGTCGAACAAGTGTTGAAAACGCTAATTGGTTTTTTTAAAATTAATTACCGTTAAGTTGCCCAGTAGAAACACGCTCTACGGGAAATAGGACTCTTTGTTGTGGAAGACAGACACATGATTGTCACACCGACATCTCGATCCTTTAACATTGTAATAATACGCCTGCAAATCCATGATGAAGTCAAGTGTAAAGTGATACAGATTTCCATGGATAACTGTCCTAGTATAGTGCCAAATGTAGAGAGTATCGACCACGAAGCAATCAATCCAATCCAAGAATCGCCTTAGGAACAAGTTTTATAACATCATCACGTGTTTGTGATGATTAAAATATCGTTCCCCAATTTCAGGAAAGCCGTTTTATTGGGTTCATGGTGCATTCATTTGAATGAAAACTGATATATTTGATTCCCAATGTGCAAATGAAAAATGAACATAATATTCGAAAATGTCTTTAATAATATCACATTCGCCTCCAGTACCCATGACATAGATATAAATCGTTTTTTCTAATACAATTCCTGTTTTATATCAGCCTGAACAATCATGATCATTTTTATGTTGGAAATATCTTTTTTTCTTACAACATTTCATTCAACCATTGACATTATTAAAATGCTTCATGTTGCTATCGTATATCCTAGATCATTGCTTACTATTTGTATTTGATTGTCGCTGATTACGTGTTCAACAACTCCCCCATACTTTAAGTACAGTAACAAAGCGTTGTCGATTTGAGATAAACCCACTGTTCATATGCAAATTACTAGGATAGCGATCCTTATTTGGATGCCACTAATGCATATGCATCAATGCAAAATTGTAAGCAAACAAAAAATGTTCGCAAAATGTGTTCATTTTTTCGCCCGTTTTTTGGCGTATAAATGCATTTCGCCATGCAATCTTTAAAGTTAGCAAACAGCTTTATACACCAAAATGTAGCTATATCCATGAGGAAAATATTTTTGGCGAGGGCCATATGTCACGGCTCACTCCTAAAGCCACAATTCTAGACCAAACGATCGCTACCCAGGACAAGAGAATCGCCATTTTACATCATCGCGCGGTGAAATGACATTCCTTTCATCCAATGGACCGTACCACCTTTGAAATGGAGGGGTGTGTTTTGATTTGATACACATATTCTAAACATGTATCAAATTGTGCTACGTAAATTAAACGCATTCTTGATTTAATTTTTCTCTGAATGTTAAAGGTGGTGTGTGAATAAAATGCTATTTACAAAATATTTTAAATTTCACAATTACTTGCGAAATAATTTGTCTTCGCTAATGTTTACCTTTTGTAACCCAGCCCATTCAGAAGTTCCTTCGCCCATTTACAGGGAACGGATGATGTCCAAATATGGGCCTAATTATAATAAAACGTAAACATTTTTTCCCAGTTTTTTAAAGAGCAGCTATTTTTTTATGTCAAATTAAGCCTATTTAAACACGTTTTTTTACTTGTTTTCATCAATTATCCAAAAACGCTATCACATATGAATGATGTAAATATGTTTGGTCGTTGTTGAACGGTGTTCAACAAGGTCTTCGTCGTTGTTTATCTTGAATCGACAACGGTAGAATTCAAGATAAACAACTCCGAAACCTTATTGTACCCCTAAATATGATCATTACGCTACAAGGCCCGCTTAGCAGCGCTATAAATTGTTGCCCTAAAAACCGGCAACAAATTTAAATATTCGCCTTCCATCAAAGCTGGTTGCTATAAATGACATAATTCTCGTGTGCAACCAACCGGCTGTATTGCAATGCCCATTGAGTAGTTTAAACGCTTGAGCATGGATGTAATTTGCAACATAATGGAAACTCACCCATGCAGTTAGCAAGAAGTACTGCTCGAATTTAAACATACAACCAGGTAATCCTCTCGTAGTAATTGATAACAATAGGTTTACTAGACCGAATTAATAGCGCTCCTAAGCGGGCAATTTATGTCATGTTGGTTGCTGACTCCAGTTTGGTACCTCAATATACGGACCGATTACACCGATCAACACTAGCCTCTTTAGACAACTTTGAATAGACAACCTGGAGTTATAGTCGACATGCAGAATGGAATGTGGGTATAAACTTGGTGTAAGACATTTATAAGTTATAAACTAGTGTAAAAACCCACTTACGGAATAAAGAACACTTGTAGAATTTATTTGATACTAATTTTCAGGATGCATTACAGCATAAACAACGTGTTCGAATTGTTTTGCTGTACACTGAAACCAAATCAATCAAGTTTACTCAAAATAGTTCAGAGAACATTGTAATGCTAAACTGAGGAACACCGGTAAAGTCGACGATTTTAGAACTTGGTGGACAAATTAATACTTAAGCTAGGATCTGTACAAGAATACAAGAGTAAAATCCAAACTCGTTGAGCCGTATTCTCGTACTAAACGCGGTTTTAGCTTAAACCGGTGTCTAACTAAACTCGTGAATAAATTATCTTTTAAACGACGTGTTTAACAAAACCCAATTTTAAACTCTACAAATCTCGTCCCCAGAGTGGCCGTGTGTTCACTGTATACAGGTAATCAATTTATTTTGGCCCAAATGGGTTACAACCCTACAACCCTACCCTTACTCCTCCTCCTCCTCCCCCTTCCTCCTTCTTATTCTTCTCCTCTTCCTCCTCCTTTGCTCTCTTAATATGTTTACACTTTTGTCAAGCGGGGGGGGGGGGGTTGAGGCATGGCCGGCTGGGCCTCCTGGATACGCCACTGCCCTCCCGTTCTACGGGCAAAAGGACCTCTCGTAGGTAGAGTTGGTCAGTCGGGAGTCGTTTGTTGTTTTTTCAAACATTTTCGGGAAATGTCGGTGAATTTCAGCAATTTTCAATTTTTTTTCTTCAAAAATTGGCAAAACAAAACCTATTTTTCTTAACACGTTTAAAAGGATTCCCTTGTGGTTTCGAATCTCCAATCAGCCCGAAATAGTGTCGTTTTACGTAATCACAAATTTGACTAGGTATACTATATCGTTCTACTCAACAAATGCTTCTAACAAGTCGAAGGTGACGTGAAGGGTCGGCTCATTCGCTTTTGCATGCGCAATCAATTCTCGAATTACTATTAGGTGCTCGACAAACTAATTGATATCTGATTAATTTGCTCTACAGATACATATTGATGTTAAAGCAAATGGGTTAAAATAAAATATAGAAACACATGTTCAAAAACTTAAATTTACAGAAACGAGAGGGAAACTCCCAAACATTGGCATGTCAAATCAAATTACGACATCAGCAATACATTGTATTGTGAACCGATATTGCATTACACGACGGTTATTCAATAAGACGTGCATTTAGCATTTTAGTGCGATGAAAACGGATAAAAACAGCCAAATGTCTCATAAGTGCTATTCATTTGCCCAATTCTAAGAGACAAAACGTACATATCGGTCAATTAAAACCGTTCTAAATTACAAATATCTCTTGAACAGAATATAAACAATAACAGTGACTGATTTCTTGGGGGAAAATGCTCTCTAATTAACTAGAAATAGACCAGGACAGCTATTAATTTAAACCCTACCCTATAGAGAACCGCTGCAAAAGTTATATTTGCTTTTTATATGAACTAAGAGATCTTCATTATACTGAACTAAATGGACGGACTTCAAGTCTCTCGAAGAGATAATATTCTATCACTGAGTACCTGATTGACTATTCTAAAGGTTGCTAAAGGAAAACTCATAAAGTTACTATCATGTTAAGATTAAACATTCGAGGCATCACTGTGGCTTGACTTGTAACAACGAAATTTTGACCGAATAGCAGGAGGTAGAACGTATTGAATGTCCTTCGTACAATAGGGAATGTAAAATTTAATCTCGCCGTACTCAAATTACAACTGCAACACATTACAAATATTAATCAAGAGCAATCCTACCTATCATACCGAGAACATGAGTGACATGAGTGACACTTATCTTGTTCGGATCGTTTAAAGAAGCATGAACAAAACAGAAGCAGGAATTGCCATTTCCACGTCAGATATCCGTTACCTCTTATATGTATTTTATTAGAACGATGCCCGGGAACATTGCCTCATGACTTCCCCATACCCATGCAGACAAGACGTTCAAATTACCCCCACAAGTGTGTCTACTGTAAGTAGAAAGGTCTTCGCTTTAAAGTGCCTTGTTTTAACACTACTCCGGCATTTTGCATATCGCATTTTGTGGTTGATTTTCTTGAAGGTTTTTCTTGATGATATTTGACCAAACTCGTATTACGATAATAAACAATCAACTTGACTTTCGCGTTGTAATGGCGTTATATGTACAGACGGGTACTGGCATGTGGATTCATATCCCATAGGCATAATAGGTAACCAATACCCGGGGGGGGGGGGGGGGGGGGTGGTATTCACTCAGATATTTGTTTAGTAGGAATGTTCCGCCAGCAAAATGAAAATTGACCCAAATGTTTTACCAATCGGGGGAAAATGGACCCATGTTTACCAGAGACCCATATTTTTACATATTTAACAGATTTTGCCCAAATGTCTGTGAAAAACAGCAAATTTAAGGATTTTAGACCTATGTATGTACCAACAATTGCTATTTTAAAGGGGTAGTTTATGCCAGTGAAAATGGGACCCTATTTGGCGGCACATCCCCGTGACCTCATATCTACTAAGTGTCCCTCTTCCCCTCCGAACCAATGACGCCATGACTTTTTCTGTTAAGTAAAGTTTAGCGAGCGACATGTTTTCAAAAGATCCCTAGCCTAGCTCACACGTTGCAAAGCAGTAAATCGACGAATTACACAGGAGGTTTAAATAATAACAATAAACCTGCCGATTTGCTGTCAGAGTCCTTGTTAAAATAACAATCAATGAAAGTTAGCGACGGCCTCGTGTTATTCAATTGGTATTAGATTGTTATACATGTACACTCCACGGGCCGTAAAAGGTTACATTTGCACAACGAGTTGACAGAATCTATATTTGAATCACTGATGACGTTTATAAAGCGTTTCAACAAGTGGTTGTTGGGCGGTCATCAGGGTTTACTGCCCCCTTTACCGATAAATTACCCGGGGTTTTACTCTTCGCTGCCCTTTGCAACGTGTAACGCGTCACGTTCTGCACGTGCGTGCACTTATTTCACTATCCCGACTGTGGGAATACACTTAACCGGTTGCATAGTTCATATTAAAATATACGATTCCATATATATAGGTCGTCCGTTATCAGGAAAAGGAACATAACTAAATAATAACCCGTAGGTATTTCAATGATGGTAGTCAATCAAGCGAATGACGACAACGTCTGAAATGTCAAACAGATGAAAAGAACAAGAGAGTTATTATACAGAGAGTTCATTATTGTCTATCTCCCCCCAAGTCGCTGTCCAGCTGACAGATGTGACAGGGGCTGAGAAATCCGTATGAAAATGTTTGACTAGAGTTTATGTCACATAGTCCTTGGTCCATTCAGGTGGTCTCTTGACACGCGTGGATCGTCGCTGAGCGTTGGCCATTTCTGGATCGATCATATTTAGCTGTGGCGTTCGGGGTCCTGTTGCGGGTGGTGTAGCGTGCGATTGGGCCGCAGGTAGTACCCTTTGTGTCTCGATAGCAGGTCGTGTGGACTTAGGCAGAGATTGGGTGTCAGGAGCTGGCTGAGTGACAGACTTGCTGTTGGGTTCGCCATGTAGCGCAATGTTGTATGGGGTAGCTGGGATGATCGGATGGTCAGGATGAGTGTTTGCGGGAGTGTTTGTCTGCGTGGTGTCCTCAGGGCACATGGGACTGTCGTGTTGCTCCTTCAATGGGAATGGGGATGGGCGGCAGTTGGATCTTGCCATGTCGTCAAGTATTGACTTACGAGGTTCTGGGCAATACACAGGCGTGTATTTTCGCAGAAATTTTCTGTTCCTTAAAGTTGTGCGACCTGAGCCGTCAACTCGTACAATATATTGATCAAATTGACGCACTTCTATCACCCGGCCTGTTTTGTCCCATTTCCTGGGGTGGAAACCAACTTGGTTCTGTACACGAACTGTGTCGCCCACTTTGAGCGGCGAGAGCCGACGAGTGTGTTCAGACCATCGCTCCGCTTGAAGCACGTGGCGATTGCGTAATGCTTCTTCTCTGGCGGTAAGCATATTGCGCCAGGTGGAATGTGGCGTATACCGGCCAGGATGAATTGGAACAAAATCCCTGATCGGTCGGCCAAAGACACATTGAGCAGGTGACAATTTCGTGGTCGGGTCTGGTGCGTTGCGGTATTGGAGTATTGCCCGCTGGAATGAGTTTGTGTCTAGCGTACCACTGTGTCCCGTGTTGTCGGTGATTATACGCTTTACAGTCTTAACGCCTACCTCAGCGCGGCAGTTGCTGTGAGGGAAGGCGACGGATGACAGCCGATGGTGCACGCCCCACTGCTGAAGGAAGTTGCGAGTTGTGGTTGCGGTGAATTCAGGGCCTCCGTCTGATGTGATCTCATCGGCGATGCCATAAGTGGCGAAGATACGTCGTAAGCAGGTAATGAGCCCGGCAGCCCCGTCAGTGGCTCGCTCGACAACGGGCCAGTTGGAGTACCTGTCGACGACCACGAGGTAGTTGGTACCTTTGTACTGGAAGTAATCTGCGCAGATACACTGAAATGGGTAAGCTGGTTCAAGACGTGGCATTGGTGGGGCGCTGGGTTGTGATGGTGCCATGCGATTACAATGGCTGCACCTTGCTCTGGTGTTTGTTATGGCTGTTGTGATACCTGGCCAGAAGACTGACGACTCGGCTCTTGAAGTCATCATGGACGCGCCTTGGTGGGCGGAGTGTAGCGCCTGAAGGCAGTCATCACGCAGTGTTGGTGGGATAACAATCCGCTCTTTGTACATTATGACACCGTCGAGGGTGTAAAGGTGATCACGGAACTGATAGTACCCACGGATTGATACTGGCCATTCGTGTCGTGTGTGAGGCAGGTTACCGTCTTCGAGCATGGTGGTGAGACGAGCTAAGTCTTGGTCACTAGTGGTTGCTAATTTGACACGATCCCAGGTTATCGACTGTAGGCCGTCGAGTGATGCAGACGCTGAAGCTTCAAGTGACATGTCAACATCGCTGTGTGGAGGGGCGTCGTCACGTAGGAGTGCCATGAATTCTGTTGGCTTGTGTGTGTGCGAAGCAAAGCTTACGTCGTCCTCCAGGGGGTATTTGGCTGGGATTGGGTCACCCGTAGGGTAGCGCGACATACAGTCGGAGGCCTTGTTCTGCGCACCCTGGATATGAACCACTCTGAAGTGGTAACGAAGTGTTTTCTCCTTCAGGTTGCGGAGGCGCGGGTTGCTGATATCGTCTAGGGCACGCGTTGAAAAGATGCCGAGGAGTGGTTTATGATCAACCGCCACAATGAGGTCTTTGCATCCAAGTACAAAATATCTTGCACGGTCAAGGGCATCTGCCACGGCGAGGGCCTCCCCTTCGATTGGTGCGTAGCGTGATTCGGCTGGGTGTGTGAATCGGCTGCCAACCAAGACGATTTTCCATCCTTCGCGACAGCAGAATGGCTTAGCTGTGTCATCAGCATGACATTGGCAGTGCTTTTGCAGTAGCCAGTATCCAATACCAGTTTTTGACCAGTCAGTCACGAGGCAGGTGGTTCTTGACTTGTCAAAGATTTTTACGCCATTGTGTATCTCTTCAATGATCCTTTGTTTTGACTCACGGAAGAGCTGGTCAAGGGTCTCGTCCCAATGGAAAGTCTGTCCTGGCTTGAGGAGGTTGCGGAACGGGGCCATGGTAGTCGCCATTGAGAAAGCATATGCAACTTGGTTAACGAGGCCGAACCATGATCTGACGTCCGTGACTGATTTGGGAGCTGGGAAGTCTCGAATGGCCCGCATGTACTTTTGGCTTGGTCGCACGCTGTTGGTCGTGATCTCAAAACCTGCGAATTCAACTGTCTCTGCCGCGAAGATAAATTTGTCAGGGTTTAGGGTTATGCCTTTGTCGCCACAGATTTCGAGCCATTCAGTGGCTTGATGAAAGCTGGCTTCGATAGAATGGGACCATAGCAGGGTGTCATCAACACATTTCACTTTGTCCGCAATGTGCGTGACTATTTCATCAAACCGACGGGTGTAGCTGTCACCGGATGCGATGTAGCCTTGCGGGCAGACCCGGTAACGGTAGCGTCCCCACGGTGTGATGAATGTAGTTAAGTGGCGGTCGTCCTCGTGGAGAGGGACACTGTGGTAGCCATTCCAGGCATCAAAGACGGTTTTGGTTGTGTCGTTGGGCACAGAACGAGCGAGATGGAATGGTGACGGTGTGTGGTGTGTCTCCCTGACAGCATTGGCATTCAGGGCTTGCATATCGACGGTGCGGCGGGGCGTTCCATTCTTCTTGGCGCATATGACCATCCGGTGGCAGTAAGTCACAGGTGTGCCCACAGGAACTGGTTCAATTACACCGAGGCTGACGTCACTGTCCAATCCCGCTTTGACTTTATCTTGCCAATGGATGGGGACTGGGATGGGGGTGTGGTGTGCCACTGGCTTAGCATCTGGGTCGATCATTAAGCGCATTGGGGGGCCTTTCATCATCGGGAGTGGTGTATGTGTGCATGTGTTGAACGTCGATGAGGCGTAGTAGTCTAGAAGCCACTGTTGGAGGCGTTCTCTGTTGTCAGTGGTGGCTGGAAACGGGGGCGAGGTGGGACGTGATGGGGGCTTCTTGCGAGGTGGGCAGTCACAAGGCATCGCTTTGTCATTGCTGTCTCCACTGGTCGAGCACTCACCAACGGTGGGGAAGGTCCCGCGTATTATCTTAAGAGCCATGCAGGCTTCCCGGCTGAGGAAGAGTTTGTCAGACTCGTCAGTGATGTATACCATCTGCTTGGTTGTGAGGGCCTCCCCATCTGGCGATCGACCTGTGAAGCGTACCAGGGCTGCTCCGACGATGTTGATACCATCGTTATTGGCGGCGCGCATTGACATTGTCACTGGGAGTAGATCACTTTTGTTTAATCCCAGTTGAGACAGGATCTGCACTCCTCCTAGGCAACTCTGGCATCCTGTGTCGGCCATGCAGTTGATGGGGGTGGGCCCAGTGTCTCTTGGTATAAGGACGCCAAGGGCTTTGTAGTCTTCGCGATTGACGCTGGCAGACAGAGTGATATACGGCTGGGGCATGGACGAATGCTTGAGCCAGGCATTTGAGAGTTGATCGTGCACATGGTGGTCCAGGGTGATGGCTGCCCTGGTGCTGTGGCCCAAACTGGTTCGGGGCTGGTTGTGGAAGATGTCGTGAATGCCGCAGAGATTTCCAAACTCGGCATCCTCCTGCGATGCGGCGGCGGTATTGTCGTTGCGTCGGCCGCCTCTGCAGACAGAGCTGAAGTGGTTCCTGATGTTGCACTTTCCGCATATCTGGCCGTAGGCGGGACATTCCGTTCTGCGAACTCGCGTGGGGGCCTTAGCTCCGTGGCCATGTTTTCCACAATATATGCATGTGTCGCCAGGTTTAGGAGGCTGTCCAGTCTGGGTCTGTGGTTTCTGTGCGCGATCTTTAGCTGGTCCCCGTTGCTGTTTTTTGTATGAGCTGCTGGCCGCTGCGGTGTGGTGTGCGTTCACAAGTTGGTGTGCTGATCGTTTCCCGGACTCTTTTGTTTCAATGAACTGCAGGACTTCTTCGAGGGAGGGAGACTGGTTTTTGTCTCCAAGGAGATCGAGCTGGATGTCTTTGTCCGCGAGGCCATGACTGACTATATCCCGGATCATGGGCTCAGTATAGTCAACATCCTTTCCGCAATCTGGGCATGGGACGGTGTACTGGCATGTGTCAGCCTGTCCACGGACGCGGGCGCTGAAGGCACGAACTGGTTCATCATGGTCCTGTTGCATTGTTTGCAGCTTTGCGCGTGTCACCATGGGATTTTCTGCTCTGATTGCTAGGTTTTTCATAAGCATTAGGACATCCTCTTTGCTCTTGTTTGTGAGTGAGCCCCCGGCAGTGCGGGTCAGGTCCCGACGGAGTTTATCGTCGCAGCACTAAAGTAGTTGTAGGATTCGGGCTTTTCCTGTTATCTCGGTTGCCTCTTCATAGTCCGCCCACCGTGTGAGGAAGTAATTCCAGTCCTCGGATGTACCTTCCGCGGCTAGCACAGGTCGGTTAACTTTCTCGACCCTTGCTGTAGTGTGGGTGGGTTTGGCGCCTATATTCGCGTGGACCAGGCCGTGTATCTTTAGGAGTTCCAGGGCGAGCTGTGCGTCCACGTCACCTGTGTTGTAGGCGCACTCCGGGAAGGGGCACTCGATCACAGGCATGTTTAGTCAGCGATCAACGGTGGTCGATGGATAATGTTACTCAGAGTTTACGAGACGTTGTCGTCATAAATAATAACCCGTAGGTATTTCAATGATGGTAGTCAATCAAGCGAATGACGACAACGTCTGAAATGTCAAACAGATGAAAAGAACAAGAGAGTTATTATACAGAGAGTTCATTATTGTCTAATAACCTCCTTGTTAATGAGAATAAAAAAAGAATGATAACAATTGTATGATCCAAGTTTGATATATAATTGGATAGATTGAGCCAATATGTATTGGCCGAGCTATGAGTTTTTTAAATATTGGGCGAGACGCAGTCGAGCCCAATGTTTTAAAACTCATAGCGAGAACGTCAATTGTTACCATATTTTGGGTAAAAAGACAGAAATCTTGCTATGGACGTTTTCATAAGCCTGCCTAAGGTAAAAAAGTTGTCCTGGTTTCATATTGAAAATTCTTATTGGCCTATAAAACTTTTGAAATGTCAGTCATTTCACCCATTTTTTGAACCAAAGATGTCAATTTAGACCATATTTTGGACAGAAAATCAGAATCTTGCTATATATATATTTGTATAGGCCTATCTAGTGTTAAAAGGGGTCCTGATTCTTTAAAAAAACATTATTATTGACCTAGCTTGTGAAATTTTGTTCATATCGGTCAAGCTTATACCGTATAAAGTCAGAATCTTGCTATGGACGTTTTCGTAAGCGTATCTAAGGTGGAAAATGATAAAACGTATTGTTTCAATAGTAGCCCAACCTATGAAATGGTGGTCATGTTCAGCATTTATTTTAACTCAGAATATATATTTCGACTACATTTAGGTAAACAATCAGCATCCTTATAAGGTTAATGCCTATTTGTATGCCTATATCATACGCCTATGTTAAACGGGTCCTGGTTCAATGAAGGGTCCTGGTTCAAAATATTCTCATTAACCTCTCTCAAGAAATGTTGACTCATTTGGCTGCATTTTAACCAAAATTGTAAATTTTAACCATATTTGGGGTAATACAAATTACAACTTTGGTACATCAGAAGTATCAAAGACATGCTTTCACTTAAACCGTACTTGTAAAACCACTTCATTTGTCCCAAAATTAGTTAACAAGTACGTAAATTATTTTGATTTTTTTGTTTCTTTATTTTTATGTACGTAGAATGCTTGGTTTAATAACCAGGTCATAACAAAAATCTAACATGAATATGATCTCAAGCAAAAAATGACGAAATAATGAATTTGGAAAATAGGACTTGCCTCTTTTTAAATAAGAATCTACTGATACAACTGGAAACAAATTTATACCAACAACGGATTTTACCCTCTTTTTGGTCAAATTTGACACTTTTACCCGAAAGAATAAGAATAAGTTTTTCTAAGGCACCACACTCTCAGAACAGGTGTTAAAAAAACATGTATTAATAGAATGTTGATTGAAAAGTATACTACATTGGTTCACAATTAAGCGTTGGTTAAAATTACTTTTAATACTGCGTTGGTTAACCCTTACAGCCCCAGATCCCATGAAATCCCATTTCCCAGCATCCTGGTTCCACCTGGCGCTGAGGTTTTTGTCTGAAATAATGGCCCCGGGCTATATAGCTGGGCGAATACACTCGCCCAGCACAGCTTCCCCCGTGGCGCAGTTGGTAGAGTGTCCGCCCGCCAACCGAGAGGTCGTGGGTTCAAACCCCGGGGCGTGGCACCTCTTGTTGTGTGTGCTTTTTTCGCTTGAAAAAAATTTCGTTGGAAAATCCACCGGGTGGGTTAGGGTTATGGAACGATTTTTTTTCTTCTTTTTAATTTTCACTTTTTTTCTCTAATTTTACCCTGATTAACCCTTACAGCCCCAGATCCCATGAAATCCCATTTCCCAGCATCCTGGTTCCACCTGGTGCTGAGGTTTTTGTCTGAAATAATGGCCCCGGGCTATATAGCTGGGCGAATACACTCGCCCAGCACAGCTTCCCCCGTGGCGCAGTTGGTAGAGTGTCCGCCCGCCAACCGAGAGGTCGTGGGTTCAAACCCCGGGGCGTGGCACCTCTTGTTGTGTGTGCTTTTTTCGCTTGAAAAAAATTTCGTTGGAAAATCCACCGGGTGGGTTAGGGTTATAGAGTAAAAATATAATTAATTTTTGGTTTATTCAACGTTGGTTAAAGCCCCAGGCCATCTACTCATTCCATCTGCCAATGTGACACATTTGAGCAATAGAGGGCGCTGCAATCCCAAATGTTTTGAATGCCTTTTACTCTTGATATCCATGTTCAGTATACTCCAATTCCTTTTCAAAAATATTGTTACATGTATTTTCATATATTGTTCGTATAAATCAGTTGATATAACAAAGATAAACGATAAGAAAAACGTAAAAATGTAATTTTTGACGATGCCCCTTTTTTACAATTTTAACACCATTGATTCTGTATTTTGTAAATAATATCCCTGTATTGGTGTTTACCATCTACACTTTAAATTGTTTAAATAAATGGCCAGGATACTGTGAGTGGGGTCAATAAAAGGGATTGCTTTGCATTTGTTTACATTTTACATAAGATAGGATTGACAAACTTTCCTTAGTAGAGATTCTGATTAACAGTATTCATCTCTAAGGGTATTTTGTACCAAGTTAGGTCGTTGTTGGATGGACTTGTATGAAAAAGAAATCAAAGAAAATCAGAAAGTGTATATACTAAATATTTGACAGACTGACTGAGAGACAGACAGACACACCACTACCGCAAGAATATAACGGACATCAAATGCAGCGCCCACTAGCGACCAGCTGAACAATAGGAATTGAACCACAGCTAAATATCAATAGTCGCATGCTCTGATGTCAATTGTCTAAAGCTAACTATTGAGTTCCACTATATTAGAAAATTGACATATCAAAGTAATGAATATAAGTCAAACCTTTAATATAAATGAGATGAGAGCCAAATGCCATTCCCCTGCAACATAGCAGATCGATACAGATGAGTGAAAATTAACGTGTCTCAAAAAAATTCAAAGAGTCAACAAAAAATAAAAATGTTTGCAACTTTCATTTCCAGATTTCTCTGTAATTTGTGCAGTAAAGAGAATGATTTCGTTTATAATATCTATTTATACATCAATGAATATTTTGAAAACTTACTTATTGAAATGGATTCAATAAATCGTCTAATATCAATACTCCCGTACGGGCCGTAAGTCCCAAAATATAAATAATGTAGTTGTCCTCGGTCAGTCCTTATATTTGGTCATCTCTGAAACATTTTATTGAGTTCACACGCTCACCTTGGGCCGGTGAACAATGATGTCAATAAAGAAACAAACCGATACAACAACAACAGAATGTCAACACATTTCCCAATCGACACTCTGCCCATCAACGGCTAATTATCGGCGTTTGAACTCCGGCAAATCCGGCGCCACTGCACTGATACAATACAGGTATATGTTCATCGGTTAAGCATGAGCGGGTAATTTGACTATGAATAGGGTTGCGAGGTTTAGAACTGACGGAAAATAAGATAGGGAGGTCGAGGACAACCAAACAATATTTTATTATTGGCCTACTGGTATTT
This sequence comes from Ophiura sarsii, assembly GCA_035610835.1. Classification (NCBI taxonomy): domain Eukaryota; kingdom Metazoa; phylum Echinodermata; class Ophiuroidea; order Amphilepidida; family Ophiuridae; genus Ophiura; species Ophiura sarsii. The sequence goes on along the minus strand of CM069446.1, from coordinate 5,024,417 downwards.
GGAAAATTTAGTCATGGATGATTAGTTCAATAGTTAAATGCTGTCACTTGGAGGCGATGTAGTTAATGTCCCTATTCTACCACTTGTGACACACGAAGGATGCAGCCATAAGGTGTCTTCTACGGACGACCTAACAATGAGGGTTGTTCATTTTGTATATTAATGTATTTTACAATCTCACTTAGACTAGTAATTTCCTAACTTTTTTCCATGGCTTGGCATGTTTCAAGGCATAAGCGTTGAAACTCGATCGCTGGATAAATGAAGCGTGCATATTTTACGCAATTTTCGAACGTGAAAGTGCTGTAATTGAAACCATATTAAGCCAATTAATCTACGAGATTTCCCTATGATTAGTATCTGATTTCTACAAAGGCGTCGTATAAAACGCCATGATAAAAGGTTAAGTACCACTTTACCACTAGATGATATCGCTGTTGCACCTATAGTTAAACACACATTACTATAAATCCACGTGTAAAGTGTAATGCTTGCTGAAATGGATGTTACAGTTTGGTTTATGGGATGATTTAAGCATTTTACCACGATTGGGAAAGGCGTGTCAGGCGAGGCGGAAAGATATTTTTCTTCAGAAGCCATTACCCAATTCTAGAAACGCTCATTTCTGTGGTGCCTGGGATCGATTTCAATATTAATTTGGTAGCTAATGTTGAAAAATATTTCAAAGGCTTCTTTTTCCAAATATTCATTACAGAAGTGAAAAAGTGACATACATTTTTTTACGCTGACTTTCGAAAACCAGGTCACTATGAAAAGATCACGACCTCATCTCGAATTAAACCTACATTTGTGGTGTATGATCTATTTAGAATAAGTCTGTACTTTTCAGCCTTGTGAACAACCAATTTTTGCTATTAATACGGGTCATCACTTCAAATGCAGCGTTGATGTTTTGCGGGTCTGGGACTTCGGCTGTGAATTTTACAGAAGGGGGCTTTTTAGAATTATGTAAGTACTTAATACTGAAAATTCTAACATGTTTGAGCTTTTCATCTCTTCTATCGAGTTTGCCAATTCTATTACCTTTAGTATTTGTGTTTGTTTTTATTTATGCTGTAATACGAAGGGCGAAATCATAATTAACATAACTTATATGCAAACTTCTTTGGATTTAAACCGTTAAACCCCGAACCAACTAAAAAATAACTCAGAACGATCAGTTGATGTCATTACGCAATAGAAATTCCTCTCGCTTGTCAAAACTCTTGCGTTTCCCAGTCCAAAACTACTTATTAAAATGAATTAATTTTAGAAATAGGTTAGGTTCAAGAAAATAAATACATTTTAGGAATAGCGTTATTTGCCTGCTCTGTATTTCGGAACGATGATAACAATAACAATAATCTCGGCCATACATGGCTTCTGGTGCCAATTTTAGCCACGGTTCTAAAATGGGTCTCTCTAATGACAGCATAGCTGAATCAATTAATAAACGTGCCTTCTAGTCTTGTCTATTACTGCTGATGTTAATATGGACAAACCATTCGCGTAAATTACACGACTATGTTAGAACATTTCTTTTTTCCATGTAAATTCTTGAATTGGAGTTCAGTTTTATACAACTTCTGGTTGTAAGCCACCTTCTTTCAGAGTTCAAATTTATATGTTTCTAAGATCCTTCTACCGTACATGCAAAATAACATGACGAAAGTATAATTATTTTGGCAACACTTGTTTGTTGCCAAAACAAATCGTCGTCCGAGTGCAGTAACATCGTAAAGAGACACTGCTGGTGAATTGGGTTGATAGTTTAGGCCATGTAATCAGCCAATTCTATTACAAGAATTTGTCTTCATAAAATTAAGACAAAGCTACAAGGTTATAGCTCGTACTAGTAGCACAATATCGGCAGGAAATGGGTATGTTATGATTGTGTAAAATATCATGTATTGACACGTATTGCGTGCGAACGGCTTAATAGAGAGTTTGCAAGGAAGTTATTTTGTTTATACTTTGGCCCTTGCTTCAAAATGCAGCTCCAATTAATATATTCGAGAACTTTTATTCGAGCACGTTTCTACCTACGCAAAAGTCTCCTGAAAGAATTGAGCATTAACAAGTATATACTTAACTTTAATTTGTAATCAGAAAAATATCTAAATATTAATGAAGTATGGATTTCAGTCAAATATCGCATAACAATCTTGAGACGTAATGCTATTCAAGTATCTTAGAACTTACTAACAAATATATAGGTATGAGACACTTAAAAACATAATTAGATCGTATTCAATGTATCAGTTTGCATTTGCACCAGTGAACAAAGTGATATGAAGTTAGACTTCTCCGCACTTCATTACTATCCTTTACGGATTTCTATCCTCTTAACATCAAGGCACTTAGCTACCTCAGCCATGGAGAGTGTATGCTGTAATTGCATAATTTGAAATGTGATCTGACTGACGTGCTATAAACCCTGCGGCTAATATTCAAAAACCTACCTCGTGTTTCATTTATTTATTTAATACAAAAGTTTTTATAACTTTGCTTTACATCACTTTGTAGATCAGATAATAATATGAATTGCCAAATAATGTATGTTGTATATAGTACAACACGCGTAACCGTGGTATCCATGTTACGTTAAACAGCGGCTTTGCTTTTGATGAACTTAATCTAGGTTCAGTTGCAGCTTTCACCTTCGCTAATGAACTACGAGAATAAAAAGAAACTAAATATAAAATAAAAGAAAAATGGTTAGCATTTCGCTTATCAATTATGTGTTGAATGGCAAACGTGGTTGCCGAAACATAAGTATTATGTATGATGACACTAATAGAAAAGAATCCAGAAGTGAAGAGGGCAAATTTGATTTGAAACGGCACAAGCGACAATTTTCTTGTAAGCAGTGAAACTCTTTGCAGCAGATACAGGAACCTCGTCACTCATGTTGTATTCCTGATGATGTTTTCGTCCCAAAATTCATGTTTTTATTAGTGTGTTATGGGACTCAAACCTGTTGCCTAAAAACCCGTAGTATTAGGCGCGGTTTCCATAACAGCATGTTGCGTACGATACAATATGTCATTCTAGTAGAGCCATTCTCAACAAGATTTGTGATTTCCAATACACCCCACGAGCAACCAATCTCCATTGGGTTTTAGAACACGACATATACAGCGATAAGCAGACTTTGTCATGTTTATAGTATTATTATACCCTGTTATCTTAAAACTTGTCAGCCTTGACAATCCAATGATAGATTTAACTGCACATTTTTCTTTTTTTAGCCTTCCCATACAACCTTACTACAACCCACACGCAAAATCAAAAGGTTTAAACTTTGTACCACGTGCAAAATGTTGTCATCTGGATTTCTCGCCTTAGTCATTCTTATGTTTCATTACAATTAATCTGAATCCCATGGTAATTAACATATGGATGAACACATTTGGATGAAGTAAGTGTAAGAATTAATGTCTTGATGCAACGATGCAATGTAAAACAGTGTGTCACTTTACTAACATTTTAAATTGAAGCCAAAAGTGTTTTCAAGGGCCTACTATTCTTATTGTAAATATTAAGGCTTGTTGTATGCATTTCCTTGCAAATGGTATTGTTGTGACGCTAAATTTATATTGATATTATTAATAGTATTATTAATTCTAGATATTTCCATATCTAGAATTCAGGCCATGATTGACTTGAAATGGCAACACCGTACTTCCGTATTCTGAATCCCATTCGGTCTACGCGACAATATCTCTGACCAATTCAAGTCTTCGTGCCACGCTGACAACACCTCATAAGTTTAGGCCATATAGTTTTCTATTCACACAACAGGACTGGTGAGCTCTGAATTACAGAAGCTCACGATTGATGCGTGTCATGTCATTTCTTTAGGATAGTCTAGATGCTGGGTGCTGTGTTCGTTTATAATATGAGTAAGTGAACTATTTATGATGAATTAATAAAATGTATATATAAATAACTTGGAAGCTATATCCGTTATATTCATTCTGTGTGTTTTGATCCCCTCTCCGCCATGCGAGTATTTTCCCCAAAACCACGTCATAACATCTGGTGGAGAATTCGTTCGTTTTGATATTTTTATGTCAATGTTTATTATTCCGGTCAATTTACCAGCCCCCTTCATTTTGAATAATTAGGACTGTAGCTACAAAGTTGTATATGTATTTTGTTGTTCATCGCATCCAGTGTCGACGACTATAACTCAGCGTGGTGAGATGGTTTGAATTCAGGTAGCATTTTGTTGGTATGCACTGCTGAAATTTAATTATATGTCTATTGAAATTTGTTTTATAGACCCAGAAAGGTCTATTAAAATTGTGTTTAAAATAGTATACACGAAATACATGTAGTATGGCCTATCAATATTTAGGTCTTATTTACGCTGGCAATAATGGGCGCATTCTACATGTTCAACGTGGCAAGTCGATAAAGTCTTTTATATACATGTAATTGTTCCGATTTACAAGTCTCTGATAATCTGGTTCAAAAGTGCATGACCACGGTCTGATATCCATTGATAAAATTTTTTAATCCGAGATTGAAATTCTCGAGCGCGGTAAAATTCTATTGTGTAGATTTTATAAGCTCTTCTACTGGACAGGTGCGTTTCAGACAGACAATTTCTTCGCATGAAATAAATCTTGTTTATTTTGAATGGACTGATTTCTAAATCAAGATACATAATATTGATACACTGCACTGCAATTGAATAAATATTTTATAAATTCAGCTGTAACTTGGGACTTTATTCATTTAATTTGATGTCAACTTTAAATTGTTGACTTGGATTTCATTGAGCTTTTAATTTTTTTCTCATTGGTGAATTTAAACTTCATCAATTAATTAAGTTCATTGTTAGTCTATTAATTAAATTTGATCATCAATCATAATCAATAAATTTTAATTGATAATCTTAATCAAGTTTAATAATTAATAAACTTGGTTCATGTTCAGATTTTTCAAATTTTGATTGAATTTGAACTTGAATTTTGATCTTGAACTTGGGATTGACTAAAATTTTTGTTGATTAAATTCCGAATTCTCTTAGGAATTAGCTTGTGATTTTGACATAGATTGTTAAAAAGGTAATGAGCGATAGCGATAGTGATAGTGATAGTAAGTCTGTTATATCACTTAATAGTATAGAGGAGGTTGAACTTGACGTAGCAAATATGGCTAAATATGATATGCATAATTGCGATATTAAATATTCTGGTAATCCAGATGATGACGTAGATAACTTCATTAGTAGATTTGAGACGTATGCTGATCTGAGAGATTATACCGCGCCAAAATCTATACTTGCCTTACAAACAAAAGTGTATGGAAATGCTCGCGTCTATTTGGATTCAATTCCTGATACAGATAAGGATACCATAACCAAGATTAAAGATTTACTTAAAAGTAATTTCGAAGGTTCATCTTGGAAATGGAGCGTCGAATCTAAGCTGTTGTCGCGTAAGCAATTGACATCAGAAACACTTGACGACTATGCTTGTGAAATAATAAGATGGTGCAAGCAGATTGGTAAATCTGAAGCAGAAAAATTATCTATTTTTGTTCGTGGTCTTTTGCCTTCTGTCAGAGCGTTTGTGTTTTCAAAAGAACCTGAATCATTTAAACAAGCACTAGACGCCGCGAGATTGGGAATTTCAGTACAGCAAACGGCAAATGACTCGCTATTCGCACCCGCACAATCACAAAATACTGAGCCCCAAGTAAATAGCATTAATTCTGTTCTGGACACACTGACGGGAGTTGTGTCTAATATAGCCACCAGAATGGAGAAATTAGAACACGACAAACATGTCTCTTTTTCTTCCCCGCTAGATCGTACTTACAATTCAGATCGTATAAGTAGTTCCTCTCAACCTAGGCATCAACCTAGTCAAACTTGGAATCAACCAAGGCAGTCACAGGCCCCCTATAGATCGTACAGAAAATTAGTATGCAATAGGTGTGGTCGTGTGGGACATGGGTGGAGAAAATGCTATGCCAAATTTGACGTAAATAGGAATCCTTTAAACTAATAAACCCATCTGCTAGACAGAAAAAGAAACATGTTCCACGACATGTAGATGGGTTAAGGTTTCAAAGATTTGAACATGTAAGAGGTGTATACCGAAATGGCAATGCAAACCGTGTACCTCTTGATTTGAACAGACAGACATTTGGACAAAAATCGAATTCCAGTTTTTCACAAGCGCATATTGAGATTAATTTGTCTACGTTGAATACCATAGCAGCATTTGTTAATGGTAACCCTGTTCAATGCTTGATTGATACAGGTGCTTCTGTCAACATTATTGATCACGATTGGTTTCATGCTAATCTTTCCAATTTGCGTTTTTCTATAGAAAAATCACGTGTAGCTGAAGCACGCGCAGCAAATGGTAGTAGTTTGGAAATTACTGGATTCATAGTTTTGTCCATATCTGTCAATGGCACTCAATTTCCTGTACCTATGAATATTGCTCGTAACTTAAGTACACGTATCATACTTGGGTCTCAGTTTTTAAACAGGCACTGCGCAAGAATAGATTGTGAATCTCGTACACTAAGACTTGCTAAGGAGAGTAAAATACTTGTCATTGAGAAACAGGAAATTCCTGCTCACACTCAGTCTGTTGTGTGCGCAAGACTGTCAAATAAATTGCCATTCAATACAATTGGTCTCTCTCATGGAGGTAGGCGTGTCTCTGCATTAGGTGTATTGATCGCGAATACTGCTTCTAGTGTACAGAATAACTGTATTCATTTATTAGTTATGAATACTACTGATGAACCAATAACTTTGTACCCTCGTACTAAATTGGGCATTTTTTCTCTCGTTGACCCGCATAGGATTCACTCCTTCCCCGATCTTGAGAAAAACAATGTTAACAATGTTAATATAAGGCAAGCATCCGCGGTAGCTAGCGATGTAAACAGTAAACAAGATTCAGTAAAGGAAGTCCTTTCAAAAGTGAATTTAAATACTGATCACATGTCAGGTACTGAAGCATCTGAAATCAATGGTTTACTCACTGAATATATTGATATATTTCAAGTAAAAGGGGGTCCTACTGGTAATTACTCCCGTGTTAAACATGCTATTAACACTGGTGATCACCCTCCTATTAGATCTAGACCGTATAGGCAAGCTCCTCACATTCAAGCCGAAGTACGTAGACAAGTCCACGAAATGTTAGAACAAGACATTATAAAGGAGTCGGCAAGTCCTTGGTCCTTTCCAGTATGCATGACACCTAAAGCTGGTGACCCAAATACTTATAGATTTGCAATTGATTTTAGAGCCTTGAATAAGATTTGCGCACGCGATAACTTTCCATTACCTAACATAAACGATGCTTTAGATAGTTTAGGTGCAGCCAAACCAAATTTCATTACAACTCTTGATCTTGCGGCTGGATATTGGCAAATAGGCTTGGAAGAAAGTTCCAAATCTAAAACTGCATTCATCACTCAAGATGGCCTATATGAATTCCAAAGAATGCCATTTGGTTTACATAACGCCCCAGCCACTTTCCAACGAGCTATGCAAGAAGTTTTGAGAGGTTTGAATTGGAAATTCGTTCTCTGTTACTTAGATGACATAATTATATTCAGTAGTTCTTTCTCCGAACACATGGACCATTTAAGGCAAGTTTTCGATAGGTTGCGCGCAGCTGGTCTAAAATTACAACCTAAGAAATGTACTTTTGGTCAAACTGAGGTCAAATATTTAGGTCACGTAGTGAACAAAGATGGTGTAGCAACAGATCCAGCAAAATTGAAAATTGTCCAAGATTATCCAACTCCTGCCAAAGTAACCGAAGTCAAATCTTTTCTTGGATTTGTGGGATATTATCGAAAGTTCATAAAGGACTTTTGCAAAATTGCTGAACCACTAACCAATTTAACTAGAAAAGATGTATCTTTTGTTTGGGATCAAAGTTGTCAAGAAGCATTCAAAACGCTCAAACGAAAATTGTTAGAGCCACCAATTCTAGCATATCCAAATTTCGATGGCACAGAATTCATATTGCAAACCGATGCTAGTCGTACTGGTTTAGGTTTTATTTTGGCCCAAAAGCAGGATGGCAAAGAACGTGTGATATCCTATGGTGGAAGAGCATTACATGATGCGGAAAGAAATTACACTGTTACAGAAATTGAAGCTTTGGCAGTTGTCGAGGGAATCAAGAAATATGCTCCATATTTGCAACATAGTATCAAATTCACTGTTGTAACTGATCATTGCGCTTTGAAATGGCTCTTTGGTATAAACAAAAATACCGGAAGTCGATTAGCGCGATGGGCACTTAAACTGCAGTCATATAAGTTTGATGTAATTCACATTCGTGGACGCCATAATGGTAACGCTGATGCATTAAGTAGAATAGATTATGACAGAATGGATATTTGTACTGATTGCAATCATTCTCATTCCAAAGTCACTGATGCTGTAGAAGTTAATAAGGTAGCCTGGGTAAAGTCGGGATTAGACGAGATGGTGAGCGACATCATACAAAATCCTAGTAATGATGTGAACTCTCGTCCTACAGTAAACGTGGTTAGAAATCTTCGATTTCAAAAAGGGAAACGTGTTGAGAATGACAAAGATTCAGTCAAGCCAAATATTCCAAACTTTCCAAATGAGCTCAACTTAGACAAATTCAAACAAGTTTTGTTGACGGATATATTTGCGGGATCAATGTTGCAATATCTGGAAAACGATGAATTGCCAGATAATGCTGTTAAGGCTAGGAATGTAGTTTTACAGGCTGATCAGTACTATGCACACGAAGGGTTGTTGTATCACATTTGGCATACTCCTGCTAAAGGGCACATGCCTGAAAGAAATGTCCATCGTTTGTATATACCCGTGCAATTAATTGATACAGTTCTAAATAACTGTCATGATCACGTGTTAGCCGCACATTTTGGATTTCAGCGAACCTACAATAGAATCCGTCAACGTTACTTTTGGAAATGCATGTATCGTGACGTAGACAACTGGGTCCGTTCATGTATTTCTTGCTCTCAACGAAAAACTCATAGACATAAAGTACTAGCCCCAATGGTAACTATGAAAGTGCCAGGCGCTTTCGAACGAGTAAGTGTTGACATTTTAGGTCCTTTACCTATTACCACTTCAGGTAATCGCTATGTACTCTGTTTTTCAGATCATTGTACTAGATGGCCAATTTTGGTACCATTGAAAGTTACTGATGCGTCAACCATTGCTCGCGCATTCTTTGATTATGTAATTTGTGAACATGGTTGTCCTCAAACCTTGTTGAGCGACAGAGGTCAAAATTTCCTCTCCAAGATTGTATTGGAAGTTTGTCGTATTATGCGCACTCACAAACTGAATACAAGTTCATATCATCCACAATGCAATGCAATTCAGGAACGTTTTAATGCAGTAATTCTGGATACCATTTCACATTATGTCAATGAATACCAAAGCGATTGGGATAAGTACATAACAGCTATACAATTTGCCTATAGAACAACTCCCGCTGAAAATTCAGTCGGATTTAGTCCCTTCTTCTTGTTGTATGGTAGAGAGGCAAGACTTCCGATAGATGTTACACTCCTAGCACAATGCAAATATCCAGATAAGACACTTCGTGAGCACATTCACAATCTGGTATCACAACTCGAAGTATTTAGGGACATTTCAAAACGTCATGCTGAACGTAATCAAGCCAAAATGAAAGAGCGTTTTGATGATCGTGCGCAAGATGTTCCATATCAAGTTGGTGATTCAGTTTGGATTTATATACCTGCATTGCAACAAGGATTGTCACGTAAACTCTCAAAGTTCTGGGCGGGACCCTTTCTACTAGTCGAACAGACTGGTCCTGTAAATTTCAAGGTGCGAAATCTTGAAAACAACAAATTGGTAACATCTACTGTACATGTTAACCGTATGAAATTTGCATATAATAGATTTGTCCGTCCAAGCAATGATACTCCCCCTGTGGATCCTGAAAATAGAGATCCAATTCCAGGATTAGTTCTAGACGATTGTCCTGATGATATATTTGAACAACTTTTGGCTACCCACGAGTCTGACAAGAATCAGATTCCAATTATTCCAGGTTTGCCTCCTATTCAAGATGAAACTCCAGAATATGTGATAGAGCGTATTCTCAGGGGACGTTTTAAAAATAAACGTCTTGAGTATTTGATAAAATGGCAGGGCTTCCCAAATTCAAGAAATACTTGGGAACCAGAGACTAACCTAAACGCGGCCGCTTTAGAATCTCTGAAAGCTAACCCAGTCAAAATTACTGGCAAGATGTAAAGCCAGCGGGCAAGAATCATTGCAGGAACAGAGTCTGAAACAGCAAATAAATAAGTAGTATTGAGAAAAGTGTACAAGTATAGAGAACACAGAGGAAGTATATGAATAAAATTTATAGTCCGTAGGCTGAGATATGTCTTGGTATGAGTATTACAATTCTTATGACACAAAATGTGTTATTTTGATAAAATTGTTGAATGAGAGCAATTTGTAATTTGGGCAACATTGCCTGAAAGTGTGTGTTCACTTTCGTTAATTTGTATATAGAAATGATTGTTGCAAAGAATTGCACACAATGATATTCTTCATGTAGAAAGTTTGAATTTATATAGTTGAGCAAAAATGCGGAAATGCAGTATGATCAAATAAGTGTTATATTTATTTGTATCTTTTCGGAAGAGGCATATGTTGTGAGGTTTTCTGGCAACATTAGTCTCACATGAATAGACGCAAACAAAAGAAAGTTTAATGTAAATTACTAAATATTTCAGTAGTGCTACCTTTGTCTTGTTTTGTCTGTCCTGTATTGTCTTGTTGTGTACACATAATATATAGTCACCATTGATGACTATTTAATTTTAAAGGGTCACAAAAACGTGATTTCTTTGAAATAAGAAAAATATGTTTCCGTATGAAACATCGAAATTGGAAGGAAATTTTCCAATTCTTTTGCGCTTCAACTTTTGATGAAACCTTTAGACCGCACACGTTAATCAGAGGATTATGTATGAGAGTGTGTGTGTTTGTGTTAGGCCATTTAAGGGATATCCCGTATGCGTGTTTGTTCAACAACAAAATCCCTCTTTACCGTGTGAGCGTAATCACTTGGAATTTTTCACGTGAATTCCGGGTTAATACGGTCGCAGGTTTCCACAGGTTTGGCGTCGCAGAAGATTAATAATAAATTTATATTTAAGGCCACTCGTTTAAAAATAAAATAACGTTCGCAGAGAGTTAAAATTATACAACCTGATATTAGATGCCGTCAATTTGGCAGACGGAAACATGGATAAAGCACATGTTAAATTTTGTGACGAAATAAATAATTCGTTTCTATATATGATAAAGATATCAGTTTCTTTTATAAATATTTCACCCAGCATTCTTTAAGTTAAATTGTCAGGTGTCAATTTTGTTAGGAAGGGCGTATGTTGTGACGCTAAATTTATATTGATATTATTAATAGTATTATTAATTCTAGATATTTCCATATCTAGAATTCAGGCCATGATTGACTTGAAATGGCAACACCGTACTTCCGTATTCTGAATCCCATTCGGTCTACGCGACAATATCTCTGACCAATTCAAGTCTTCGTGCCACGCTGACAACACCTCATAAGTTTAGGCCATATAGTTTTCTATTCACACAACAGGACTGGTGAGCTCTGAATTACAGAAGCTCACGATTGATGCGTGTCATGTCATTTCTTTAGGATAGTCTAGATGCTGGGTGCTGTGTTCGTTTATAATATGAGTAAGTGAACTATTTATGATGAATTAATAAAATGTATATATAAATAACTTGGAAGCTATATCCGTTATATTCATTCTGTGTGTTTTGATCCCCTCTCCGCCATGCGAGTATTTTCCCTAAAACCACGTCACAATAGTATGATGATGTTTTGGATGTTCAATTGTGTAATAATAGTGAGAATACTGTTGCTGTCAGAGAAGTTGAGAGGTGAGTCGACACAAAGTAGAATTTGGTATTAGGTAGCATTTGGTTGCCTGCCGCCTCACGCATTTATTTCACAAACCTTTCTTCACGCATTTATTTCACATACATTTCTTCACGCAAAAATGTGCATTAATTTTGAATGTAGCAAAAGCAATATTTTACAAATACTATAGCATCTCAATATGGAAAAAGGATGAACGTTGAGGCATATCTATGACGACAACGAATTATGCATTAATCCAAAGAATTTTGAATGTACATGTAGAAAATCAATATTTTAGTTGTGCTAATAGCATCTCAATATGAAAAGAAGATGGACGTTGAGGCATAGCTATGACGACAACGAATTCTCAACTTGGACAAACGTTTCTTAATCATTCAAACTTTATTTTGTATAAATATATGCTATCGACGCATATTTAATTATTAAATTGTGAGCTCTTAATATCCAAATAATATTAAGTTTTTATCAAGTCAATGTAGCTTAATTTTATAGATTATTCTGAGAGTGAGACCTTAGTAATTAATTAACTAATAACTAATTATAATTGACTTATATTATTACATTTGAATATAATTTTTTGTTGGCTTCAAACTATCGCCAACCAAGGGCCAAAAACCTGGAACTTGCCCCAACAAAAAATATACAAATACGCCCCCCCCCCTAGATGAAGATTCTATTCGGCTGAAGGAGGAAAGGCCTTTGCGCCAGGATGGGTGTTAAAGAAGATGAGGCCTCTGCAATGTTGGATCTAAACACTACCATTCCTTCCGAACTGAGATGTAGTCCGTCCGTTCTGAATAAGCCAAAATTTGGATTGATTAATAACCTCTGCATGGCTGATATAACAGGCATTGCTCAAACCAAAAATGGCTTTATGGGCCTGATAATTTATAAATTGAGACACTCTCCTGCCTACCCCTGGTCTTCCTTCCCCATAATAAAATAGACGGGATAATACATCGGACCAAATAATACGTGTTCTCGGCAGAATGCGCCGAAAAAAAGAAAGCAGCAAGGTACTCGTCGAAAAAAATATCGTTCGTCCCCACATGAATTATGATAGTGGTAGGATACGGTCTGCGTTTCAGATGCTTTTGGCATAGTTTAACCGCGTCATTCAAACGAGCCCCACGGCGTCCATGCCACTCAACGTCACCTCCCCCTTGTAGTTGTTGATTAGAAATTCCCGCCCAATGAACGATGCTATCACCTAATAGCCATGTCCTTGCATTAAAACGACCTGTAAAAACCAAATTATAATAGCAAACAAGGCCAAACAAAGAAAAAGAAAAAGAGAGAAAAAATGGGGACCATGAAAATTGTGAAATACGACCTTCACCTCTTTATACAACTTTGGCTCGAATAAGGCACAGAATATAAATATAATATAATTGATACATTAACAAACCAACAATTACCTAATTAACAAAAATCTATTTACTTAGCAGATATTGACAAAGGATACCAAAAGCATATGCAATGGCAGATGGCATAGATTATTTTTGTTTATTTTATTCATTTATTCTGTGTATTGTTTCTAAGCTAACTAATAAATATTATTAAAAATGATAACATAAGCTTATTCAAAAAGCCCATGTGTCTGGCACTACCACCCTTAGTGGTCTAATATATTTTGACACGCAAAGATGACCTCCAACGACCCATATCCATTATACTCTCTATCGGGATACCACCTAAAGCTGCTGACGTTGCAGCACCTATTCTAAAGCTATGGGGTGAAAAATCATTTGGAGGCAGCCCCAAAGATGAAATTCCCTTCTTTAACATCGCGCTAAACTGGTATTTAGTGAGAGGTGAGCCATCAAAATGAATAAAAAATGAACCCCCGACCGCAGGACGCATATTTATGTACTCTGACAAGGTTTTTACTGGGCACACTCCCTCATCGAGACTTGCCTCAATCAACAGTGTAGTGCCTACCCCCTTTTGGTCCGTTTTGGACGAACGAATACACACTTCGAGAGCCGATCGTTCTCTCTTAAGCACAACATCGTAAAGAGAAAGATTGCTACTCACTGTTTTTGAGACAGCAGTGAACTCGCCCACCCTCAAGAACCCGTAAAACGCAAGACAAAAAGCAGATTTGAAAAGACAAACCTCATAAGTAGAAGAGCAAATGTTAGCAAGTGAAAGTGACAGCTGGCGCAAAATGGGAGGGGTGATGGGACGTCTACTGTCAGTATGTTTATTTGCTCTCGAGGCACCCTCCTTTAATTTCTTTACAATAAAATTATCGGTAGGATCCCCCCACCCGTTAATTTTGTGGATATATGCAAGAGCCGCCACATATGTACTAATTGTCGAAGGGGATTTACCCTCTAAAGAAAGGTGAGAGATGTATGCAATAATATGCTGTACTGGAGCCGGCCAAACGGGCCTTAACGGTACTCCTGCGCGAAAAAGCTCAAAATCATTGACCCCCCTATTGTAAGTCACATGTGAACTTTTAGCTAGTGAAGCTTCTAGTAACCGCTGCGCTTCTACATCTAGATCCTCCAAAGAAAATCCGGCACTGTTCTCCCTAAAGGTTCTGCCTCTGGCGCCAATTCCTGGAAACGACGCACCTGGAAACGTGACAAAGCGTCCGCAATATCATTATCTTTGCCTGCAATATGACGCGCCGAAAAATAAATATTGGATTTCAGACATTGCAAAATAAAGAACCGCAGCAGTGACATAATAGCTGGACATTTGGATGACTGTTTATTGATAATTGCCACTACTGATTCATTGTCTGACCTAATTATGACCCGCTTGCCTTTCAATGTACCTCCCCACAACACTACTGCTACTAGGATTGGAAAAAATTCTTTCCAAGCAATTGACATACATGAAGTGCTAAGATCTTGAGGCCATCTTCCCTGGAACCAACTACCCCTAACAAATCCCCCAAAACCTATACCCCCACTTGCATCTGTGAATAGCTCGAGATCCTTATCCTCCATCCAAAATTGATCCGGAAAAATAGCCCTCCCATTAAAATCCCTCAAAAATAATAGCCACATTGATAAATCACTCTTTGCCCCTTTAGAAAGCCTTATTTTTTGCCAAGGCCTTTTAACACCCATTGTCAAATCAATAAGGCGCCGCAGAAATGCCCTACCCGGAGAAATTGCCCTGCATATGAATGACAGAGAGCCTATTAAAGATTGAAGCCCCTTTAATGACATGCAAGGCACCACTGTAGCTGCCTTAACCTTCTCAACAATGGAAGCAAGTTTTTCAGGAGGAACAGACACCACTTGCGCGATCGAATCAATTTCTAACCCCAGATATACAATTTTTGTAATAGGCCCAACTGATTTTTCGGGCGCAAGAGGGACGCCAAACTCAGCGCAAACATTTTCGAGGCATGTGACCAAATGTTGACAAGATTTATTGTGTGACAAACCCCCCGTTGGCCCGCCTACTAAGAAATAGTCATCCATATAATGTGACACCAAATCAGATGCCCCCACCTGCTTCACCACCCATTCCAAAAAAAGATGAAAAAAGTTCAAAGTATGCTGGAGAGCAAGACGCCCCCATTGGTAGAGCTTTGTCGACATAAAACTGGTCACGAACCCTAATCCCTAAAAGATGAAAATCAGTGGGATGAATGGGTAACAATCTAAAGGCTGACTGAATGTCAGCCTTAGCCATGAGGGCGCCCTTTCCTTTTTGAATAACCAAACTAACTGCATCGTCAAAACTAGCATAATGGACTGTGCATAGATCTTTGTCAATGCCATCATTGATTGACCCCCCCTCTGGAAATGATAGGTGCTGAATTAACCTGACCTTACCAACTTCAGCTTTAGGAATTAAACCAACAGGTGAAATAATTAAATTTGTAAGTGGCATATCACAAAAAGGACCAGCGACCCGACCCAACTTGACCTCCTTTGCCAATTTTTGAACAACTGCCGAAGGATCTTTTAATGCAGACCTAAGATTGTCAGCGTCCCTACCAACCCTACAACCAGAATAACCTAGCTTAAACCCCCCTTGAAACCCTTCTCTAAGCATATATGCTGCCCTCACATTTGGATATTGATCCAACCATGTAATTAATTTGTCAAATTTAATAGGAGTGGGATAAATACAACACACACAGTTACCCGAGCTATCAGAAACAGAGTTAGAACAACTATTGGTAGACAAGTCCAAACTAACACCAACCCTATTTGTTGTTAAAGTTGGCACCCCTTGTTTTTGTTTTGTTACGACAAGCCTTTGATGGATGCCCGTCTTTTTTACAAAAGGCACAGGCGTGTCGATAACGACACATGGGTCGAGCACAACCTGACGCTCCATTGAAATCATAGCAAATGTTGATTGGCCTCCCACTGCCCGATCCCGACTGACTCCCTCCCCGTGATGAGCGCTGAAATCCCCCCCTAGAATTTGAATTAAACTGCCCTACATTATACCTAGGAGATGACGGAACTGCCACATAAATTGCCCAGAGCTCACTATCGATAGTGGCTCACGACCTTTCTGGATGTGATTGCATGCGCAATCTAAATTGGATATCATAATCTGCCACGGCTGCAACCAAATGCGAATGATATGATCGCTTGCTTGGTAACCAAGAACACAATCAAAAAGCGCGGGGAAAAGCCGGATGCCGCACGGAATTATAGGGAAAAAGGTCGCAAGAAAAACCGGAAGCCGCTCAGACCCAGCGATTATGCGACGCCAGCAATTTAGCATAGGGGTGCTCAACTCCCGGGCAGCAAATTAGTTTTCCTCGTAAGTACATTGGAAAACTTTATTATGATCACCGTTGTTCCGATATAATGCAGACCTCTTAGTGACATTTCAGCCCTCTCAAGCAATGTTAAAAATGCTTTTCAAAGACAATAAATTCATTATTGACTCAAATATCGGTACTTATATTCTCAAAACTAGGTCGCTCTAAAATATATATTATATGACGTGTATGAGCGACCAAGTTTTATGAGGATATACGATATTTATGCTACCTCTATACTCCTAAGGCAAGTGCCAATTAGAAAGCCTTTGAGCATCATACACATAGTTTGAATTGCCGAACACGATGCTGAAATGTCTAGCCACATAATGGTGTTTGTTAGGCAATCTCGACGATTATCATCTGGGTAATTCCAAACTTTCCTCTGAAGTATTTTTCATTATTGACTCAAGATAATATTAACCAAACTAAAGTTGAACACGATCACGTACATGCACAACCGGTGAGCCTTTCTAGAAACGGACAATAGAGGTTAGTCATGTAAGGGATTAGCAGCCGTCTTGACGGGAACACTAAACCGTGTTTAAGGTTTTCATTAAGATTGATTTTAATTTCAATTTAGGGGTATAAGAGTGGGGAGCAGGGCTGTGATCAAGGGGGTGGGGGGTGTTAACCGGCTATTTGTGTTAATGTGCATAGAGGTTTTTTTGTTGGTCATTTCATAGTCGGGGAGGGGGTAAGGGGTCGAGCCTTCTGCCGAATCCCTCTAGTTACGCCCTGGTCAGGCACTATGTGGAATGTAGAATAGGTTGGGGCGACTCTCTTTTGCTCAAAATTGCCAACATTCCCAACATTTGTTATCCAATAACCAGTCATCAATGTGAATCAATATGCACTTTGTATTACAGCATGTATGACTTGATCGTCTCATGCTGAAATAACTATAACAAGATTTTAACCAAATGCAATCCTATCTTTCATACCGTGAGCACGATGACTTGACATGAGTGACACTTGTCTTGTGCGGATCCTCTAAAGTAGCATGAACCAGACAAGAACAGGATTTGTCTTTTCCTCGCCAGGTATCTGTTACCTCTTATAACATATTTATATATGTATTCTACGTTGGAATGTGGCCCGTCTTCCGCATGCACAAGAGAAGTGCAAATATCTTCACAGAGTGAGGTGGTAACCTGATATACAGGTTTACTATGAAGTAGAAAAGTCTCTTAACCCTAACCCTATTGCACCAAACGGGAACCGTGTGGTGGCCTCATTGTATAACCCGGCGTTGTAGTATTTTAAAACTCATAGCGAGAAGGTCAATTTTTACAATATTTTGGGTAAAAAGACAGAATCTGGACGTTTTCATAAGCCTATCTAAGGTAAAAAGTTGTCCTGATTTCATAGTAAACATTCTTATAGGCCTCTAAAACTTTGAAATGTCAGTCATTTCAGCCTTATTTATAATCAAAGATGTATATTTTGGGTAAAAAGTAAGAATCTTGCTATGGACGTTTTCATAAGCATATCTTAGGTGGAAAATGATCCTGATTCTATAACACTTATTGTTCCAAAAGCTGCCCAACCTATGAAATGGTCGTCATTTTCAGCATTTATTTTAACTCAAAATATATATTTCTACTACATTTAGGTAAACAATCAGCATCCTTATAAAGTTCATTTGGCTATTTGGCTATAGCATACGCCTATTAATGTTAAACGGGTCCTGGTTAAAAATATTCTCATTAACCTCTCTCAAGAAATGTTGAGTCATTTGACTCCATTTTAACCAAAATTGTCAATTTTAACCATATTTTTGGGGTAATACAAATTACTACTTTGGTACATCAGAAGTATCAAAGACATGCTTTCACATAAACCGTACTTGTAAAGCCACTTCTTTTGTCCCCAAAATTAGTTAACAATTAAATTCTGTTGATTTTTTTGTTTCTTTTACGTAGAATGTGCTTGGTTTAATAACCAGATCATAACAAA
Source organism: Ophiura sarsii (assembly GCA_035610835.1). Lineage (NCBI taxonomy): Eukaryota > Metazoa > Echinodermata > Ophiuroidea > Amphilepidida > Ophiuridae > Ophiura > Ophiura sarsii. The sequence goes on along the minus strand of CM069446.1, from coordinate 5,005,727 downwards.
AAACAACAACATGAATATGTTCTCAATCAAAAAAATGACGATATATATAATGAATTTGGAAAATAAGTATCGGCTCTTTTTTAAATAAGTATCGGCTGATACAAAGGATCAGGACCCCTTTTTACCTTAGATAGGCTCCTGAAAATAGCTTTGCCAAGACTCTGATTGTTGATCCCAAATATGGTCAAAATTGGCATTTTTTGTAAAAAAATGGCCTAAATGACCACTATTTCAGGCCAAGTTAGTCCAATAAGAACAGTTTCATGGAATCAGGACCACTTTTTACCTTAACTAGTCAGCTGTAAAATGGGGCCCCGTTTCAATTTAGGGCGCTCTAAAACGACGGGTGTACGTAACCAAGGTAACGCACACCTGTCAATTTGCGCAATTATTGCATTTTCGCCTTTCCCCCAATTACCTGTATAAAAAGTAACTATCCATCGAGTTGAGGGCAGCATAAGGTACCAGAACTCATTGCGACATCCAGTTCGATGATTTAATTTAACCTTTAACCCCAACATCACACGACACAAGCTAACATTATGTCTTTTTTGACCGGTTTTCTGCGATGAGACCACCATTTTCTAGACGAAATTACACCATTTTATGGAATTTTTAGGGTAAGTGTGATAATTTTTACATTCAATATAAGCCCTATAGTAGTCAGAAGTGATGCCTTTATAACGGTTATCTCTGTGATAAGAGAGCTATTTCGTTGTTTAAAATCGGCAAAATCGGCTTTTTATGAATTTTGAAAATTACTGTGACGTGAGGCCGTTCCCTTGGAAACACAGTCCCGTTCCCAAGCCAACCCTCTATTGAAAAGTGTTTTTTGTTCATATTCCGGCGGGCGACGGACTTCCGTCACTTGATGAATCGCCGTGTAGAAATTGACGTCAGTGCATCACTAAAATAGAGCGCCCTTAATTGAAACGGGCCCCATTCTACACAGCTGACTGTTAACGTTCATAACAAGATTCAGTCTTCTTATCCAAAATATGGTAAAAATTGACCTTTTTGGTAATAAAATGGCCGAAATTACCTACATTTCTTAAGTTATCCTATAAGTGTATTTTCTATGGAAACAGATCATCTTAGGTAAGCTCATGAAAAACATCTGATATTTCTATCCTAAAAATTGTCAAAATTGTCATTTTTGGACCAAATAATGGCAACAATGGCCAAGATGTCGTACGTATGGTCAATACAAGGGAATGTTTTGTAATCAGCGCATTTTTTTAAACATTTTACATAAGATAGGATTGACAAACTTTCCTTAGTAGAGATTCTGATTAACAGCATTCATCTCCAAGGGTATTTTTTACCAAGTTAGGTCGTTGTTGGACTTGTATGAAAAAGAAATCAAAGAAAATCAAAAAGTGTTTAACTAAATAATTGACAGACTGCCTGAGAGACAGACAGACAGACGGACGACCTAAGAATGAGGGTTGTTCATTTTGTATATTAATGTATTTTACGATCTCACTTAGACTAGTATTTTTCCTAACGTTTTCCATGGTTTGGCATGTTTTAAGGCAACTGGACTGAAACTCGATCGCTTGATAAATGAAGCGTGCATATTTTACGCAATTTTCGAACGTGAAAGTGCTGTAATTGAAACCATATTAAGCCAATTAATCTACGAGATTTCCCTACGATTAGTATCTGATTTCTACAAAAGCGTCGTATAAAACGCCATGATAAAAGGTTAAGTACCATTTTACCACTAGATGATATCGCTGTTGCACCTATAGTTAAACACACATTACTATAAATCCACGTGTAAAGTGTAATGCTTGCTGAAATGGATGTTACAGTTTGGTTTATGGGATGATTTTAAGCATTTTACCACGATTGGGAAAGGCGTGTCAGGCGAGGCGGAAGTATATTTTTCTTCAGAAGCCATTGCCCTCTTCTAGAAACGCTCGGTTGCTAATGTTGACAAATATTTCAAAGCCTTTTTTTCCAAATATTCATTACAGAAGTGAAAAAGTGACATACATTTTTTACGCTGACTTTCGAAAACCAGGTCACTATGAAAAGAACACGACCTCATTTCGAATTGAACATACATTTGTGGTGTATGATCTATTTAGAATAAGTCGGTACTTTTCAGCCTTGTTAACAACCAATGTTTGCTTTTATCACGGGTCATCAGTTCAAATGCAATGTTGATTGTTAGCGGGTCTGGGACTTCGGCTTTGAATTTTACAGAAAAGGGGGCTTTTTCGAATTATGTAAATACTTAATACTGAACATTATAACATGTTTGAGCTTTTCATCTCTACTATCGAGTTTGCCAATTCTATTACCTTTAGTAATTGAGTTTGTTTTTATTTATGCTGTAATTCGAAGGGCGAAATTATAATTAGCATAACTTATTTGCAAACTTCTTTGGCTTTAAACCGTTAAACAGCGAACCAACTTAGAATACCTCAGAACGATTAGTTGATGTCAATATACCATGATAATTCCTCTCGCTTGTCAAAACTCTTGCGTTTTCTAGTGCAAAACTACTTATTAAAAATAATTAATTTTAGAAATAGGTTAGGTTCAAGATGGACTTATCAAGATAAATTCACTTTAGGAATAGCCTTATTTGCTTGCTCTGTATTTCGGAATAATGATAACAATAACAATAATCTCCGCTGGCCATACATGGCTTCTGGTGCCAATTTTAGCCACGGTTCTAAAATGGGTCTTTCTAATGACAGCATAGCTGAATCAATTAATAAACGTGCCCTCTAGTCTTGTCTATGACTGCAGGTGCTAATAGTAGGAGCCCCAGGCCTCAAATTTAGGAGGTGACCCCTGACCTCCGAACATACTCTTAAATTTACATTTTTATGACAGATACATATCTTACATACCAGAATAAAGAGTCCTGCTCTAAAGATTCTCTTGCGAAATTATGCTATGGCGATAATCTTATTCCCCATGTATTCACATAGCAGAAATGAAGTAATAGAATCTCTTGTAAGGGTTTTAGTAGTATAATGACCATAACACAGAAAGGAAATCTAAAAACTACATAAAATCATGTTTATGAATTTAAAGAAAGAACTACTTGACACATTATATTAGCTTTTTCCATTTTGATGTCATTGATATCGGTCTAAAATGTTATGGAACAATTGAACAAGTTAGAAAAATAAGCATTTTTGACCCTTTTCTGACTTCTTCCAATGTTCTATTTAGCTATGTTACCTGTAACATTGACATTCTAAATATAAATAACTATTTTAACTTGTGAAGCAGTTCTTCCCCATAGATATGATGTATAGTTATACATACTTTAACATTTATTTCAACTTGTTATGGCGATAATACTACCCCTACCCCTAACACGAGCTGTTTTATGTAATTTTGTCTAATGTGAATATATAGGGAATACAGGTATTGCCAATAACATGAATTCGCAAGAGAATCATAAGAGCAGGACAATTTATTCTTGTAAACAAGATATGAATCTATCATAAAAGTTATCTTTTTGGAGTATGTTCGGAGGTCAGGGGTCAAACCATTTTAAAGCCGAATTTAGAGCTCTGGGGCTCCTACTATAATGGACACACCATTCGCGTAAATTACCCGATTAAGTTGGAACATGTTTATTACACCTCATTTCTTAAATTGGAGTTCCGTTTTATACAACTTCAAGTTGTAAGCTACTTTCTTTCAGAGTCCAAATTTATATGTTTCTTATCATTCTACCGTATAATTATTTTGGCAACACTTGTTTGTTGCCAAATCGTCGTCCGAGTGCAGTAAAATCGTAAAGAGACACTGCTGGCGAATTGGGATGATAGTTTACTTTAGGCCATGTAATCAGCCAATTCTGTCATACGAATTTGTCTTCATAAAATTAAGACAAAGCTACAAAGTTTTAGCTAGTAGCACAATATTGGCAGGAAAGGGGTATGTTATGATTATGTAAACTATCATGTATTGACACGTATTGCGTGCGAACGGCTTAAAGGGACACTAATAGATGTGTTGGAGGGTGCGCCCTCAATTATGATAACAAACTGGGATTGGTATATTTTTGCAAGTATTACATTATTAAACTTAAGGATTAAGAAAAATCAGCCCTCTTTGTACAACAAAACGTCGATTCAAAAATGCTGATCGAGCCGCGATCAGCATTTACGTCAGACAGTGTCCCCCTGCAGCACGCGTGATACATAAACGCGAACTACATTTACATAGGGCGTCTTAAGAAACGGTTCTATAAATAGCGATTGTATTGTTTTAATCAAGTTTTGCTGTGTTTTTGTAAGTAGAAACTACGCTAATGGTAGTTTTAATGTTCATCTTGAATTCTGAAGTAAATTAATTTAAAAAAAAATCTTCAACACTAGTTTGTGTCCCTTTAATAGAGAGTTTGAAAGAAAGTTATACTCGTTACATCTACATCTACATCTATTATATACTCAATAATGTTGCCATAAGCAATATCTAATTGAGAAACAATGTAATGGCACAAGTTAAGTTAACACATAATCAAGAATAAAAACTGACACAAAATATGGAGAAAAAACCCCTAAACTGCACTTGAAACAGCTGTTTTGAATCCCTCGGTACTGACTGCATTTATAACATTTGGGTGGAGGTCATTCCAATCTGATACGGTACGTGGGAAAAAACTACTTATATACATTCTTGTTGGCTTTCATGATTCGGAACTTTGCCGGATGGTACTGTCTTGTGCTACTGACGGTTGGCGTTGAATATAGTCGGGAATTGGCATGGCAATAGATTTGTTTTGTATTTTGAACATATTGATCAGGCGACTTTGTTTTCTACGTTGTTCCAGTGTTGGCCATGCAAGTTGTTTCAAAATCTGAGTCATGGATCCTTGCGCCCTGCTATAGTTTTTGGTGACGAAACGAGCAGCTCTATGCTGTACCATTTTTAGGCGTTGGATATCCGTGGTGGCAAATGGATCCCATACAGCAGAAGCAAACTCTAAATGGGGTCTCACGAGCGTGAAATACAACTGTTCTTTCACTTTCTGCGGACATCGCCAGACGTAAGAACCAAAGAGATTTGTTTGCTTTGGCGATGATGTTATTGACATGAATGGACCATTTAAGGTTGTGTGAAATTTCAATACCTAGATAGGGGTGATGAGATACCTGTTCTGGCTGATCATTGTTCATTGTGTATGAAGTGAGAATTGGATTCTTCTTAGTTGTTATTCTAACTGATTTGCATTTCGCCGTATTGAACTTCATTTGCCACCTATTGGCCCAGTTACAAAAAGAGTTCAGATCGTTTTGAAGGATGTCAGCATCGTCAGGTGAATTTATTACTCTATATAAAAGACAATCGTCTGCAAACAATCTTATTTTGGTGTCTTTGTCAATATGATCTGCGATGTCCTTTATATAGATTAAGAACATTAATGGGCCGAGTACAGTTCCTTGAGGTACCCCTGACTTGACAAATGCGGCGTCTGATGTTTCACCGTAAACAACTACTCTCTGCGTTCGTCTGGTCAACCAGTTTTCAATCCACAGTAAAAGTGGACCTCGTATGCCATAGAAATCCAGTTTTTGTAACAATCGCTGGTGTGGGACGACGTCAAATGCTTTTTGAAAGTTTAAAATCTGAAGATCAGTTTGCATGTTATGTTCCAAGTTCCGAGCCAAGTCCTCGATAGTAATGAGCAGCTGTGATTCACATGAATGGCTAGATCTGAATCCATGCTGGAAGTGTGAAAGAATTTTATGTTCTTCCAGGTGGGTCATGATATGCCGAAAGATGATATGTTCGATTAGTTTGCATGTAACAGAGGTTAAAGATATCGGTCTATAGTTCGCGGGTCTACATTTCTCCCCTTTTTTGAAAATAGCGGTTATGTTAGCCGTGATCCAGTCGTCCGGTAGTTTCCCTGTTGAAAGAGATTGTGTGAAAATGTGATGAATTACTGGAGATAATTCTTGATTGAGGTCTTTCAACAACTGCGAAGGTATGCCATCAGGGCCGCATGCCTTTTTTGGATCAATGCTACTCAAAAGTTTGGTCACACCATCTAAGTCAATATCTAGGGTATCTATAGAAGGTAATGGTTTACCATCCATGGAGGGAATTTGGGTAGTATTTTCGGATGTAAATACGCTATAGTATTGATGGTTTAAAGCTTCTGCTTTACCCTTTGCAGATGATATCTCTTTTCCATCAACATTAAGTGTAGCTACTCCACAACTATCTCTTCTAACTGACTTGACATGTTTCCAAAATCTTTTACCTGTTGATGGGTTAACATTGACATTACTCGAATCACATTTTGTTGTTGTACGGTCATCGAGCAGAGACATGAAATAATCATTTTTAGCCTTTTGCATACTTCTCTGAACAGTTTTCCTCAATTGCTTGAATTGTTCCCAATGAGAAGATTTCTTGTATTTTTGGTACAATTTGTATACGCGATGTTTTTTGCGTATCATTCTTTTAATTTCGGGAGTCATCCAGAGTACATCCCACTTTTGTCTTAATGTTTTCTGAGGCACATATTTCTGCAGCCAATCATTAACCTTGGTTTTCAACTGCAGCCAGATGGTATTTACAGATTCTGGTTTGCTTGAGTTAATGAAACTTTCTTTGAAATGGGTTGCCTCGTTTTTGATATCATCAACCTTCATTTTTCTGAATTGATACACTTTTCGGCGAGGCTGTTTACTATGTTTAGCTTTGACAACGGCTGTGACCACATTATGGTCACTCATGCCCGGGTTTACTTGTACTCTATCAACAAGATCAGGATTGGTGGTTAGTATTAAATCCAGTATGTTGTTCAATCTTGTTGGTTCACGAACACACTGATGTAAACCGTGCTCTTCAATCGTGTCAAGCAACAGTCTGTTTACCGCATAACCATATTGTGGGGATGGCCGAATGGTATTATTTTCCCAGATAATGCTAGGAAGGTTGAAATCACCTCCCAGTAAGACGTTTGGGAGAGAGCCATTCTGAGATAATTTGCTGAGAGAAATATTCAATTCTTTAAGGGGTTCTGGCGATTCATTCGTGAGTCTGTAATAAGAACCTATATTATACAATGGTTTGCTGCCAACTATGCAAATTTGTGCCCTTGCTTCATAATGCAGCTCGAATATATTCAAGAACTTTTATAAGCTCATGTCTACCGCCGCAAAGCCCTCCTGAAATAATTGGAGCATTAGCAAGTTATACTTAACTTTGATTTGTAATCAGGAAAATATCTAAATATTAATGAAGTATGGATTTCAGCACATATATCACAACACTTTCCACGTGGCAGACAGCTGCAGACGACATTCCAAAATTTCAAAAAAATGTTTCAAAAATATCAAAATTATGGAATTTCATTACCACATTTGGAATCACCGTGAGAAATGTATTGAAATAAGTACAAACATGCCAAGTTTTAGTTCAGTAATCCTTGGGATAAACCTTGAAAGTTCGGAAAGGTTTCTGAAAGTTCTGTTTTGTATTATGGTAAAACAAATAGCCGCGTGAAAGCGTTAACAATCTTGAGGCGTAATGATATTCAAGTATCTTAGAACTTACTAAAACTATATAGGTTTGAGACACTTACAAACATAATGAGGTCGTATTCTATGTATCAGTTTGCATTTGCACCAGTGAACAAAGTGATATGATAGACTTCTCCGCACTTCATTAATATCCTTTACGGATTGCTATCCTCTTAACATCAAGGCACTTTAACTACCTCAGCTATGGAGAGTGTATGCTGTAATTGCATAATTTGAAATGTGATCTGACTGACGTGCTATAAGCCCTGCGGCTAATGTTCAAAAACCTGCCTCGTGTTTCATTTATTTATTACAAAAGTTTTTATAACTTTGCTTTACATCACTTTGTAGATCAGATAATAATATGAATTGCCAAATTCTGTATGTTGTATATAGTACAACACGCGTAACCGTGGTATCCATGTTACGTTAAACAGCGGCTTTGCTTTTGATGAACTTAATCTAGGTTCAGTTGCAGCTTTCACCTTCGCTAATGAACTACGAGAATAAAAAGAAACTAAATATAAATAAAAAGTAAATGGTTAGCATTTCGCTTATCAATTATGTGTTAACTGGCAAACGTGGTTGCCGAAACATAAGTATTATGTATGATGACACTAATAGAAAAGAATCCAGAAGTGAAGAGGGCAAATTTGATTGGAAACGGCACAAACGAAAATGTTCTTGTAAGCAGTGAAACTCGTTGCATCATATACAGGAACCTCGTCACTCATGATGTATTCCTGATAATGGTTTCGTTTCGTTTTTATTAGTGTGTTATGGGACTCAAAACTGTTGCTTAAAAACCCTTAGTATTAGGCGCGGTTTCCATACTGGATAACAGCATGTTGCGTACGATACAATATGTCATTCTAGTAGAGCCATGATTCTCAACAAGATTTGTGATTTCCAATACAACCCCACGAGCAACAAATCTCCATTGGGTTTTAGAACACGACATAATTATACAGCGATAAGCACACTTTGTCATGTTTATAGTATTATTATACCCTGTTATCTTAAAACTTGTCAGCCTTGACAATCCAATGATAGATTTAACTGCACATTTTGTGGTGTATGATCTATTTAGAATAAGTCGGTACTTTTCAGCCATGTGAACAACCAATTTGTGCTATTAACACGGGTCATCACTTCAAATGCAGCGTTGATTTTTTGCGGGTCTGGGACTTCGGCTGTGAGTTTTACAGAAGGGGGCTTTTTAGAATTATGTAAGTACTTAAAAAATACTGAAAATTCTAACATGTTTGAGCTTTTCATCTCTTCTATCGAGTTTGCCAATTCTATTACCTTTAGTATTTGTGTTTGTTTTTATTTATGCTGTAATACGAAGGGCGAAATCATAATTAACTTAACTTATATGCAAACTTCTTCGGATTTAAACCGTTAAACACCGAACCAACTAAGAATAACTCAGAACGATCAGTTGATGTCATTACACAATAGAAATTCCTCTCGCTTGTCAAAACTCTTGCGTTTCCCAGTCCAAAACTACTTTTTAGAATTAATTATTTTTAGAAATAGGTTAGGTTCAAGAAAATAAATACATTTTAGGAATAGCCTTATTTGCCTGCTCTGTATTTTGAAACGATGATTACAATAATAATATTCTCTGCCATACATGGCTTCTGGTGCCAATTTTAGCCACGGTTCTAAAATGGGTCTGTCTAATGACAGCATAGCTGAATCAATTAATAAACGTGCCCTCTAGTCTTGTCTATTACTGCAGGTGATAATGGACAAACCATTCGCGTAAATTACACGACTAAGTTAGAACATTTCTTTTTACATGTAATTTCTTGAATTGGAGTTCAGTTTTATACAGCTTCTGGTTGTAAGCCACCTTCTTTCAGAGTTCAAATTTATATGTTTCTAAGATCCTTCTACCGTACATGCAAAATAACACGACGAAAGTATAATTATTTTGGCAACACTTGTTTGTTGCCAAAACAAATCGTCGTCCGAGTGCAGTAACATCGTAAAGAGACACTGCTGGTGAATTGGGTTGACAGTTTAGGCCATGTAATCAGCCAATTCTATTACAAGACTTTGTTTTAATAAAATTAAGACAAAGCTACAAAGTTATAGCTATAATCGGTTTCAGCAACTTTGTGTCACCTCATTAGAAGTTTTGGACCTGTCCACACTTCGGGAGAGGTAGTAAACCGTTTCCCGAATCAATCAATATAACTTCGATCCTGAAACAGGCCAGAAAGGAAAACTATATACAGTCATCAAAAAAGTAACTATACAGGTAATAAAAGGACTTTTAACTCTAAAAATATATATCCTACCTAAAAGTATTAACTATAAAGTTGTTGACACGTTTATCTTCTTTAATATGAGATATTGCACGCTAGGATCGGTTGAATATTGATAAAGTTACATTTCGAAATGTGAGGTAAAGTCACAATTTTCATTTTCACATTTTCATTTTTAACACGTGAGAGAGTATGACAGGTAGCGTGTGTGTGGCGTATTGATCCATCGGAACAATACCGCTGACTATCCAACATGCACATGCATCCCAAATTGCACTACCGTAATCGATAATGTACCCGTAGCTTGGTCCGCGTGTAGAAAAGAAAAATGTGAAAAAGAAAATCGGACTTCACCTTACATTTTGGAGTATCACTTCCTCAATAATCACCCAATCCTAAGCGGGCAATCGGCCGAGTGCACCAATGACGGGTAGCTGAAGAATAGCGCTACCTTGCTAGTAACTGAGGCGTAACTCAAAATTTTGAGAGCGCCAATGCGGGGTAAGCTACTAGGCTAGTAACTGGCGGGTAATTTACGCTAAATGTTATACCTGACCGGACCCAAGAGTAAGTTGGGGCATAACGTTTTATGCCACAAGTCAGTCGATTCTAGCAGTAGCGTAAATGTGTTGTGAACATTGGAGGGGATGATTCGCTGATGCTGGACCAATTGCGCTTGCATGCCCAGTGGGTGTCTATTTTAAGTGGAATGTGACCCCTCATAAGCTGAAAGATTTTATATTTTTGTAAATCCATTCATGCAATTTGGTGATTTTTTTAGTCAAAATTTAGATAAATTCCTTTTGCCCATTCAAACACTAATCGCACCGACTTTGGGTCATATTTTGACCAAAATGTACTAATTGTCCAGGCATCTTAAATAATGACTAAATAAATAAACTTATTATTGTTTTTATTAATTAAAAACTAATAAAGCCAAGTTTCAACATTATTGTGAGTGGAAGGGTATAACTAGAAGAACGAGAAAAAAATGCATATCGTGCCGTGCGTGATCTGGGGATCGAACCGGGGTTCTGCGGTTAACAAGTGAAGGACAATGTATCCACGCCACGGAAGTATTTGTGTTAAGAGATGTGTTATAATTGTATATAATTGTTTCCATCGGGTGCTTGTGTTTTTCATTAAAATTGTGCTTTTTGGTGCAATGTTTGTATGTGCCCCTCGCCCAAAATATGTTTGTAATGTCATGATAGTCCTTATTTTTGAAAAAGCAGTAAACAAACTTCGAAATTTTTGGCCATAAAATGACATCATTTTTTTCCGGATCGCAGGCCGACTCCACGTGATTCTTGATTTACACTCACCTATGACCTAGCGAGTGACGACACGTTTTTAATATTACGGAGGACCATCCACGTCAGAATTTTACAGTAAACTATAGGTTCACACTTGGCATATGCGCCAATTGATTTTGTAAGGGGACAATGCTGATTAATGTGGATATTCACCTCGCTAGTTGCTATTCTGGTGTTACTCGCCAGTAATGCTCTAAGAATTACATCGTTAGTAAGTTATGCTACAGTTAGAGCATAACTACTAGGGAGGTAGCTTACCTCCCTATTAAGTTACCCGTCATTGGTGCACTCGGCCGTATATCTCATATTTGAGAAGATAAGTTTCTTAACAACTTTATGATTTTTTTTTTATATACATATACGACGTATTTAGAGTTAAAAGCTCATTTATTAACTGTAGGCCCTATAGCTACTTTTTTGATGACTGTACACCGTGGACGTATCATGCATGGTTACAAGCGCATTTTAAATTTGGCCTACAATATTAAACATATAGTTGTATGCTTATCATCAATTTTAACTTACCAAATACGTACAGTTATCTTCGACATCACTCGAGTCCGATGAATCTGCGTCGTGGTCTGAATCCTCAAATAATTTGATGATAATTTGAGGATGACCATATTACAGAGGTGATCTTTTTCCCAGTACGAATCAACTATCTGACGACACATATGTTTCCAGTCTGACTGGACACTTTTCCCAATGCCTTATCGAATACATCTTGACTGTCATTGATGCTGAAAGTTTTGTTGTGTTTGCAATATGATGTTTAATTTCAATCACCTAAAACATGATTTTAGTAAACCTACATGATTACATAGGCCAAGGGAATAACTTAAGTGCCTGTTTCCATAAGTGACACACTAAAATATATATTTGGCCGAATACTCACTTGTTAAAGTAACCATGAATTAACATTCTAAGTATTCTGAGCTTTTATCTTTCATAAAGACGAATTGATCATTGGTTACTCTAGCGCAATATTTAAGAAGATTAAACTGGGTATTAACATGGCAAATAACAATTTACAACCAGTACATCCCCATCAAATCCACCTTGCACCTCCACCAATATGCAAGAGGTAACACATTTGCTGAAACCGATTAAAGTACTAGTAGCACAATATTGGCAGGAAATGGGATGTTATGATTGTGTAAAATATCATGTATTGACACGTATTGCATGCAAACGGCTTTCTATAGAGTTTGCAAGGAAGTTATTTTCGTTATGACTTTGCCCTTGCTTCATAATGCAACTCCAATTGATATATTCAAGAACTTTTATTCGAGCACGTTTCTACCTACGCAAAAGTATTCTGAAAGAATTGAGCATTATCAAGTTATACTTAACTCTGATTTGTAATCAGGCAAATATCTAAATATTAATGAAGTATGGATTTCAGCCAAATATCACTTAACAATCTTGAGACGTAATGATATTCAAGTATCTTAGAACTTACTAACAAATATATAGGTATGAGGCACTTAAAATATAATGAGGTCGTATTCTATGTATCAGTTTGCATTTTCACCAGTGAACAAAGTGATATGAAGTTAATATAGACTTCTCCGCACTTCATTACTATCCTTTACGGACTGCTATCCTCTTAACATCAAGGCACTTAACTACCTCAGCCATGGAGTGTGTATTAAGATTGATTATATTATTACAATATTCTAAAATACCAAGCCACATGTAATTCAGACATGAATACATTTCTGGGAGAATGGCATAAATGGCAAAGTCTCTGCACTGAATAACGGATACCTTTCATTTCCATATATTTGTCAATATGTTACCCGTGTTAAAATGTATGTAGCGTAAGGTCACTGAGTAAGTGACAGTACTATGTTTATAACAGCTGTCAAGAGAAAAAAAAGAGGAAGAGAAGTTTGATTTTAATATGATAGCACATTTCATGCTATAAATGGGACGTCAACCACAGTGGCGTAACTAGGATCTTCAATTTAGGGGGTATGAGAGGAGGAGCAGTGCTGTGATCAAGGGGGACAGGGCTGTGATCAAGGGGGGGGGGGGGTAACCGACTATTTGTGTTAATGTACATCGAGTTTGTTATATTGGTCATTTCATAGTCGGGGGGAAGGGGGCTAGTTACGCCCTGATCAGGCACTAACTCTGTGGAATGTAGAATATGTTGGGGCGACTCTCTTTTGCTCAAAATTGCCAACATTCCCAACATTTGATATCCAATAACCAGTCAGCAATGTGAACCAATATGCACTTTGTAATACAGCATGTATAACTTGATCGTCTCATGCTGAAATAACTATAACAAGATTTTAACAAAATGCAATCCTATCTTTCATACCGTGAGCACGACGACTTAACATGAGTGACACTTGTCTTGTTCGGATCCTCTAAAGTAGCATGCACCAGACAAGAGCAGGATTTGTCTTTTCCTCGCCAGGTATCTGTTACCTCTTATAACATATTTATATATGTATTCTTCGTTGGAATGTCGCCTGTCTTCCGCTTGCAGAAGAGAAGTGCAAATATCTTCACAGAGTGAGGAGGTAACCTGATATACAGGTTTAATATGAAGTAGAAAAGTCTCTTAACCCTAACCCTATTGCACTAAACGGCAACCGTGTGGTGGCCTCATTGTATAACCTGGCGTTGTAGTATTTTAAAACTCATAGCGAGAAGGTCAATTTTTACAATATTTTGGGTAAAAAGACAGAATCTGGACGTTTTCATAAGCTTATCTAAGGTAAAAAGTTGTCCTGATTTCATAGTAAACATTCTTATAGGCCTCTAAAACTTTGAAATGTCAGTCATTTCAGCCTTATTTATAATCAAAGATGTATATTTTGGGTAAAAAGTAAGAATCTTGCTATGGACGTTTTCATAAGCGTATCTTAGGTGGTAAATGATCCTGATTCTATAAAGCTTATTGTTCCAAAGGCAGCCCAACCTATGAAATGGTCGTCATTTTCAGCATTTATTTTAACTCAAAATATATATTTCTACTACATTTAGGTAAACAATCAGCATCCTTATAAAGTTCATATGGCTATTTGTATGCCTATATCATACGCCTATTAATGTTAAACGGGTCCTGGTTAAAAATATTCCCATTAACCTCTCTCAAGAAATATTGAGTCATTTGGTTCCATTTTAACCAAAATTCTCAATTTTAACCATATTTTTGGGGTAATACAAATTACTACTTTGGTACATCAGAAGTACCAAAGACATGCTTTCACATAAACCGTACTTGTAAAGCCACTTCTTTTGTCCCCAAAATTAGTTAACAATTAAATTCTGTTGATTTTTTTCTTCTTCTTTTACGTAGAATGTGCTTGGTTTAATAACCAGGTCATAACAAAAAAACCAACATGAATATGTTCTCAATCAAAAAAATGACGATATATATAATGAATTTGGAAAATAAGTATCGGCTCTTTTTTAAATAAGTATCGGCTGATACAAAGGATCAGGACCCCTTTTTACCTTAGATAGGCTCCTGAAAATAGCTTTGGCAAGACTCTGATTGCTGATCCCAAATATGGTCAAAATTTGCATTTTTTTGTAAAAAAATGGCCTAAATGACCACTATTTCAGGCCAAGTTAGGCCAATAAGAACAGTTTCATGGAATCAGGACCACTTTTTACCTTAACTAGTCAGCTGTAAAACGGGGCCCCGTTTCAATTTAGGGCGCTCTAAATCGACGGGTGTACGTAACCAAGGTAACGCACACCTGTCAATTTGCGCAATTATTGCATTTTCGCCTTTCCCCCCAATTATCTGTATAAAAAGTAACTATCCATCGAGTTGAGGGCAGCATAAGGTACCAGAACTCATTGCGACATCCAGTTCGATGATTTAATTTAACCTTTAACCCCAACATCACACGACACAAGCTAAAATTATGTCTTTTTTGACCGGTTTTCTGCGATGAGACCACCATTTTCTAGACGAAATTACACCATTTTATAGAATTTTTAGTGTAAGTGTGATAATTTTTACATTCAATATAAGCCCTATAATAGTAGTCAGAAGTGATGCCTTTATAAGGGTGCACTACACTAAATGGTGTATCCCCTAACCTTAAGGGCGGTGTTTAAAGCTAGAATAGCAAAATCCTCAATTAAAAAAACTTGACGGTAATACAATTGCGTAAATGCCTATGATTTTTGATTAATTATGATTAATGGGACATCACCTACATGCACCCTGACTATAAACTGTGAATATCATCTAGATAAATTTTGAGAGATCTCTCAAATTTGTGTTTTTTACTGGAAACATTGACGATTACGGCGGCATTTCCAAGCTCGTCAGAGAGGTAGTCAACTCCATGGGCGTATTTTGAAAAATCGAGCAGGTTCACCTACCTATTTTTTTCACTTTTTGGTGAGAAAATGTGATCATCTTTCAGAAAAAATCACTCTACAAGGTCTAATTTCGCAATTTAGTGGTCTAACACAGAGTTTTATATCAGTGTTTTTGTACATAACCCTATGGAGCTCTATTTAGTAGTGTGACCCCTTAAGGGAATTCGGCCATATTTGACCCTTGACCTCATTATTAAGTAAAATTAGGTCAGAAATAAGCTGTTTTGAATTTTATTCGAGACAAATATTGTAAAACAAGGATTTTTCGACCAGAATGAGATTGTTTCGATCCAATTGTTGCCTTAATTTGACCTATTTTGACGTGTTTTGTAAGTAAGCCTATTGGAAACTGTAATTCTATGCTATTTAGAGAGAAAAGGATGATTTTTAAACAAACCGCTGCCTTTCATCTCAGTCTGACCGGACAATGTCGGATCAAATGCAGCAGTCCTGCACAGTTTTAAGGTGCACCACTTGGGTAAAAAATGTCAAGTAAGCACTTTAATGGGGGTACATGGGGGGGGGGGGGGGGGGGGGTGATACGGAGCATAAAAGTAACTTACTATGAAGCCTTGAGTAAAATTTGGCCACATTTGAAATATCTATGAAGTAAGCTTATTTTTTTAATTATTTTTATTATTCCATGCATTGATGATGGATAGAGTAGGCTTAAGCTTATGTTGTGTTACTAAGTTAAGCTCAAGTTGTAAAACTATTTCAAGATGTGAGGGTCACATCCATGAAGGTATTGTGTATAATGCCTGCATTCTGGAGGCAAAAAACCATTTAACAGGTAAGTTAAATGATAAACAAGTCTGACCTGATTAAGTGTACATCTGCTCTGTTATTTTGTAGATTAATTCATCAAATTTGAACATTGGTGGGGAAAGTCACCAACGTTATCATTTTGGAATCTATTTTGATTATTTTTGTACAACAACACAGTGCATGTACCCTACCCCTGTCAGTAAAAACACACCTAGACATTCAATACAACAAGAATTTCTTTAAAAAGGATGAACGCTGTCCTGACAAGTATTTCTTTTAAAAAGGATTGTAGCTGTCCTCACAAAATGTAATATTGCTATGTTAATTTTGCTATCTTCAGTAGATAGCAGGTATCCATACATGACAAATTCCACTCATACATAATTATAACAACATGGAAATATCATTAAAATGATCACAAAATGTTCAAAAGGATTCAAGGTAACTATTCCAATACATTTCAAGTACATTCAGCACAATATCAATTTCCTTAAGGGTGCACTACACTAAATGGTGTATCCCCTAACCTTAAGGGCGGTGTTTAAAGCTAGAATCGGAAAATATGCATGGCAAAATCCTCAATTAAAAAAACTTGACGGTAATACAATTGCGTAAATGCCTATGATTTTTGATTAATTATGATTAATGGGACATCACCTACATGCACCCTGACTATAAACTGTGAATATCATCTAGATAAATTTTGAGAGATCTCTCAAATTTGTGTTTTTTACTGGAAACATTGACGATTACGGCGGCATTTCCAAGCTCGTCAGAGAGGTAGTCAACTCCATGGGCGTATTTTGAAAAATCGAGCAGGTTCACCTACCTATTTTTTTCACTTTTTGGTGAGAAAATGTGATCATCTTTCAGAAAAAATCACTCTACAAGGTCCAATTTCGCAATTTAGTGGTCTAACACAGAGTTTTATATCAGTGTTTTTGTACATAACCCTATGGAGCTCTATTTAGTAGTGTGACCCCTATAACGGTTATCTCTGTGATAAGAGAGTTATTTCGTTGTTTAAAATCGGCAAAATTTATGAATTTTGAAAATTACTGTGACGTGAGGCCGTTCCCTTGGAAACACAGTCCCGTTCCCAAGCCCGCCCTCTATTGAAAAGTGTTTTTTGTTCATATTCCGGCGGGCGACGGACTTCCGTCACTTGATGAATCGCCGTGTAGAAATTGACGTCAGTGCATCACTAAATAGAGCGCCCTTAATTGAAACGGGGCCCCGTTCTACAGCTGACTGTTAACGTTCATAACAAGATTCAGTCTTCTTATCCAAAATATGGTAAAAATTGACCTTTTTGGTAATAAAATGGCCGAAATTACCTACATTTCTTAAGTTATCCTATAAGTGTATTTTCTATGGAAACAGATCATGAAAAATATCTGATATTTCTATCCCAAAAATTGTCAAAATTGTCATTTTTTGGACCAAATAATGGCCAAAATGGCCAAGATGTCGTGAGTGGGGTCAATAAATAAGAGGGAATGTTTTGGAATCAGCGCATTTTTTTACATTTTACATAAGATAGGATTGACAAACTTTCCTTAGTAGAGATTCTGATTAACAGTATTCATATCCAAGGGTATTTTGTACCAAGTTAGGTCGTTGTTGGATGGACTTGTATGAAAAAGAAATCAAAGAAAATCAGAAAGTGTATATACTAAATAATTGACAGACTGACTGAGAGACAGACAGACAGACGGACGACCTAAGAATGAGGGTTGTTCATTTTGTATATTAATGTATTTTACAATCTCACTTAGACTAGTATTTTTCCTAACGTTTTCCATGGTATGGCATGTTTTAAGGCAACTGGACTGAAACTCGATCGCTTGATAAATGAAGCGTGCATATTTTACGCAATTTTCGAACGTGAAAGTGCTGTAATTGAAACCATATTAAGCCAATTAATCTACGAGATTTCCCTACGATTAGTATCTGATTTCTACAAAGGCGTCGTATAAAACGCCATGATAAAAGGTGAAGTACCACTTTACCACTAGATGATATCGCTGTTGAACCTATAGTTAAACACACATTACTATATATAAACATGATAAAGCCACGTGTAGGGGAGAGTGGGGTAGTTGAAACATTGAGATTTTCCTAAAAACCAACAATTAATTTCTAGAAACACTCCCATCAGGTGGTGTGCAAAAGCAACCCCCACATACCACATTGCCTACAGCACATGGGTGTCAGTCTTCTTGGAGTTAGAAAAGAAAATTCAATTTTTCAACTTTTTTTAAATTTTTTGACATTAAGAAATTTGGTATTGTATTATCTCTATGATGTTTGTAGATTCATGTGGCTATATTTTTAGTATGTTAGGCTCTTATACTAAGCTACAAAATAAGGCTAAATAGGTGTGCAGTTGTATGCCATGTTTTGCACAATAAGCTTAAACATCTGCCATGTTCCAACCAACCCCATGCATGGGGTTAGTTGAAACAGCTGAAATAATTTTTTCAAAGTGGATTATTTTAATAAACATAAACAAGTCTTAGAATGTTATATGCTGTATTTGTAACACACATATGTATGCTTGAACTGATATAGTTATTGAATCCTGAATCAATTTTAATTGCGTTATAGAGTCATTTTTCTGAAAAATGTTCCAACCAACCCCACTCTCCCCTACAGTTTAATGCTTGCTGAAATGGATGTTACAGTTTCGTTTATGGGATGATTTTAAGCATTTAACCTCAATTGGGGAAGGCGTGTCAGGCGAGGCGGAAAGATATTTTTCTTCAGAAGCCATTGCCCTCTTCTAGAAACGCTCGGTTGCTGATGTTGAAAAATATTTCAAAGCCTTTTTTCCCCAAATATTCATTACAGAAGTGAAAAAGTGACATACATTTTTTACACTGACTTTCGAAAACCAGGTCACTATGAAAAGAACACGACCTCATCTCGAATTGAACATACATTTGTGGTGTATGATCTATTTAGAATAAGTCGGTACTTTTAAGCCTTGTTAACAACCAATTTTTGCTTTTATCACGGGTCATCAGTTCAAATGCAGTGTTGATTGATAGCGGGTCTGGGACTTCGGCTGTGAATTTTACAGAAAAGGGGGCTTTTTCGAATTATGTAAATACTTAATACTGAACATTATAACATGTTTGAGCTTTTCATCTCTACTATCGAGTTTGCCAATTCTATTACCTTTAGTAATTGAGTTTGTTTTTATTTATGCTGTAATACGAAGGAAGAAATTATAATTAGCATAACGTATTTGCAAACTTCTTTGGCTTTAAACCGTTAAACAGCGAACCAACTTAGAATAACTCAGAACGATTAGTTGATGTCAATATACCATGACAATTCCTCTCGCTTGTCAAAACTCTTGCGTTTATCTAGTCCAAAACTACTTATTCAAAATAATTAATTTTAGAAATAGGTTAGGTTCAAGATGGACTTATCTAGATAAATTCACTTTAGGAATAGCCTTATTTGCTTGCTCTGTATTTCGGAACGATGATAACAATAACAATAACCAATCTGGAGATAGACAGACAGCTATTCAAATCACAGCGCATGGTTGTTGTTAATATGATTAATGATGCCAAATCCAAATACTACGAAGACAAAATACTGCAATGTAAAAGCCAAAAAGAAATTTTCAAAGTTGTCGAGAGTCTCTTACACCAGAAAGGCAATGTCAAGCTACCCTCTCACGCTTGTCAAAAGGAACTTGCACATCGATTCAATGATTATTTTGTCTCCAAAATTTCTAAAATACGTCGTGATCTTGATACCATTGCTCCAACTGCTCCTGTTCTGCCTACTGAGAATAATGTTGCTACATTCATGATGTCTTTCACGCCTGCCACTGACGATGAAATATATAAGCTTGTGTCGTCATCACCCTCTAAATCGTGTACATTGGACCCAATTCCTACATGGATGTTGAAAGATCACATTAGCATCATGGTGCCCGTCATTACTAAGATTGTAAATCTCTCTCTTAAAAATGCAACATTTCCTGACCATTTTAAAAATGCACTTGTTTCTCCACTCATAAAGAAGCCTTCTTTGGACGCAGACATTTTGAAAAACTTTCGTCCTGTGTCCAATCTGCGTTTTGTATCAAAAATTGTTGAAAAGGTTGTTGCGCATCGTCTTGCTGCTCATTTATGTATAAACAACTTATATGAACAACATCAATCAGCATACAGAAAATATCATGGTACAGAGACTGCTCTTCTTAAAGTACACAATGACATTTTACGTGAATTGGATGGTAAGCGTGGCATTTTCCTCATTCTTCTCGACCTCTCCGCCGCCTTCGACACCATTGACCATGATATTCTGTTCAGGCGCCTTGAGTCAATTGGTGTCAAGGATTCAGCTCTGAAATGGTTTCAGTCCTACCTCAAAAACAGAACTCAAGCACTAAACATAAATGGAACTATTTCTACACATGTTCCGCTAAAATATGGCGTTCCTCAAGGATATGTGCTTGGACCTATACTATTCACCATCTATTCTTCTCCCATTGCTAGCATTGCTCGCAAACACGGATTAAATGTTCATTCTTACGCGGACGATACACAACTATATGTGCCTTTTAATTTAAATGATCGCAATGATGAAATGTCGGCCCGTCAACGCGCAGAAGCTTGTATTTTAGAAATCAAGTCGTGGATGTCTGTAAACAAGCTGAAATTGAATGATGATAAGACAGAGTTCTTAATTATGACCTCCAGATTCAATCAACGTAAAATATGTGATCATCATATCAATATTGACACTTCTTCTGTTCTTGCTTCAAAATCTGCTCGGAACTTAGGAATTGTGTTTGATAATAATCTATGTATGGATGTTCAAGTTCGACGGATATGCCAATCAGTGTATTATCATATACGGAATGTCAATAGCATAAGGAAAATGTTAACATTTGAAACCGCAGCTACTATCGTCCATGCTTTTATAACTTCTCGTATTGACAATGGCAATTCTCTTCTTTTTGGCATCACTGATCACTTACTTCACAAACTACAACTCGCTCAAAATGCAGCTGCTCGCATTCTCACTAAGACCAGGAAATTTGATCATATCACTCCAATTTTGAAAGATCTCCACTGGCTTCCTGTTCGCGAAAGGATTCATTTCAAACTTCTTCTTTTAACTTGGAAAGCTTTGCATGGCACTTCACCAACTTATATTGCTAATCTTCTTGTTCCATATCATCCCAAACGTACTCTCCGGTCATCTGATAAACTTTTACTTGTTGTTCCACGGACTACTTCTTCATTTGGAGATCGCGCATTTTCGGTTGCTGCACCAACTCTCTGGAACTCACTACCTTATAATTTAAGATGCTGTGATTCACTTGACTCTTTTAAGAACTTGTTAAAAACAAGATTATTTGACTCAGTTTATAATTGATTTCTTTGTATTATATACATGTACATGTATATGCAAATCATCCTTGTTTATGTATTTTTCATGTTAATTTGTATTTTTGTTTTATATGTTGCGCCTCGGAATAGTTTTACCTAGATTGACGGCGCATTATAAATGCCATTATTATTATTATTATCATTATTATTATTAATAATCTCGGCCATACATGGCTTCTGGTGCCAATTTTAGCCACGGTTCTAAAATGGCTCTTTCTAATGACAGCATAGCTGAATCAATTAATAAACGTGCCTTCTAGTCTTGTCTATGACTGCAGGTGCTAATGGATCAATCAACCATTCGCGTAAATTACCCGACTAAGTTGGAACATGTTTATTACATGTAAATTTTTAAATTGGAGTTCCGTTTTATACAACTTCAAGTTGTAAGCCACTTTCTTTCAGAGTCCAAATTTTTATGTTTCTTATCATTCTACCGTATAATTATTTTGGCAACACTTGTTTGTTGCCCAATCGTCGTCCGAGTGCAGTAAAATCGTAAAGAGACACTGCTGGCGAATTGGGATGATAGTTTACTTTAGGCCATGTAATCAGCCAATTCTGTCACACGAATTTGTCTTCATGAAATTAAGACAAAGCTACAAAGTTTTAGCTCGTAGCACAATATTGGCAGGAAATGGGTATGTTATGATTATGTAAACTATCATGTATTGACACGTATTGCGTGCGAACGGCTTAAGGGGGTATCCAACCCAATGATAGGCCAGAATATGGACATATGTGTTGCAAAGAACAATTTTCTGAATTTGGTATTTTTGTAATCCTTATACTTCATATTTTAACATAGTACACCTTTTTTGTGAGTTTTTTGCGTAGTTTTTACATGAAACACACTTGAATGGTACATGCTACATGCTAACCGTGTGTGAACTATAAATGCCAATATCTCAAAATCAGGTTTTTGCCATACCTGTTGGTTTATTTATTGAATATTTTGGTTCCAGATAAACCTACTAAGGTACAATTTGGCATATATATTCGGAAGAAGTGTATGTATGAAGTGACAGAAGGTTTTTTGAAGAAAGACAAAATATGTTACGGTACTTTTTGACCAAAAATGTACTTTTGCGCCAAAAAAGCCAATTTTACAAAAACAAATTGTTCAAAATGTACTTTATACTATTTTGTCATACAATTCTTTCTGTCACTTCATAGAGTGACTTATTATTAGTCATTCTAAATTTGAATTTTGAAAATCCTACAACCGGTTAGTCAGAAAACCCAAAAAGCGTAATTATATGAAATTTCCAAGATGGCCGCCGTTTCCATGGCAACCGTCCAATTTTTTTTAATTGTTTTCCTTCAAAATTTGACTTTTGTGTCTATATATACATCTGTTGGTCAATGTGTTCCATTGGGTTGGATACCCCCTTAATAGAGAGTTTGCAAGGAAGTTATTTTCGTTATGACTGTGTCCTTGTTTCATAATGCAACTCCAAATAATATATTCAAGAACTTTTATTCGAGCACGTTTCTACCTACGCAAAAGTCTCCTGAAATAATTGAGCATTAACAAGTATATACTTAACTTTGATATGTAATCAGGAAAATATCTAAATATTAATGAAGTATGGATTTCAGCCAAATATCACTTAACAATCTTGAGACGTAATGATATTCAAGTATCTTAGAACGTACTAACAAATATATAGGTATGAGACACTTACAAACATAATGAGATCGTATTCTGTGTATCAGTTTGCATTTGCACCAGTGAACAAAGTGATATGAAGTTAATATAGACTTCTCCGCACTTCATCACTATCCTTTACGGATTGCTATCCTCTTAACATCAAGGCACTTAGCTACTTCAGCCATGGAGTGTGTGTGCTGTAATTGCATAATTTGAAATGTGATCTGACTGACGTGCTATAAGCCCAGCGGCTAATGTTCAAAAACCTGCCTCGTGTTTCATTCATTTATTTAATACAAAAGTTTTTATAACTTTGCTCTTTAGATCAGATGTTAGTATGAATTGAAAAATTCTGTATGTTGTATTAGTACAACACGTAACCGTGGATATCCATGTTACGTTAAGCAGCAGCTTGGCTAATGATGAAATGAATAATAGGTTCAGTTGCAGTTTTTACCTTCGTTAATCAACTACGAGGAAAAAAGATGTAAATCTAAAAAGTGAAATGGTTAGCCATTCGCTTATTAATTATGTGTTGAATGACAAACGTGGTTGCCGAAACGTAAGTATTATGTATGATCAGTATGATGACACTAACAGAAAAGAATCCAGAAGTGAAGAGGGCAAGTTTGACTGGAAACGGCACAAGCGACAATTTTCTTGTAAGCAGTGAAACTCTTTGCAGCAGATACAGGAACTTCGTCACTCATGATGTATTCCTGATAATTCTTTCGTCTTAAAATTCATGTTTTTATTAGTGTGTTATGAGGCTCAAACCTGTTGCATAAAACCCCTTAGTATTAGGGCGGCGGTTTCCATACTGGATAACAGCATGTTGCGTACGATACAATATGACATTCTAGTAGAGCCATTCTCAACAATATTTGTGATTACCAATACAACCCCACGAGCAACCAATCTCCATTGGGTTTTAGAACTAGACATAATTACAGCGATAAGCAGACTTTTTCATGTTTATAGTATTGATCTTATAATAATACGCCGTTAGCTTAAAACATGTCAGCCTTGACAATCCGATGATAGATTTAACTGCACATTTTTTCTTTTTTTAGCCTTCCCATACAACCTTACTACAACCCACACGCAAAATCAAAAGGTTTAAACTTTGTACCACGTGCAAAATGTTATCATCTGGATTCCTCGCCTCAGTTATTCTTATGTTTCATTACAATTATTCATAACCCTAGGTAATTAACATATGGATGAACACATTTTGGATGAAGTAAGTGCAACGATGAAATTTTTTAGCAGTGTGTGACTTTAATAACATTTTAAATTGAAGCCAAAAGTGTTTTCAAGGGCCTACTATTCTTGTAATAATTAAGGCTTGTTTTATGCATTTCCTTTTGCAAATGGCATGATGATGTATTGAATATTGAATTGTGTAATGATAGTGAGAATACTGTTATTATCACCGTTGTCTCGATAAAATGCAGACTACTTACGTAGACCTCTTAGTGTTGTGCTACGACACTTCAGCCCTATCAAGCAATGTTAAAAATGCTTTTGAAAGACAATACATTCATTATTGACTCAAATATCAGTACATAAATTCTCAAAACTAGGTCGCTCTAAATATTAAGACGTGTAGCGACCAAGTTTTATAAGGATATACGATATTCATGCCACCTCTTTGCTCCTAAGATAAGTGTCAATTAGAATGCCTTTGAGCTTCACACAAACAGTCTGAATTGCCGAACACGATGCTGAAATGTCTAGCTACATATTGGTGTTTGTTTTTGTTTCTATTAATCTAGAATCGGACACTAGAGGTTATCCATGAAAAGGATTAGCAGTCGTCTTGACGGGAACACTTAACCGTGTTTAAGGTTTTCATTAAGAAAGATATGATAGCACATTTCATGCTAGAAGTTAGACGTCAACCACAGTGGCGTTAATCTATATAGAGTTTGTTATTTTGGTAATTTCATAGTCGGGGGGGGGGGGGGGGGGGTCATGGTCGAGCCTTTTGCCGCCGCCCTCTCTAGTTACGCCCTGGTCAGGCACCAACTCTGTGGAATGTAGAATACTGCCTCTCTATTGCTCAAAATTGCCAACATTCCCAACATTTGATATCTAATAACCAGTCAGCAATGTGAACCAATATGCACTTTGTAATACGGCATGTATAACTTCATCGTTTCATGCTGAAGTAACAATAACAAGATTTTGAACACTGTGTGTAATCCTATCTTTCATACCGTGAGCACGATGACTTGACATGAGTGACACTTGACTTGTTCGGATCCTCTAAAGTAGCATGAACCAGACAAGAGCAGGATTTGTCTTTTCCTCGCCAGATCACCAAATAAAATTCTGTGCATGAAAATGTACCAAATTTGGATACAATATTACTGCAATGTATTGCTTCAAATGGCAGTCAATAACCAATTGTTGGCTTCAATGACACAAGAGAAAGATGTACTGACTCAGACAACGTCTTGCATCACAGGTCACAGCAAACAATTTCAGCAACATAAAGTTAAAAACATTTCATAGAGTCAAAGCAAACTCATATCCAAACAAACAATGAAGCCTCGAAAAAAAAGTGAGCTCGATGACTTGACATGATTGACATTTGTCTTGTTCGGATCCTATAAAGTAGCATGAACCAGACAAGAGCAGGATTTGTCGTTTCCTCGCCAGGTATCTGTTACCTCTTATAACATATTTATATATGTATTCTTCGTTGGAATGTCGCCCGTCTTCCGCATACAGAAGAGAAGTGCAAATATCTTCACAGAGTGAGGAGGTAACCTGATATACAGGTTTACTATGAAGTAGAAAAGTCTCTTAACCCTAACCCTACTACAACAAACGGCAACCGTGTGATTGGCCTCATTGTATAACCTGGCCTTGTAGTTTTTCGGCGAAAATGGACCCAGGTTATATACGTCGCGAAGTATACTGAGTCAAGTAACCTTGACACCCGTGGTGTAGTTGTGAGCACCCGTGGTGAAGTGGAGAGCCGGTCGGCCCGTGTGCTGGAGGTCCGTGGTTGAAATCCCCGGGGGGAGTGACTTTGGGGGTGACTTTTCTCCGCGGGAAAAAAAATCTTTAAATAAATGGCTACCACGCGTTAGGGTTATGCAGCAATTTTTGTCTTTCTTCCATCATTTTGTAATTTTCATTTATATAACCCTAACCCTACTACACCACACGGCAACCGTGTGGTTGGCCTCTTTGTATAACCTGGCGTTGAAAATTGTCGGCGAAAAAATGGACCCAGGCTATATACTTGGCGAAGTATACTGGCTCAAGTAGCCTTGGCACCCTTGGTGTAGAGGATAGCCGGTCGGCCCATGTACTGGAGGTCCGTGGTTCAAATCCCGGGGGAAGAGGGGGGGGGGGGTCGGGTGACTTTAGTCCGCGGAAAAAAATCACATTAAAAAGTGGTTATCAGTCTTTTAAATAAATGTGACTGATGTGTGTGGGAACGAGAAAACAATTTTGATGTTTAGAACTTTGAATCTCTTCCATTGTAACCCTGTAAAGATGCACAAATATGGATTGGGTATGGGTTGGTAGAGTGACGAAATACAAGTTTTAATCCTGCAAAATCAAGACTATTAATCATTAATTTGCGTAAGACTACTAATAGTAGAAGGCAATGACCTGAAGATGCATCACGACAGAAATCATTTACTACAGCTTGAAGGCAAAAGAGAAGTTCCCAGAGAATTGCGTGGTGACCGGGGTCTACCCGGCCTTGCTCCAGTAATCACCACAATGTGACTGATGTGTGTGGAAACGAGAAAACAATTTTGAAAGTTTAGCACTCTGTATCTCTTCCATTGTAACCCTGTAAAGATGAACAAATATGGATTGGTTATGGGTTGGTGACGAAATATAAGTTTTAATACTGCAACATTAAGAATATCAATCATTAAGACTACTGATAGTAGAAGGCAATGACCTGAAGATGACTTGGCAAGATAATGAGCTGCTGCACACTGCATTTAACTTCCAGTCGACCCATGTATGTCGATAAGACCGTTATAACCTTAATTCTATTTTATTCAAATTGGTTATTCGAAACGGGAAATATGTGCATTTTTCCAAATTCTGTGAAATTATATCTGTACTAACAAGAGACCATTTAGAATTGAAAAATTTAGCGCGCAACTTTTTAGTGAATCAATCATTGACGTATTGGTATTCACAACATATTTGTACAATAGGAAAATAATTTCTATATCTTTGCGGTTATGTTTTTGATTAGGGCTAGTTCAATAAAATATCCATACAGGTGTTCGAATAACAAACAAATCTTAAGCAAGATGACATTCATCATTACGTTACATAATGGTGGACGCCACTTTTAAGAACGTTAATACAAACACTTGATAATCATGGTTCGCGGATATACCATTCAGTAGAAAACATTTATTATATCTAACTACATAAGAAGTATTCTGCAAACCAAACAGAGCTTTCATTTACCATGTTTACGGTGTCCAAATGTTCAGAGGCTTCTGCAAGCATGTTGCATGTTCCATGAGAAATTCAGTGATCATCGAATTGTTAGAAAAAGACAAAACTTAATATTTTAAATAAATTCGATGTGAGAGACATTTGAGAGTGAAACATATATGTACATCATCTCTTTAAACAGTTCTTGATTTTAAGCTTACCAAGTGCATACTCCATTGTTATGAATATATTTGTGCAATACTGATTGATATCATAATGTCAACACTTTGTATAGGTCGTACAATATCGTTTTATTTATCAGAGATTCAACACAAATATTCAACAAAATTTCCCCATTAGTATCTTTTTTCTGTTCAATCTCTTATATTACATTATGACTCCGTGAAATTACAAGTTTCATTAAAGTACACCGGTGTTTTTTAAAAATGTGGACTGTGATGTGGTATTAAATTAACCTGTTTTTGGCACCTAGTACAACCAATAATGTTTAAAGTTTCGAGTTTTCAATTTAGCCCGTAATCACAAATTGGACTATGTAAAAGCTTTTACCATATCGAAGGTGACATGATTCTTGAATTACTATTATATATGTGCTTGACACATTTATTAATATCTGATTAATTTACTATACATTATATATGTTGATTTTAAAGTCAATGAAATCAATTAAAATACAGAAAATCATATGCAAACAAAAGAGGGAAACTCCCAAAACATTGGAGTGTCATATCGAATTACCACATCAGCAATACATTGTATTGTGAGACAATATTTCATTATACAACAGGGAATAGATTCGGTCTCGTCGTACTCAAATTACAACTGCAACACATTTCAGATGTTGATCAAGAGCAATCCTACCTATCATACCGAGAACATGAGTGACAAGAGTGACACTTGTCTTGTTCGCATCGTCTGAAGTAGCATGAACACAATAGAAGCAGGAAATACCGTTTCCTCGTCAGATATCCGTTACCTCTTACCATTTTTGTAATATTTTATTAGAACAACTGAACAATGCCTCATGACTTCCCCATGCCCATGCAGTAAAGACTTTCAGATAACCCCATAAATGTGTCTACTGTTAAGTAGAAAGATCTTATTTTTGAGTGACTGGTTTTAATACTAAGGACCCGGTATTCCTGAAACATATCTCATCGTTTTGAAATGTATTGACTTACTCCGGCATATTGTGGTTGATTTTCTTGATGGATTTTCTTGATGATATTTGACATAGACGGTGAAAAGGGAATTTGACAAAACTCGTATTACGATAATAAACAATCAACTTGACTTTCGCGATGTAATGGCGATATGTACAGACGGAATAGCCTGTGGATTCATATCCCATAGGCATAATAGGTAACGAATGCCCGGGAACTAATGACGCTATGACTTAAATAAAGTTTAGCGAGCGACATGTTTTCAAAAGATCCCTAGCTCATATGCTGTAAAGCAGCAAGTCGACGAATTACACAAGAGGATGAAGTAATAACAATCAACCTGTCGATTTGCTGTCAGAGTCCTTGCTAAAATAACAAGCAATGACGGCCTCGTGTTTTTCAATTGGTATCAGACACTGTTAGCCACTTTGCGGACCGTAGAAGGTTACGTTTGCAAAACGAGTTGACAGAATATATATTTGAATACACCATTGATGCCGTTCATAAATCATTTCAACAATTGTTTCTTGGACGGTCATCCCGGTGATTAGTGCTCCCTTTACCGATAAATTACATAAATTTACAACTTTGCCTTAGATGGTTTTGACCTTGATTTTCGACTTGTGACCTCATTGACCTGTGAAGGTTCCTATGTGGCACATACGATCAAAGTTTGGTTGCAATCGGTTTTGTATGAACAAGAAATAGGCATTTGTTATTGTTTTCAGCTTATTTTACAACTTGACCTTAGATGAACTGTGACATTTGACCTCTTTGAAATAAAGGTTCCCACGTTGCACCTTTTACTCCTCATGTAAGAGAACTATCTAATTCCAATAAAGTCACTTTTATTGACCCCACTTACGACATTTGGCAATTATTTGGTCATAAAATGACAATTTTGACAAATGTTTGGATTTTTATGTGCTTATCTAGAGTAAAAAGGGTCCTGTTTTCATAAAAAAATACACTTCTTGGAATAACTTGAGAAATGTAGGTCATTTCGGCAATTTGTTTACCAATAGAATCCATTTTAACCATAATTTGGGTAAAAAGACAGCATTTTTTCTATAAACGTTTTCATAAGCCTATCTAAGCAAAAAATGACGATATAACGAATTGAGGAAATAAGAATTGCCTCTTTTTAAATAAGCATCTGCTACTAGTATTACAACTGGATACCAAAAATGTCGGATTTTACACTCTTTGTGGTCAAATTTGACACTTTTCCCTGATAGAATTTTAAGAATAAGTTTTTCTAAGGCACCAGTATGTATTTTACATAAGATGGCCAATCATCTCAAGTAGTGTCATTTTACATTATTTATTTACTTATTTAAAAATGCTGATTAATTTACATGCTATTCACATATCAAAAGTAGGGGTGTGAAAAACCCAAGTCCACATCAAACAATTTAGGAGACCTTCCCCTTCACCTGTCTCTTCCCATCCTCCACCTATTAATGCTGGGTCTACTAACTCAGCTGCTAAAGACAACTTTGATCAGCATTCATGATATTTGATAAATTTAACCATCTATCTACCAAAGTGTGCCGACATTTAGTATTGCCTGGATTAGCATAGGCAGCGGAAGTGTATGGGTCGCGGGGGGTCATTACCCCATACATTTCACGACCCTCTGTCTCTGCGACCACCCCTCCCTCTAAAATGTACCACGTCTCTTGGAACACGTGTATTAAATATGTCGGGCACACGTTAGTTCTATAACTGTGTGACATGGCCTTAATATCGGACGTCCGGACAATTAAAGGCGTTCACTAAATTGTTTAATCCAAGTGATTTTTCCAGTGTTCTGTAGGAATTTATCCTGTATAATATCCAACATTTAGTTCTGACACGAATTACTGTCAGTTTATAATTGAGACTGTGATTATGAGATGTCGTCCATCTACAAACACATCGTAGACCGCTAGGCATCGTGTATCGGTAAGAAACAATTACCTAATGTTCAAGATTTCTTTTTTCAAATATTCATTGCAGAAGTGAAAAAGTGACACACATGTTTTTTAAGCTGACTTTCGAAAATAGGTCACTATGAAAAGAACACGACCTCATCTCCAATTGAACCTATTTAGAATTTATAGGTAATTTTCAGCCTTGCGAACAACCAATTCCTGGTATTAACACGGGTCATCACTTCAAATGCAGTGTTGATTATTTGCGAGTCTGGGACTTCGGCTGTAGTGAAGTTTACGGAACATGGTATAAGGGGGCTTTTTCGAATTATGTCAATAATTAACACTGAACATTATAACATGTGTGAGTTTTTCATCTCTACTATCGAGTCTGCCAATTCTATTCCGTTTAGTATTTTGTGTTTGCTTTATTTAAACTGCAATACGAAGGGCGAAATCATAATTAGCATAACGTATTTGCAAACTGCTTTGGCTTTAAACCGTTAAACACCAAACCAACTTAGAATAACTCGCAGAACGATAAGTTGATGTCGGTATACTATACGCTTGCATTTCCTTGTTAAAAAGAACTAATTTTAAAAATAGGTTGGGTTCAAAATGAACTAACCAAAATAAATATAATATGATAATAGCCTTATTTGCTTGCTCTATTTTTCGGAACGATGACAATCTTGAGACGTAATGATATTCAAGTATCTTAGAACTTACTAAAAATATATAGGTGAGACACGTAAAAAACATAATGAGGTCGTATTCTATGTATCAGTTTGCATTTGCACCAGTGAACAAAGTGATATGAAGTTAATATAGACTTCTCCGCACTTCATTAATATCCTTTACGGATTGCTATCCTCTTTTAAGATAAGCTAAGTGCCTTGATGTTAAAACATCAAGGCACTTAGCTACCTCAGCCATGGAGAGTGTATGCTGTAATTGCATAATTTAAAATGTGATGTAACTGAAGTGCTATAAGCCCTGCGGCTAATGTTCCTAAACTGTCTTCGTGTTTCATTTATTTATTTAATACAAAAGTTTTTAGAACTTTGCTTTACATCACTTTGTAGATCAGATGTTAATATGAATTGACACATTATGTAAATTATGTTGTATTAGTACAACACGTAACCGTTAAACAGCGGCTTTGCTTTTAATGAAATTTAATCTAGGTTCAGTTGCAGCTTTCACCTTTGTAACCAGAGTGAAGAGACCATCCACCATCTTTTCAATGAGTGCAATGTTACAAATTCGTTCTGGAACGAGATGCAAGCTCTATTCAAATTTATACCAACATTATCTTTGTTTAACAAATTATATGGTTTATATGACAAAAAGATAAGCCACCGCTTTACTATCAATCAGATATTACTCATTGCCAGAAGACATATATACATTAGCATATGTCAAAGGTCTAAACCATCAATCCATGCCTTTAAAAATATGGTTCGAAATACGATAAAGCTTGAGTATGAGTGCGCACAAAGAAGATCTAAACTTAATATTCATATGCAGAAATGGGAAATGGGCAGAAATGAGATATACTTCCAAACCATAAAGTAATACCTTATTCAAACTCTTTTTATCTTGTGTCCGTATTAACAAATATAAATAATAATATAAAGTCATGAACATCGAATCGATTTCATGTTCAGACTATTTGTCGTCTGACGACTGCGTTAACCATGAAACTCAGAGTAACGACTCCCTTTCTCGGAAGGTCTAAACTTTGAATTTGTAAATAATAATATATATATTTAAATCAATTTTGCATATTATAATGTGCACCAGAATAATTAAAATATGCATCTAGATCATTTTCGTTTTTGTTTTAGTACTTTTCCAATGCATTAAAGACCAAGAACCCAATTCCCAATAATCACATTGCATTCAAATAAAGCAGCAAACTTAAATAACCCTTACTTGTAATTATTAAACTAAAAATTGATGACAATTTGATTTATATGAAACAACACCTTTAAAATTTGCATACTGCAATAAGTTGATTGCCTACATCCTGTTCTTTCAGTAATCCCTCTATTGAATTCAAGTGGTCAAATGTAATAAGGCCCTTTTGCCGTGGTTGTTTAGTGAAACGCCTGATGTTAGGCCCTTTCGACAAGTTAATATCTAGAAACTGGAACATATTTTGATAATTTTTTTGTTTGTTTAATATATGTAGTTTGAGGTATATAATCATATGCGAGCCATAACTCAATTTTGAAAATAATGTCAGTTAGGCCCTTTTTCCTTGGAGGCTCTGCGGTCCTTATGGCTAGCGGGTAGACCCCGTTTAAGCCGCATTTTTGTCTTGGGCCTTCACAGAAAAGAGGCCAAGGGTTAAGTGTTTGTGGGAGATAGGTTCACTGGTACATGTTGGAAGGAATTGCAGTTGTATATGATTGTCCATGTCACTTGTTGAAGAGTCTTATGGACGTCATCAATCATGGATAGGTTCTGTCAACTAGTTGTGCAGTTGCATCCTTCTACGATCCACAGAGTGCCTTATACCAACTGAATAATATGAGGCCGTCGGTTACTTTCATTGCTTGTTATTTTAGCAAGGACTTTGACAGCAAATCGACAGGTTGATTGTTATTTCTTCATCCTCTTGTGCAATTCGTCGAGTTACTGCTTTGCTATATGTGAGCTAGGGGATCTTTTGAAAACATGTCGCTGGCTAAATCTTATTTTGCAGACAGTCGAGTCATTGCGTCATTGGTTACCTATCGGAGATATCAATCCATAAGGCATCAGTCGTATATATACACATTACCGTTTTTCACCTTAAAGTCAAGTTGATGTTTATTATCGTAATACGAGTTTGGTCAAATGTCACCAAGAAAAACCATATAGAAAATCAACCACAAAATACCAGAATAAGTCAATACATTTTAAACAGAATGGAAATAATGTTTCAGGAATATCGGGTCCTTAGACCTTTGATTACGGATAAGAAGGGGAATATGTTGTTCATGCTATACTTAAGACAATCCAAACAAGACAAGTGTCACTCATGTCACTCATGCATTCTCGGTATGATAGGTAGGATTACTCTTGATCAACACCTGAAATGTTTAGCAGTTGTCATTTGACGAGATTGAAATCTACATTCGGTATTATACATTTGTATTGCTGATGTGACAATTGGATATAACACTTTTTATATTTTGTAAGTTTTCCTCTCGTTTTGGTAATTTTGAGTGACCTTCTTTGTACATTTTTTTTCTACAATTAACCTTATTGGCCTTACAATATTTGTTTCTTTCTGTAAAGTAAACTAATCAGGTATTTACGGAGCTCCTAAAGTGACATGTAAAAAATATAAATACTTATAACTTCAAGATAATAATTATAACTTCGATATAATAATTGGTAATTTCGAGAAAACATATAAAAAAAACCAGAAAATAACTCAAACTTTGAAATAATTTTTCTAAAGTCTTAAATATTATAATTTATTGCGCATGCAATAAGCGCCCTCTATATGTCACCTTCTTTGATCTGTCGGATTATTGTGGGTGTGTGGAACATAAATGACAAAACTCTACGGAGAAATAGCATAACCTGGTTAATATTGTGATAACGTAAAACGATTTTTAATTTTAGACTCCAAAACAAAAATTGGACTTTCGAATCCTATTAGTTTAAAGATTCAGTATTCAAAGACAATTCTTATTTTGTATGGTGTTTTTAAACAATCTCATATCACATCACCTGAAACTAAAAGAAAACTAATTTTTATAAAACCTTAACTGCTCAAAATACATTATCCCTCCACTGAATATGGCTTGCTGATGACTTTTGCTTGAGCATCTCTGAGAAACAGAGGAATAAATAGATATAAGTAACGAGGATAAAAACAGTGGGGACATTCTAAAGAGATGTTTGAAAAAACGCTCCATTTAGCACATTAATATAGAAGCTAGATAAACCACCACTCAGCTGTTAACTGTCACTGCCCGGGCAATTCGTTTAAGCCCATCTAGCATTAAGATCACGTGACCCATCCGGCCGTGTTAGTTGTCTTATGAAGTCCACTTGTGTTAAACGCAATGTATCACTTTTTAATTTGATTGTTATATAAAGAGCGAATGTGAACAATAGCCCAACAAACGCTCGTACATTAACAAAGTTCATGAACTGAGTGATTGCAAATCAAACGGGTAACTCTCGACAGAGAACTCTGATGGGCCAATCAATTGGTTCATTAAAAAAGCCAATGAAAGTGGTGTGGGACAGGAATAAGATAAAAGCCTAAACATATGGAGAACAACAACAAAAACCTAATAAGAGAAAAAGTTATATTTTATAAACTAAGTTACACCATAGCATTATTTTAACCTTGTTATGCAGTCTCCTCATATTATAAGCTGCCGTATTTTCAAAGGTATTATTTATTGTACATGTTGTACAAAGTGGAAGATCCAAAAAACATGTCATTTTGATACCCTTTATCCCAATCCGCGCTATTTACACTATAGAAGTTTAGAAAAACACAATGTGTGCTTCAATTAAATTTCGACAATTTACTTAACATTAAAGTGGCCGCTTTTATGCAATTTTACGATGACATAATGTAATACAAGAGGGTAAACAGAAATAAGATATTGATGAACAAATCTTTTGAGAATTTACGGGACTTCATGGTTATTTCCGATCCACGAATTCAAGTGTGAACGTCTTTAGTTATATGATACATGTATTATAGTAATCACTCGTTCCCAGCAAACTGATCGGATTTCAAGCCAATGGCGATTCACGTATCCCAGTGGATGATTATCATGATTATAGCAATATTGTATAGCTGGATCAAATAATGTTAAATATTGTACGTATGTTTGAAGAAAAAATATTGATATTGAAACTTGCATGCTGTTTTTACAGGTGAACCATATGGAAAGCTAGTATCTTTAATTACCCACTTCATCGAACAACTGTTATACAGGTGAGCAAAACACTTTATTCGCGCTGCATATCTCGATCAACAACATGTAATTGGATTCCAATGATTGGAACACGTAGAAACTATGTTGACATCGCGAATGAATCCAGCTTTAGCTGGAATATCCTTAAAACTTTGACTTTTGTATAGGTTTCAATTGATTTGTAGAGTCCATTACCATAAATACTTACTTGACAATCGTTTTACATCGATCATGTAGGTGCTGATAGTAAATTACACCGATGTGTAGGTGTGATAAAAAACTGGGAGACAGGCTAGTAGAGTATATAATCTTCACACATAGCGTAACATATATCGCATCGGTGAATGTATGAATGAAATAATATGTTTCAAATACTAGAAGTATTTTAACTTTCACCGTTGCTTTATTTTATCAAACTCATTTTATGCATACCCTTAGCTAGTATCAGATAATGTAGTTACCGCAATAGACTATACCCATACTAAACAGGTCAAAGTTAGGCTCCTTAACCTGTTACACAATGTAAAATGTAGACTGAAATGTTACACATTTAATGTGCAAAAAAGGTTTCACCCAACAATTAACCTTCACCTTAAAATGCTGCCATTTATTAAATTTGATGACCAATTAAAATGACACTTTCTTGCATAGGGATTGGACAAATTGATGAAATTTATGGACCTGAAGTGTACTCCAAGGAATTATATACACCTTCAATTGATGTATTCATTCAACCATGAACAGTTCCTTCACATCTTTATCCAAACAGGTGACAACCATGTGTTTCAATTTTTCATGGGTTTAAAATTTCATCAATTTGTCCAATCCCTATGCAAGAAAGTGTCATTTTTTATTGGTCATTCAATTTAATAAATGGCATCACTTCAAGTGAAGGTTAACTGTTGGGTGAAACTTTTTTGCACACTAAATGTGTAACATTTCAGTCTACATTTTACGTTTTGTAACAGCTAACTGTTTTCCAGAAAAATTCACATTTCCCAGGGGGGGGGGGGGGGGGGGGGGGACTTATTTCTTTTGACCTGTTTATTTACCAGGTTCTTCAAACATGCTAGTCATACAGGTTTCGGCGAACCAAACATATTATCAGTTCCACACAACATTGCAATAGAGCTTATAATCCCTCTTATGAAGATTTATTCTAAAAGGGTCCCGCAAGCACAACATTGAGCATTATTTGTTAGAAAAATAATTATCGAGCCGAAATTACGTTATAATAATGTTATAATATAGAACAAAACACCATACTAGTCACAAAAATGAATAAAAACTGCCATCACTCAACATGCAATTTTTAAAATTCGCGGCAATCGAAAGTCTCAGTGTCGATGACGTCAAGGGTATCAGTGCTCAAATTTGCGAATGTGCATTGTATAACTATGACATCATCGACACTGGGACTTTCGATCGCCGCGAATTTTAAAAAGTGCATGTTGAGAGATTGCGGTTTATTTGTTTTTGTCATAAGTGTGGTGTTTTGTTCTATATAATTACAAAAGTTGGATACGATAGTTATTTTTCTAATATATAATGCACACTTTTATGCTTGCGGGACACCTCCTTTTTAATGTTGAAGGGTATATTTGGCCCGGTGTAGGCTATAAATATATAGTACTAGAGGACTAAGGCCAAACCAAACAAAAACTTTTTCAAGTAGTGCGCGCGCATTTCACTGAGCCACTTGATTCTTGCGCATTTATTTTTTTAATAGAAAAAACGGGGAAACATATTGATAGGGCGCCATCTTTTGTCGAAATTGTGTCTAACATTTTCCAAGATGGCGATTGGCTACATACGGCAAACACGAAAGTGAAAATCTGCGGCGAATTTTACATTTTAGCGAGCATAACAGTAACAAAAATGCATAGATTTGAGTAAATAAAGTGAATCCCCACTATGAATTTGAGCAAAAAACAACACCAACCCCGCCCCCCCCCCCCCCGGCATTTCGTATTTGACTTTTCGGGCTTGCTACAGGAAACAAACCTTTTTGTTGCCTTACACGCAATCAGCGATAATCAACGACACATACCATAGAGCATTGATCTAGGAAAGAAAATAACGATATGAAACATAATAATGCCAATGGGTGACGATATAATGAAATATTATCAAAGAAGAGAGATACAACATAGACATTCTGGTAGATATGAAACAGGAGTAACTACAGAATAACAGTTCGTGTCTACGTCATCGGAATTGGCGGCGACGGTGATTTTAAGAACATTTCGAATGGTGTGTTCATTTTTATTGTGCACATGAACCAATAAGGTATCATTCAAATAAATAAAAACGAAACGAGCTCGACCTTTTTCTCAATAAAACAGGTTCATTAGACGTTTAGAAGAGTATTGCAATCCTCAAAACACTTGTTCCTAGAGCGAATCATAGATTGGAGCGATTGCATCATATACGGTATGCTGGTTGATAGTCTTATCGGTGTCGTCATTTGGTAGCCACTCCAAATATGTCGGGTAAAATGATTTATGGAGATCTGTACAACTTTTCATTTTACTTATCATGGATTTGGGGATATAAGATACGATGTTAATTGAGACGCGGCTGTGAGGTAAATTTCACAGTCCTCCATAACATATAGTTCGCATAGACTCCCACAGATACATTAAGAAAAAGACGAAAGATCAGAAAGACATACGGTGTACTAACTTGCATAACATTATACAGAGATGAGTAGAGTCACATTAAGCAAATTCATCTTGCAGGATTAAAACTTATATTTCGTCTCTCTTACCAACTCTCACCCAATCCAGTGATTCAACTTTACAGGATTCCAAAGGAAGGGATAGAGACTTCTAAACTTTCAAGCTTGTTATCTCGTTTCCATGCACTTCAGTTACATTTAGAAGCCATATTATGTGATATTTTTCAATTGTTTACACTTACTTTTTTTCTCTCTTATAATGATGTTTGACCTTTTTTTTCCATTTTGACCGTATATCCGTAAAAACCTTCACAGGATTTTACCAATTTACTAAATCATGAAGTAAATCTGCTTTCAATTTTGGAAATTTGTCAACAACATATATATATATATATATATATATTTAAATGTTCATCATAGTCAAGTATTCCTTACTCACAAGTGGTACACTAGGGACATTAACTACAGCGCCTCCAAGTGACAACATTTAAACTATTGAACTAATCATCCATGACTGAATTTTCCAAATACCAGTAGGCCAATAATAAAATATTATTTAGTTTGGTTGTCCTCAATCTTATTTTCCGTCAGTTCTTTAAAACCTCGCAACCTTATTCATAGTCAAATTACCCGTTTATGCTTAACCGATAAACATATACCTGTATTGTATCAGTGCAATGGCCCCGGATTTGACTACAGATAGACCAGTGTGTCATGAAGCAGGGGGATATCTCTCATATCTGCCCATTGTTGAGATTTGGTTCACAGTATAGCGCACTCTATCAGTTCTTCACTCGGAAGTTAAGCGTAAACTGTCAATCATTTGTTGTGAATGAATATTTAGCCATTACTATTCATGACCTCACACGATGTGATCGTCGCGATCCGGCGTCCTTCACAACTGATCTGATTACAATATTCATCAAATGCAAATAACGCCACGCCCCTCCTCTGTCACTGCCAGACGAAGCCATCCACAATTTATAATTCGTATTTTGTTCTACGTAAATTAATTTCAAATATCCAATTCTGAATATTTCGTGTCATATAAGAACTAAATTCTGCCATCATCAAAGCAAATCAGTTCTACTCTAAATCACAATCAGCTCTTTTACCATTGATGTACTATTTCGGTGCCACAAATCATGTTTTGAGCCGATAAAAACCACCTTGTAATGAAAGTTGCAAACATTTTAATTTTTGTTGAATATTTGATTTTTTTTGCGACACGTTAATTTTCACTCATCTGTATCGATCTGCTATGTTGCACGGGAATGGCATTTGGCCCTCATCTAATTAATAATAGAGGTTTGGCTAATACTCATTACATCCAAACTATTAAACAACAATTTTGAAATGTCAATTTTCTAATATAGTGGAACCCAATAGTTAGCTTTAGACAATTGACATCAGAGCAAGCGACCATTGATGTTTAGCTGTGGTTCGATTCCTATCGTTCAGCTGGTCGCTAGTGGGATCTGCATTTGATGTCCGTTATATTCAGGGTTATTCTTGCGGTAGCACCTTTGTACTATAATAGTTTAATCAGATCCAAATTGGTGAGAAATATTCGGTCGATATCTCTCCGCGAGCAAAATTAATCCAAGCGATTATGTCCAGATTATGTTACGCGGTTTTGATTGCACGCACGCGGCACGCATACGATGCACTCGTGCGCTTGATGCCTTCACGCGCCTGCGTCCTTCTCAGTTCAGTTTATTTTCCACAAATGAGATACATAATAATGACAATACAATTAATATACTATGGTAGGTTGACCAAATCAGAGCAGAGCTCGGGAAGTACTGGCCACCTAAATAAAATCATTAGCTATAATGCAAAGAACTCGAGTGTATGTTGGCAACGGCATGAACAAAATTACAATAACAGATCAGTAACGATTATAGTGTACATCTGTGAATAATGATTATGTAAGACATCAAGACGATAGAATGCGGATTTATATAAGTACCGGTATAATTATACATATATTAGGAATGAAGTTCCTTAGTTATGACCTCATGAATAAAACGATTGTTTTCATTCGCTGTTGTAAGGAGGCTTCGCCAATGTGGAACTGATCAAGCTATATGTTGTATTCAATTGTGTACAGTTGTGTCTAAAAGGTGTTTCATGGGGAACAAAATAATTGAAAATACATCCCATACCGTTGGTAAGCCATTTTTTTCTTCTATCAAATAAACTTCATCCCATTACATTTCACCACCTAACTACCGAGATAATTATGCCTAATTTAGTAACAATAGTGCGATTCCATATTGGCAACTTTTGAACAAGAATTTGACTTTCAATTGAAAGACATGTATTGTGAGGTGATTCCAATGATAAATATATGATATGCCATTGTAAAGGTTTAAAATACACTAAAATTCAAAAACAATGTGGTTTGCCATGGATTACATGGTTGAAAACTATTAACATCTAGTAAGTAGATTATTATTGATT
Organism: Ophiura sarsii; assembly: GCA_035610835.1. Lineage (NCBI taxonomy): Eukaryota > Metazoa > Echinodermata > Ophiuroidea > Amphilepidida > Ophiuridae > Ophiura > Ophiura sarsii. The sequence goes on along the minus strand of CM069446.1, from coordinate 4,964,785 downwards.
TTATTAATTATGCTCAATTACACGATGAATGATGATTGTAATAAAAGACATTTGAATTTAGGTCAAAAAAATAATAATAAGTTTTCTCCATACAATTTTCTTTTATTTATAAAAAAATAGCGAAAAATTGTCATTTTTAAGTGGTTATATATATAAACTCCGCACAAAAAGAAACTAACCACTTTTTTCGAGACACCCTGTGTTTTATTTCTAGGAGCCTAAATAAATCCAAAATATGGAGGAAAAAAGAAAAAAGAAAAAAGAAAAAGAAAAAAAAAGAAAAAAGAAAAAAGAAAAAAGAAAAAAGAAAAAAGAAAAAAGAAAAAAGAAAAAAGAAAAAATATCGAAATTTTCTTCTGCACATTTTGAAACCTCATTTGTTACAATAGCACTAATATTGACGAAGCAGTCTTTATTTGAATACAAAATGATGCAGTTTCCATTGTTGCACTTACCCTATAATACCCATTGAATAAAGAATGAGTTACGCAAATGATAAGGATGGAAACTGCATCATTTTGTATTCAAATGGAGACTGCTTCATCCATAATTGTGCTATTGTGACAAATGAGGTGTCAAAATGTGCGGGAGAATATTCCGGTTCTTTTGATTAAACAAAGCTCACGAGCAAAACAAACCTTGCTTATCATCCTTATGCGTATGTGAACTTACTCTTTATTTCATGGGTATAGGGTTAAGTGCAACAATGGAAACTGCATCATTTTGTATTCAAATGAAGACTGCTTCATCAATGTTGGTGCTATTGTATAAAATGAGGTTTCAAAATGTGCGGAAGAATATTCCGGTTTTTTTCCATATTTTGGATTTATTGAGGTTCCTAGAAATAAAACACAGGGTGTCTCGAAAAAAAGTGGTTAGCTTCTTTTTGTGATGTGTTTATAATATAAGCACTACATCCGGAGAGGGGCGGGGGCACAAAATATTCCGTCATGGGGAAACTGCCCCCCCCCCCCCCCCCCGAGCAACGCCCCTGGCCAGCTCATTTTTACTCTTCACACAATGATTTTGATGATTTTGAAGTAATTAGGAATTGTATCGCTCTGTAGCTTTGATGATATTAACGATTTATGATCAGAAATGCCAATCTTCAAGAAAATCTGCCTTCAAAAAAGATATCAACGATGGAAAAGGGCGTTATTAAAACAAAAAATACATACACCTAGCACAAGAAGTCCCGAACCATGTGCTTTGAGGTTGGCTAATTCACATTACATTCCAGTTGCCTGTCAGGTTTGAGCCCAAAGTTTGACAGGGTGAACTGGCCATGACGCTAGTATTAGTAAGTTCCACCCAAGAATTACATCCATCCAACACCATTGACCGCATGCTGAGGACCTTGAGTATGGCAGCGGTGGAACTGGAGACAAGCCCCAGGCGCTGCAGCCTTGCCACATGACTTTCCACACGTGGTGAATTTCCGCCCGATTTGGGCTAGTTTTAAATCTAAAATCTGTTCTTCGGATAATATAATGCGATTTTTTTTCTTCGAAATTTGCACTTTTGTTTTTATAAAATATGATATAAGCACTAGTTTTTAAGACATATTGAAATTAAAAGATGGAATTTCTTAACACAACAACATTTTTCAAAAGTAGTATATAGAGCTTCTAGTTACACCCAGACTAAAGAGCCTTAAGCTATGTTTATGATAGCGGTGGAAATGGTAGCACCAATCTGGCAAGACACAGTTGGTGTAGGTGTAAAATAAATCAGATAAATGGTGTAGGAGGGGATAATTTATTACCCTGGATATGTCATCAAAGACGTGGTCAATAAAGTTGGATTTTATACAGGGAGCGGAACCGTAATGAAAATAGATAATCGGTATCAAAAAATCTAAGATATACATTAAATGAGCAAATTTCTTCTCCGCAGTTTGATACCTCATTCAACAAAATCGAATGGATACTTAACTTACCTTAATACTTAACTTTTAAATGTAAATCTTAGATTTTGGTACCGATTATATATTTTGAATTAGCCAACCTCAAAGCACCTGGTCCGGGACTTTATGTGCTAGGTGTATATCAATATGCATACGGTATCGTAGGTAACAGATATCTGGCGAAGACAGACTAATCCTGCTCTTGTTTGGTTTATGCTACTTTGGAGGATCCGAACAAGGCAAGTGTCACTTATGTCCTTTCATCGTGCTCACGGTATGGATTACACTTTGTTCAATATCTTGCTATTGTTTTTGGAGCATGAGAAGATTAAGTTCTACATTCCGTTTGTGTACATGTAGATAGAATCAACACAATGAATGTTATTTAAATTGATATTCTTTATCACGGTTGGTCTGCGCTTTTGGATTTGGATTACTGTTGCGCTTTGATTGAGTTTTGATTTAACTGTAACACGTACGTAAAATCGAAATTGAAGAAGGACTTTATGCAATATCACGATGTCAAAGAAATGTTATATAAGAGGATTAACAAAAACTTTGAAAAAATTGGAAAGGAGATCAGATTTCAATTTCAATTCCGAGGGTTAGTCAGACATACTAAAAAGCCTATGATAGACCATTGCAATTACGTTGTACGTAGGCGATCTAATAATGTTAAATAAAACAGAACAGGACAGACAGATTTTAAAGGCTTGTAAAAAGATGGCTAGTTTGGACACATCCACATTTAATGTTACTGTTGTTGCCAGTATATGCTAGAAATTTTACTGATTTCACTTTCCAGTGTACATCTTAGTAGTCGTATCTGTATGTTATCTTTACGATCCTATGTAATTAACCGAACCAAAAATACACAAATCTGTAATTTGAAACGGTTTGACTATCATTCGTAGGACTCTCACGCATTCAGTGAGGAAAGAATCAACGACAAAACCCCGGAAGCATCGGTTTAGGAAAGAGGAGATCAGTGAGGTGAAATATTACACAATGTCACTCTGGATGGAAGAAATACATAGTGATATAAAATCAGTAAACCATTTCAAAGAAGAAAGAAGCGTACTGGAAATAAGCCAAACTATTCAGGATGATACTCTCTGAAATAAAAAGATTGAAAAGTCAATCTTAAAAAGTCAATCTTACAGATTGTGTTGATCTTAAAAATGTAAAATGTTTAATCTAATCGCTTTCCTCATACACGCCTGCGTTCTCATCCGCTTTTGTCGCGTTTTCGTTTTCAGCACATACGCACGAGTTCTCGCCCGAAATTTCCCTCGCGTTCTTCTGTTTATTTATCTTCGCTATCGCCAAGTCACATCACTTATTTCTACCTTGATAAAGACCTATGGCCGAAATATCGGAATTTTAATAAAATCATGAGGTTAGAACCATATTACGTATTCTCTGGACATTTGTATCTATACATTTCAGTCCGATATATTGACATTTCACTCCATTATATTGAAATATAAATCTATTAAATTGAACATTTTCAATCTTTTAAGATCCATCCCTCAGTACAATCTTTAAGATTGACTTATCAATCTTTTGATTTAAGAGAGTATGCTACAGGAGAAATATTGTGATATTTGAATTTGAGTCAATTGAAAAACATTCATTATTTGTGTTATATAACACCTTCGGTAGGTTATTTGTCATAGAAATACCGGAAACCGACAGGCCTACGCTCTACTGAGTAAGCTTATTTGATTTAAAATAAGCTTGCGTTCTCACTTGTACAACATTCTCATGTACAGCATTAACATTAGTCTCATTAAGACAAAAATGCAATCACAATCCAAGCTATGCAGGCAGCAGAACAAACCATAGGCTCCCAGCAGCTACGACTTTCACCGGAAGATTGGTTGTTGGGAGACACTGCGCTACACACAGGCTGGCCATAAAAACAAACGCACCATAATCGTGGCGCGGTTACATAGTAGCGCGCGTATATTGACTATTGCCTGCTGAAAATACACACGAGGCGTGCAATGGTACAAAATGTATGGAACTACATGTATATAGCACGGTAAATGAAACCAAATTGCACGATTCATTTACGTATGATGTAAAATCAATGACATGGGACAAATACTTGATATCATGTGACATACAAAAGTGTTATATAAAAGGGAATATTTGTTATTTGTCAGATTTTGAATCGGGTATTTTTTTACAGAATTTAAAGACTGCGTTATTAATTTTGTTATATTTAAAAAAAATATATAGCCGTGTCTTGATCATGTATCTGGCGACACTGTATTTAATTCTCACTTTCCAGAAACAAGATTCGGTTTATCCTTGATGTGAAACATTCATAAGTTGACTAGTGAAGACCCAATTTAGCTGTATTATCCTTTAATCCGTCAATAGGGGATTTTGATCTAGGTTAATTCCGTCTTAAAAGTTAAACCAAGGATGCACCCAATATTCAGGTAAACATATTTGTAATAATCCAATAGCATGCAGCGAATGAAAGTCCTTCTCTAGCATTTCAGCATGGGAATCTTGTTACACATTTGGGAAGACTTTGATTTTAAAATCAAAATTGAATAAATGACACATGTGCTAGACCATTTTCATTCTGTGATGTGGTATATAACCAACGCCGAGCCATACCTATCTATAAATGACGTTAAATGCTACTTGAAACCATGTGGGTTTACCTTCAATTAACTACTTCAACGAACTACTATCATACTTCACTTATAGCGTGTTTCTACTTGGGCCCTGCAAAGTGAACGGTAAGTTTTAACGGTAAGTTTTTATCCTCCCTGTATCTACTCGCGAAAAGTTACCGCTAAGATTTATCGATCCTAGTCGATGGGTCACGACATTTGACCTGTTGTTATACCAAACAATGCAACACCACCTGAACAAGACTGCCTCACAATGCGTAGAACGCTGCGTGACACGGGTCACTGAACTTAACGTTACGATTAAACGGCTGGATGTTTCTTCTGGGAAAGTGACCGTTAATTACCGGTAACAAACCTGGTTTGTGAAGGTTTTTGCGGTTACAAAACGTACCATTAATTAACGGTGTCTTGCTGTTTTTACTGGGCAAACCTATGACTAGCGAAACTCAATTAAATCCGCGTGAGGATCGTGCAAAGAATACAAACAAAGTAAGAGCGTCTTTTTACTGGGGAACTTAACGTTAATTACCGGCGAACATCCAAAGGTGTCAAGAGCAAATCGACACGCTAAAGGCGTCACTTAACACCATTGAAGGTGTCATTTGACACCCGTATAAGTGGGGTCCTCAGGCGAACATCCAACGGTGTCAAGAGCAAATCGACACCCTCTAGGTGTCATGGCACACTTTAAAGGTGTGTTCCTGTCACCTTTGGATGTTCGCCTGAGGACCCAAATCTTAACACCCCTTTTGGCATGTTTGGTGTCAAATGACTCCTAATTTGATAAAAGACACCTACAATACAATTTCTTAGATAAAACCAACTAATATACAGTATTAAAATCTACATACAATTTACTTTTTTTCTTATTATTATAATGAACATGACGGTGATAAAAAGTTATCCAATTGCAAATTGTAATACTTTATATAATCGAAGTAGTTTTACTTCGTGCACTCGGCCGATAGTGTGATAGCCAATGCCGGCAAATCCGTTTCAACATGTATTATATAGATACTGATTTAGTCGCTCCGTGTCATCTAATGGAAATGGGTATAGATCTGCACATGAATTCCGATGACAGGATACGTCATAGAAGCTATCACATTACAGCTTGAATGGTGCTAATACATGATCTTACTAGTAACTTACCGTCTTATGGATCTCACTGGATTTGCAGAGGCTATTACCATAAGTTCTTATTCGGCGACCATTTAACGTCGATCTAGTAGATGACAGAAAATGATCACCGAAGAGCTGCCACATTTCACTCAACATGTCATCTGCGCGCCACTTATGTCTATTAGCAGGTGACAAAAGTTGTTAGTGATGCAGTGTATACTCGGTCGTATTTAAAGAAATGTAATTTATCTAGCTTGTGGAGCACCTCGATATTTGTTTTCTACTTTTAACGATTGGAAACGTGAACAAGTTAAGAAACAGATTCAGAGCTTAGGATCTCCCAATTTTAAAGTGTTTTATGAATATTTTCATAATAGACGAATGGCATACGTAAGGTGAAACAACAATGGGATATGTGAGTAACGTGTTATTTTGATAACCTTTATTGCGGTCTACGCGTTTGTAGTTGAAACCAACCACAATATTGCGCTCTTATTCAAAAGCTCGACAACTTCAGTAACATTGAAGTGGTACATCAAGCGATTTCACAATTTCGTATGAATGCAATACAAGACAATGAATAGCTATTATAAGAAACGAGATACCAAAATCATTCTATTAAGTGGGAAAGGAAATCTCTTTGAGATTTTGGGCGATATGATGAGAGCACTTGAGCCTGTTTAAGTTACTCTCATCCAGGTATATATACAGTTAACATTTCTTGTTTCAAGGAACTGATCGAATTTCAATTACAATATCGAGTGGAATTTAATCATTGTGGAGAGCAACATTGTGGGCAGGAGTCATGAAAATGTTGAATAATACGATACACGGGGATATGTGTTAATGTATTGGCTTAGGGAGCACATCAAAACTCGATCGCCCGGCAACCGCCGGTTCGATGCGGTTCCGTGCGGTTGCAGCCGGTTTCTATTGTTCTAAACAATGACATGCGGTCCAACCTGGCGGAACCGGCGGTTGCCGCGCGGTCGAGTTTTGATGTGCTCCCTTATTACACTGCAACGTTTGTTTAAAGCTTTCTTTCATTTTTCAGCGTATTTCGAATGATAAACCTCACACCACTGTTCAAAACTGCCGCCAAACGGTATACGTCATGGAAGATGAACAATTCCTTTCCTTTACACCAAGGAAATATTGCTTCATAATAAATCACAAATAATTGATATCTGTCAATCTTTAAACCCAGACACATAAAGTTACCTGCATACCACTTAATAAGACCTTTGTGTCGAACATGTTTAGTGGTTTTATAGATTTTAAAAATAAGTGATTTCGATCAAATTTCGAATTTACTATTTTTACCAAATAAGTTTGTAAGTTAAAATCTAATATTCCTATGAAAGTTAAATGCATTAAGATAATAAAAACTTCATTTAAAAATAAAGTAAGTCACTTTGTTTAGGTCCTATGAAATCCGATTATATTTGGACCAAACAAGGTAGCCTACATGGAGATTTTGAGGAATCTCTTCGCCACAATTTGGTACCACATTTGCCACTAAAAAAAAGAAGAAAGATACATTATGATTAAAACCATTGTATAGAAATCCGTGACGTTTTCAAATTCGCATTTTCAACACACTACACGAGGGGCAAATGATCTGTGTAACTCCGAAATAAATATAAACATTTATAATAACTTCTTTTACAATTTGAATTCTAATCGACATCAAACACGGCTGTTTGATCCCACATAATTTGTTCGTTTTATTCTGAGAACATCCGTAACTTGCTGGCCCGGTTCTGGTTTTAACTGATTCAAGTACCTGAATATACTGGGTATCTTTTGTAGAAATTTCAGAACATTTGTTGGTGCCAGTTCTGAGAAATAGAGCTTTGAATATTATTATTTATTATAATAGCGCCCCCATCGGCCACATTTCCCATAGAGTTACATGTAAAATGTGTGTCAAATAGAAAATGCCGATAATTTAAAAAGGGCTCGAACAATTTTCTTGAAAATTTTCACCGTATACTCGTATTCATTAGCGTTATGTAATCTCTTTTTTATCCCATAATTTTAACTATAAAGCGGACAGTCAAATAGCCGTACAAACTGAGTAAACTGACTGTTATGAATTTGATTGGGATCAGGTACATTTCAAGGATGGTGACGGGGCTATTTTCAGGTTCTTGTTTTAAGTCGGCAACTTTATTTTGGTAGCAATGGTTTGTCGAATGTGGGAGAACCTTAGAGTAGCTCGTATTTGTTACGAAGTCAACAACCTTGAAATATGACTGACCAAGCAAGGTACACCTGTTCTCCGAGCCGTGATTTCGGCAGCGTCAGGTAAGTAAGTCACTTTGTTTTTGATTGGGGGAAAAAAAACACCCTGAAGCCATCTTGTTGATCTTTAATATTGAAACGTTGAATCTTATACGCGCGAAGCGCGCACAAATTCAGATTTGATCAATAAAAAGGTAAAGTATGACGTTTTTAACGTCCCCTACATAGTATTTAGAGTATTTTGTGTGGTTTGAGGGCCCTTATAATTTTAAAATCTGTAGAAAACATGCGCGCGGAGCGCGAACATTTTTTGAGTTCTTGAACTAAAATGGTCATGAAAAATGGTCCTGAAGCCATCTTGTTATCTTAGTATTTTTTACCACCGAGAATATTTTGTGTGGTTCAAAAGGTCAAAGTATACTGACCTATATAGAACCTGACCTTTGACCCATTCATAAGGTACAACAGACACTCTAGGTGGTGACAACTATTATTTCTAGAATCCTTGCAATCAGACGAACAATTTGAGATATCATTTTTTTTAAATCGAAGCAAGTTTAAATTTTGACCCCATATGCAAAAATCAAAGACCTTTTTTCGTTTGACCTCCTAACTCGTTAACCAAACATCGGAAGTAGGGCAAACTATACTTTTTCGGAATCCTTGTGCTCAGGCAAACAATTTGGTAGGTTTCTTAGCTTAATTAAAGCCATTTAAATTTTCGTACCCCTGTATGGCGGCCATTTTTTGAATTTGCGCTATTAAAGAACATTCCCGTCACTTTTTAGAGGTGCATGGGAGCTCACTTTCTTTTAAAATGGTTCTAGTTGACAAATTCACAAAGAAACCAAGGTAGGAAGAAATGGTCACGGAATTCAAGACAATGACTCTACTATATACCCTTCAAACATGCCAAAGGAATACTTATGATAGATCGAATCATAGTGAACGGAAAAAACCCATCCAGGGTTGCTTTTAACAAGTCTTAACTTGCCAAATGGATTCGTTAATCTGATATGTAGAACGTTTATAACTTGAGATCCAATAAATAAAACAGACTAAACATGCTAAATGTGTTATAATACGAGCTTAGGCCCATACAAATGGAAGATTATATTAAACAATTCATCTAAACATGACATCAATAATGTTAAAGGTAAAGATATATATTAATACAAAACCGAATATACTTGTTTTATTTTCTCTGGTTAAATGTACAATGTCTACATTGTGTTTATGGTCTTCCGAACTCACACATTGCAAAATTACAGAGAATACAAAACTCTGCTGCAAGGCTTGTTACACGCATCGTTATTATGATCACATTGGTATTCATCACATTACACCAGTACTTCAAAAGCTTCATTGGTTGCCGGTATCCTACCGTAATATTATGTACAAAATCATTGTTTTAACTTACAAATGCATCCATAATTTGGTACCGGTTTATCTACAAGAACTTATACAGGAATACAAACCATCTCGAAATGTACGATCGGCTTCAAAACAAAAACTTATCATTGCCTCTGTGTCAACTCTAACTTATGGTCATCGTTCATTTCGTCATGCTTCAGCGGAACTTTGGAATCAACTTCCGCTTCACATCAAGAACTGCAAAACTCTTAGCCATTTCAATTCGTCTCTAAAGACACACTTATTCACAATTGCTTTTGATTATTGATTTTCCCTGTTTACAATGTTTTTGCATGTTCATCCACATATTGTATTTTCTTATATTATACGAGCCTACCCTCTAGTAATAATGGTAACAAACTATTCATGGAATTGTTTTTAGCATTCAGACATTGTATCTACTTTATTTCTTTTTCTTTTTCTTTTGTAGTGATAATCTTTTTTTCTATTGATTTTTATTTTTTAAACTTGCAACACAGAAGGACATTTATAAATACAGGTAAGGTAAAGGTTAAGGCCGTATATCCTGTAATACCAGGAGCGGAGTGCCCATCTCCCTTTCAAAGCGATAGAGCCAGACTCACTCCCCTTTATAATGTTGCTGTGTGGGGCTCGCTACACCTCCACAGCGAGTATGTTTCCTTCCCAGCACTGAAGAATGCCGGTACCCATTTAAATACACCTGGGTAGAGAGGAGTAATTGCGGTAAAGTGCCTTACTCAAAAGCACAACATGTTGACCACAGCGGGACTCGAACCCACAACCTTTAGATCATGAATCCAGTGCTCTACCAACTGCGCCACACATGCCCATAAATACAGAAAAGTACAAAAATACAGAGTAATACAAATGCATACAATACACTTCACAATAATAAGTAGCCTATCCAAAAAAATGCGAAACATGATGGTACACAATCGTACTAATATATAATCCAAGTGCGAATGGTGATATACAATCATAATAATATGTATCGAATGCGGAAACATGATAACAAAGTTTGACTAAGGTATTACTTTAGATGGTTTGGGAGTATATCCAGGCATGTGAAACAAACATCTGCCTATTGTTGAGATTTGGTTTTCACAGTATAGCGCACTCTATACGAGGTATCACATGCGATTAGGGCAAGCAGTGAAGCGTAAACTGTCAATCATTCGTTGTGAATCAATATTCAGATAATAGGACTATTCGTTGTCCGGGTCATCGTGTCACAAACGGCATCATAATAATATAGACGTGTTCCAGGCCGTCGTAAAGGGATCTGATTACAATATTCATTAGATGCAAATAACGCCACGCCCCTCCTCTGTCACTGTCAGACGAAGCCATCCACAATTTTAAATTCGTATTTTGTTCCACGTTGAAATTAATTTCAAATAAACAATTCTGAATGTTTCGTGTCATATAAGAACTAAATTCTGTCATCATCAAAGCATATCAGTGCCAATCTAAATCACAATCAGCTTTTTAACCATTGATGAACTATGTCTGTGTCACAAATCATGTTTTGAGCCGATAAAAACCACCACGTCTAATATCGTTTGGTTTGCTACGAACATGATAGTGCGCCCCCTTACGAACCATCACATGTCAATTAAGGTATAGGTAGGCGGGCTTGACATTTACGAGTTACTTGTCCCATAGTTATATAGTCCCTGGTATATCCCATTTCTGCATATGAATATTAAGTTTAGACCTTGTGTGCACTCATGCTCAAGCTTTATCATGTTTATCGTATCTAGAATCATATTTTTAAAGGCATGGATTGATGGTTAAGACCTTTGACATCTGTTAAGGCCAAGTAAATGAAAAAAAAGGTTTCACGTCCGGGTTTTTCAAAAAAAGGAGGAGGATTTTTTTAAAAATTGTTTGATTTTTCAAAATGGCGGCAATTTGAAATTTCTGGCAATCCATGGTGTTTTCCCTATTAAATGAAATGATAATTTAAAAAAGAGACAATTGTTAGACAATCAAGAACTGAAGATATTTACATTGTTCTAATAGTGTTAGCACCAGTGTTCAAATTAAGGACAAAAATAAGGTTATCCGGCGGATAACCATGATATGAAATCAGGTTATCCGCCAACATATTTGGTTTTCCGCCAAAGTCAAGATTTCTCAGGAATTTCAGAGGTATAAATACATGAAAAAGCACATTTTCTGCAATTTTAATTTTAAACCGCATGGCACATTCTAAAAATATTTAAATTCAGTAAATCAACATTAAATATGGCAATATAAATAAATCCATGCGGCCTCAAAAAAGGAAGCGGGCGAGGACACGAAACATGTATATTTTGTTACTTGGCCTAATGTATATCTTCTGGCAATGAGTAATATCTGATTGATAGTAATGCGGTGGCTAATCTTTTTGTCATATACGCCATATATTTTGTTAAACATAGATAATATTGGTTTTCTATTTGAATAGAGCTCGCATCTCGTTCCAGAACTTTTTTTTATTGGTTAAAAAAGAAATCGCAGATACCCAATGAATAATCCTAAATACCACATGTCATGTAAAATAGATTATTCCATGCATAACAAATTTAATTTGGAAATTATGTCCCTTGCAATGTATATTCTCAATGTTTATAAAGGTCAACCAAAATGGTGATTCAAGTTTTTTGTTCTCGATGGAGGATATTGTAAAAAACAAAATGCAAAAAGAATTACCCTTTGATATTGCACCGAAAACAAAATATAGAGTTTCTAAGCATAAATAATTTGTGATCATAAATATTGACGATGGCAGGTTACTACCCTGTATACATCATGAGTGTTACCCAGGCTCGCACACAGAACCTCAATAGGTCGATAGCGTAAGCATCCACTCATGACTTTTGTTTGTGCAGACTTATCGATCGAGACCTGGACCGATACCGAGTTGGGAGTAACACCTGTTACGTAGTAACGCGTCATCCGTATACAGTTCATCCCACACTAAAAAAGAAACACTGGAAATTATGATTGATTTCTTGTATATATTTTTCCCTGGACAATATTTTAAAGAAATTCTTTTTGCATAATATTCTTCTAAACATACCCCATTGAATAAAATATACTTGAATCACCATTTTGGTTGACCTTTAAGTCATATGAAATACAAACACATGGGTAGACATTATTGTTCTGTCTCGCGTTAACCCCCAACATTTATCACCTTTAAAAAAAGGTAATGATCTGTTTCGACAGAAGTAGGCCTATGTCTACTTCAGATATGACACGTAGGCCGGATAGGATTTTCAACTCTTAAGGGCATTATCAACTCGAAAAATATCTTAAGCATATGGACTACAGTCAAAAATATAAGTAACTGACCATAACATAACATAACATGTTATGGCGTGTCGTGTCGTGTCGTGCCATGTCATGTCATGTCATGTCTTGTCATGTCACGTCATGTCATGTCATGTCACGTCATGTCATATCATATCATATCATATCATATCATATCATGTCATGTCATGTCATGTCAGTCATGTCATGTCATGTCATGTCATGTCATGTCATGTAGGGTGGGGGTAGATTTTTTTTTTTACTCATCAGGGGGGATTTTTCTTTTTTTTTGGCCTGCATAGAGGGGGAATTTGTTTTTCTCCAAAAACTTCCTACCCCCCCCCCCCCCCCCCCCTGAAAATCTAATGGTGCGTCCCTTACTTGTTTTGTTTACTGTATTTCGTCGCGCGCATCATATACCGGCGTATCTACCAAAATACACTGTTCGAGACAAGCGCGATTGTAAATCAGTCGAACGTCATCATGGTTATAGGCATCAAGTTTATGATAGTCCATTTTAGAATGAAGAGGATAGCTTACATTAGCAATTTGATAAGCTAATTAATTGTCAAAACTCTGATTTTTTAATGATTTATTTGATGCTAGGATTGTGAAACGTACTATACGCAGACACTTTCATTGTTTTACATACAGTAGTAACCTATATATATATCGTTCGTTATGTACAACGCATCACATCAGCGTATGGCGTATCTATCAGTAACAAAACAATTTCGTTTTTATAACATTTCACATTGCTTTACAGACAGGTGTATGTATGCATGCTGTAACCAAAAAAAAAGGTTATACTCCCGTAGAATTTCTGTTTTGAGTTTTAAAGGAGGTGTCCCGCAAGCATAAAAGTGTGCATTATATGTTGGGAAAATAACTATTGAGTCCAACTTTTGTAATCATATTGAACAAAACACCACACTTATGACAAAAACAAATAAAAACCGCAATCTCTCAACATGCACTTTTTAAAATTCGCGGCGATCGAAAGACCCAGTGTCGATGATGTCATAGTTATACAATGCACATGCGCAAATGTTAGCACCGATACCCATGACGTCATCGACACCGGGACTTTCGATCGCCGCGAATTTTAAAAATTGCATGTTGAGTGATGGCAGTTTTTATTCATTTTTGTGACTGGTATGGTGTTTTGTTCTATATAATTACGTAATTCCGGCCCGATAATTATTTGTCTAACAAATAATGCTCAATGTTGTTCTTGCGGGACCCTTCCTTTAATGGTGTGCAAGGGGAGTTTCTAAGCTTTCGAATAAACTTTGGTTCATGACAATCGATGGTCGGTAAGCAGATATATGATCAATTGTCTAGAGTAGTCATGAACTCACCTGTACTGGGCCACTTTGATTTAATCAATGGTAAACCACCGGGATGAATATGAATGGAATCGAACCATGAACATAGCAGTAGAGCGCTCTTGTTAGACAACAAGGGTTCATTTCAAATAGTTAAAGTATTACAAAGAAGGTAGCCTAAAGTCTTTACAAAGATCTGTAATATGGGGTAGAAATAAAACCATCCCTCACTAGGTGTATGGCTGCCGCTCAACCAGTGCCCTAATTCACATTGGAAGAACGAGTTTTTATGGTTGTAAACAAAAATTTAGAATGACAATGATTGAGACAGTGTTTGTGCTTACCGTTTGCGGAAAAATGAGCTATTTTATTTATGAACTCCAAATAAATGTGTCAAGATGAATTTATTTATTAAAATGAAATAAATCTATTTGAAAAAATAATTATATTGTTCTCTTTATTGTTTCTTGCATGATGCCCTAACCATTTAATTTATACAAGCAAGATTGTATGATATTGTGAAAGTGGCCCAACCCGATTTCTAGACGACTTAGTAGACTAGTCATAACTTTTAAACGCAAGTAGTTAAAAAGACCAAATAAAATTAGTCTGGTAGCCAAAACGGAACCTAACACAGAGTGTAAAAGATGTTTACATTGCATGATTGTAACATTGGGTTAAAAATAAAATTGCGATTGTATAACTTTTTTGTTACAGTCTGTATGCGTATGTATGATACGTCCGTTTGTGAAACAGTAATTGTTCAATGTTTAAACAACCGACATTATGGATTAATTAACATCTAATTAACTTAGTCACACTAAAGTTTGTAATTTGGCGGATTTATAGTGTATGATGTAATAATCAATAATCAAAATGTGTCCAACAAATCATAAATTAAGATACGCCGGTATGTGATGCGACGATATGATAATTAACCATCTCTATTAAACGAGAACGAATACGATTAAGAGGATTGGCAATAATGGCGTTCCAAAACGGATGAATCCCTATCTATCAAATTTTAATGTAGTCTTCAGAATACTAAAGGTCATAAAGTTGAAGGTCTGAAATTACCTAACGGAATCTTTAGAACAAATTTTATCTTGTAAGTGGACACAAAAGTACCCAACAGTTTAGCTTATCGGGATGGTGTTGTGTTTAGCTAACCGGGATGGTATTGTATAACGAATACCCTTAAACGGTGTAGCTGAGTAAGGTTGAATAAAATATGCAATGTAAATAACATAAAACTAGGGCATGAGGTGTAATGTAATTACACTGTCAATGTAGTCTGCTTATGATCTATTCTTTGGGGCAAACTATGATTATCAGTAATATGCAACTTATTAAAAAACATTCCCTGAAAGGGCCTATTGATTTAATTCAAGAAAATATATTAAGTTCAAAGAGACATTGTATGTGGCGTGAAGATAATTTTGACATGCCCATTGGGAAATAAGAAACATTCATGAGTGTCTTGAGTAAAAAGAAAGTGTATTGTATTTCCCCTCCAAAATACTTTCAACCAATGGGGAGGTGGGCCCTATTGATTGTCTGCAGTTGTAATCAGTGATTTGTGATAAGTTCAGTTCAATTACTTGCACCTTTTCCATCTGTGTAGAGAGTTTATATGTGCAGTTGATTTTAAGATCTTAGTCAGTGAACTTGCTTATATTAGTGTTCCCTTATCGGCCCATCTTGTGTCTGATGTTATAAAGGCACCACATGTACAATCACCAGCTATGTCGAATAACTAACACCTTAAGCCACCTTTCATTCACCCATGCGCTGAACTGCATCGGCAGGACGAAAAAAGCAAACCCGCAGTTGAAGTCAAATCAGAGCTTCATACCATACTGCATTTTGCAGTGTATTCGGATCGCCATAAATGCTGCGCTGTTTGTGTGCTGACTCAATCAGACCTGGGATGCTAACATTTGTCAAGAGCAAGACTATTAACTTACAAGACTACGACATTGACATTTTATTCTAAATTTTCTTCGGTTTTGAGTGTATTATGATTTGCGAATGTTCGATATTGAAGTATTATATTCCGTGCTATAGCTATATTGATGTATTATATTTCGTGCTATTCATTGATTATTTCGTGCTATAACATGATGGAGTAACCATTATGACGCACGTGAATTTTCAGCGCGCGACGCAATGATCGAACAGCCGGCGCAGGATTGAAAAGGGTGAAGCTCCGCTTTATTTCCCGCAAAATGACCATGTGCCTTTTGCTGACTCAAACTAACCAAAACAACAATTTCAAATCACATAAAATAACGGGCATGACGGGAAATGATCACTTCCGATGAATAACTTATAATGGCAATGATGGAATACATAATGAAAATAATTGAATAATAGAGAAATGTGACATTCATTTTTTGAAACAAGTAGCGGGTTTACACTACCTCTCTAAAGTAACAAATTATCTTTTTTATTATGTAAGATAGAAGGTAAAATATTACACAATGTGCAATACTTAAGTTGGTTTAAAATTTCAGTGTTCCAATCTCTACCTGTTTGCCTTAACGTGTCAGTTGATTTAAAATATCAGGTAACTTAAAACTTCAGTTGACTTTTTAAAATGTCAGCATTCTAAAATGATCTCTAAGCATGCTAGTAATATCTCAAATATAATTGTTCGTCTAGTCTGTGTAGTTACTCTTCAAAATAGTTGATGCATCCAATAACCTTTAGTATGCTGAAACACTCTTTGTGATATTCCCTTTATACATTTATAGTACAACGATCATTTTTGAAACGTTCAATTAACATTAGGTGTGGGGAGCTCGCATTGCTATCAAGCTCAAAATGTTGTGACAAATAATCAAGCAAAACAATCATGAAAGTCCATTTGTAGCTTCATCTAGGTCAACAAACAAGCGTTTCCCTCTACCTTATTGTGTGCGTAGACATGTACGATCCCGGTACCCATACTCAACACAAAAATTGGTAACCATGAGTGTTCTAAAATCGCAGAAAAGGGGTATATTTTCAATTGTCAGCACTGACAGCGAAATAGGGGGTATTTCAGGAATTAAAAGGGGTATTTCACGAAGAGGAAACATCACAGTATGGTTTTAATCATTTAATTAGAACATGGTAACAACCCAAATGCACCATTTGTGGTACACCAGTTTATAACACAGGACTATAAACGCCTGTTACCGTTGGGAGCAACAAGTTTTTGACTAGAATGTATGTCCTTGAAAAGGGGTGTTTGAAATGATAGTCATTGAAAACCAAAAAAAGGGGGTATTTTTCTCCCCAATTTTGTCCTCTTTGAAAAAAAAGGGGGGTTAAATTGTTGCAAAATCCTTGCAAAGGGGTACTTTGAAAAAATAAAGAACAGTCATGGTTACCAACTTTTGTGTTGAGTTGGGGGATCGGGTGTACGATATCTAACGCGTCTTAAATCAACTTCATTTGAAAGGTGACAAACCGAGTACAAAGTGAAATCAGCTAATTTCGTGTATCAGATTTGAACAGCTTGAACTTTTGTTTATTAGGATAACTGAGAAATAATAGTACAATAAACTACCGTGTGTGTGTCACGTCTACGTCTGTAATCATGTAATGTATCCTTGGAGAAAATACAAAGATATTAATTCTTCCTTCTTCTTCTTGTTACTATTTCATAAAGATGATAACGCATTTATAGCCAGCCATTGAATTGTAGTACTGGCAGTAACGTTGTACTTTGTTTTATATTAATATATTAATGTGACATTCAAATGTGAACGTTAAGTGGGTAAAACTAGCCGATTAATACTATTCAGTCGTAAGAGCTATCAGGGTGTAATGACTCTTGAACGATTCGGATAATTAACTGCCTGATGCGTGTAACTTTGCCTAATGATAATCCGTTGGAAAAGATAGACATGTTTAAGTACCATGTTACTGTGAACTGGGCGGCACTGCCAATTGATACGCTGGGCGCCAGAGTATTAGTGATTTCCTTTATTGACTTCAATGACGATGTCAGAATGCAGTGCAACATAAAACTGACATATTCTCATCAATTGAATTGCGACCACTGTATATGTTGACATTCTCGTTAAGATCCACTATATAAAGTGTGAGTTAAAAAGAAGCTGTACGGGAATGAATATTTGTCCGCCACCCCCAAGTTATTATCCTTAATTTAAATGTTTGCTATCTAACATGAAAAAGGATAACGATCTCTAAAGTGAAAGGAATGAATAAATCAATTAAGTGCAAGGCGATGCAACGTGTACATACTTGCAATTTCTTCTGTATACTTGAACAAAAGTTATAAAACTGCGAACTTTGTACTTAGCGAGCGATAAACGTAGACACACATTGCTATATTTGTTTTACATTTGATACGTTTATTGAGATACGATGTAGCCTGAAGCATTGTATGAAAATAACAAATTAAAGTTCAGGAAACCATCTGTTTTTCTTATTTCCCCTAGCATTTTAATCCAATAAAATTGATTACACACGGGTTATTGAGTTCCCTACAGGCTTCTTTGCCTAACTACCAAGCGATATTAATCTAATGTAATGTAATGTTTAAATAACAATATTCATTGACCCGTGTGTAGGTTAACCACAGGGTACTAGAGTGTGTAGGGGTGGTTTGACATTTTTTATGTTAACGGAACAAGTTTTGTTTGTCAATGTTATAATATATTACTATAGCTCAATCAGTCCCAAATCGGCGAGAGATATATCCCGTTTCTCTGAGCGCACACACATAATCCAACCGAGCGCAGGCGATTTTGATCAAACGCACGCGTCAAACATGTGACGCACAGTGCACTTGTTGCATTCAAGTGCACCTACACTCTTATGTATTAATTCGCTGCTGTAAGGAGGCTAGCCAATTTAGAACTGATCAAACTATAAACAGATTTCTCTGTGAACAAAGTTTTAGGTATAAAATATG
Source organism: Ophiura sarsii (assembly GCA_035610835.1). Taxonomy (NCBI): domain Eukaryota; kingdom Metazoa; phylum Echinodermata; class Ophiuroidea; order Amphilepidida; family Ophiuridae; genus Ophiura; species Ophiura sarsii. Next base: position 4,945,900 of record CM069446.1, on the reverse strand, counting down.
GGTATTGACAAACAAACGGATTTGATTTTAGTAGGGTAAGGAATTTGTATAATGCACAACCTTACATCTTTAGTTTGTACCAAATGCATTTTAGGCTGCACTGCTTAATCAGTACGTACGGCTCATACATACACGTATGGTTGACTTGTACGTAAGGCTTACACGATAGTCGCCAAAGTTATAGTTGCGTTACCATACGTACAAGCCATATATACAATTGTACGTAGACCTATGCAACTATTTGTTTATTAGTATATCATATTTACATTGGTCTCACTTCAATTTGTATTAGTGTTTGTACACTCAAGGTTGTGATTTCAGCTCTAGAGACACTTTGTCTACAGTGGAAGTATTGGCCATATTCAGCTTGTACATAAAAAATGTACCTATGTTGATGTCAAATAGGCACTTCGTTAAATACCCTACTGATAAACAAAAAAATCCTCATACAATTTATACCTGAGGAATTCAATGACAGGGTAATAATAAACTTAGCCAGATAAACCACCAAAGAAGGGGCAGGAGCTGATGACAGCTATGTCTGGCCATACATAGACAGCTAGTGCTTATATTATGACAGGTAATGTTTACATTAATGCCAGTAAGCCCAGACCATGCTCAGACAATGTTCTGAATTCATGCCTGTGTTTTAGTTATGTCATGTATTATGTGCTGTATAAGCTAACTGTCACTGCAGACAAGAACTAGACCTATCATTTTGGGGAGGTGTCCTTGCTGACAGATATGTCACAATATTTGAGTTAGGGTGTTTAGAAATCATAACAAGTAATGGAATCATAACATCAAGTTTGACACAGTGGGACTATTGGCTGGGTAGGCGTACAAGTAAAATGTTCCATTCGTGCCCTCAACGTTTGTACGATGTTGACGCAACATTTACCATTTACCATCGTACAAACCAGGTGTACGACTTAGGTACAATGCAGGGATACGCCTAACGTCATACTGGTTCAGCAGGTGATGCTGCGTCAGAATTACGCTACAACTTTGAAAAAACAGTTATAGCCCCATCTATATTATTAAAATCCTGGCACGATGTTCAATTATCTGCATGCATGGCTCAATACAAACCTCCCCAAGCTAAGAGCAAAAGGAACGGGCGTTCAGTCACAATAAAGTAGATGATTTTTTGCACAGGCACGTATGACGATAACATCACTGTGAAATATAGCTGCAATTGCTAGGAGGCTAGAACAATGCTCTTTTGAAATATAATCATCTCTCGACATGGAATCACATATGTTTGATTGAGATCAGACTGTTTAAGGAACTAATGATTATGTTTCTTTAATCAGAGGGATATTATGTGTTGGGACGATTGTTTAACAAACAAATATTTAAAAAAGAAAGAAAAATAAAGCTTGTCAATGATCTGGAATATTTTCATATTGTCTAGGTTTCAAGGCCTTTTCAATACTCCATTGTAATGAACTGTTCAATATACAATTTGATAAGTAGTCTTGTACAAATACAAAATTTCTCACAACGACAATCTCGGAAATATTTTCAATCTTCCGTGGTCAATACATTCTCTAGCACTCAGGGCTCAATCAAAAGCTACTTTGTTTTGTGTCACGTTTTCACGACCAACCAATCGTAGCATCAACACGTGCAAGGTCGTTCTGAGGAGTAATACTTTCAAGTGGCAGCCAGACATTTTGAAGTGGGTTAAATTAATTATGCTTTAAATTAGATTCAATCAATCCTTGCCACATATAAATGACATGCTGTCCCTATCGTCACGATAAAGACAGCATTTTACACAACCTCATGGAACCATTTGAGGTCGAGAGAACTTGATTAAATTTACCGTCACAAATTGCACACACGTCATTATGACAAAAGTAAACGGGGAAATATAATATTATATGATGAATGATATTCCCATACAAAATCCATAATTTCAACATGGGGTTTATCCGTAACTCTTTCTTTGAAAAATTCAAAGCCAATGTGTTGGTTACTCTCAACTCACTTGAATTTGATACACATATTATACACACTCTAAAGATTCATTAAGCCTTTGACCACAAATAATGATCCTGGACCATACAACAATCAATTCAGTGATAGCAGTATAAAAAAATCCTTAATCATGCTTAATTAATATGAATTTTGATGTTTTATTCAATTATCAAATACATATAAGTAAGTTCATACAATTAACTATTATAACCTTAAGGTTGTTCTTGTCCTTTTGTTAATTCTCTTTATGGGAAAACCAATCGCTATTTTCTAAAAAAAGCATGACGGTAGGTCACACGCTCACAGATGCACTTTATTGCGAGAATTCTAATAAAACCTCCGGCAGTGGTCACTTAATTTGATACAAGATTAGGCAAAATAATAAAGACGATAGCGGTGACAGAAAATTGGATTCTATGTTCTCTACTTCTACTGTAAATAGCCCAATTTTATTGATGCTCACCGTATAACTATCTCTGTACGATAGAATAGAAGAGGGGAGTGAACTATTACTAGAAGTAGTAGTATCTCAAGGTATTGTAGATTGTTCTCAAACTGCTCCAATACAAGACTAATCGGTTACAACGTGTACAGTATAGATACTTTTTAAGTCGCTCCGTGACATCTGAACGAACTAGGCAGTAGCGTAGCCAGGGTCACTTGTCAGGGGGGCAAAGGTATTTTTTCCCGGTGAGCACCAGTTCGACCCGGTGGGGGGGGGGGGGGGGGGGGGGGGGGGAGGGGGGGGGGGTTGAGGTCCCCAAAAAAGTCGCGCAGTACAAAACACACCACAGTTTTGGCAAATCCTCCGGGTTTTCATCAGTTTTCTCTGTAACATTTTTCTTTATTTAGCCGAAGTCCTGCTACAAAAAAAAATTGGCCCGCCAAATTTCCCCTTTTGTGCACGCTACTGCCTTTTCCTTTCCTTTTCCCTTTCCTTCCATTTTTCCCCTTTCCTTTCCTTCCTTTTCTCCCTTTCTTTCCCTTCCTTTACCTTCCCGATTTTCCACTGCCTTCCCGATTTCCCGGTCAAATTATTTTTCAGGGGGGGGGGGGGGCACTCTGCCCCCTTGCACCCCCCCTGGCTACGCTACTGGAACTAGGTGTTCCTCTCTATCTGCAAAAGATCTGCACATGAATTCCGATGATAGGAATACGTCATAGAAGCTATCACATCACAGCTTGAATGGTGCGTATACAAAGTGCTGGCTAGGAACTTAATATCGTCTTATGGATCTCAATGAATTTGTAGAGGCTATTACCGTAAGTAGTTCCTATTCGGCGACCATTTAACGTCGATCTAAGATGACAGAAAATGATCACCGAAGAGTTGCCACATTTCATTCAACATGTCATCTGCACGCCACTTTTGACTAAAGTGGTTAGTGATGAAGTGTATACCCGGTCGTATCAAAGCATTTGTATTTGATGTAGCTTGTGAAGCACCTCGATTTTTGTTTTCTACTTTTAAACGTGAACAAGTTAAAAAACCAGATTCAGAGCTTAGGATCTCCCAATTTTAAAGTGTTTCATAAATATTATCATGACCAGGTTTTCATTTAGACTATATAAATAAAACCAAATATAGACGAATGTGATATGTGAGTAACGTGTTATATTGCGGTCTACTTTTATTTAAAAGCTCGTCAACGTCAGTAGCATTGAAGTGGTACTTCATGCGATTTCACAATGTCGTATGAATGCAATGCAAGAAAATGAATAGCTATTATAAGAAACGAAATACCAACATCAATCTATTAAATGGGCTAGAAAATCTCGTTGAGAGTTTGGGCGATATGATGAGATTACTTTTAGCCTGTTTAAGTTACTCTCGTCGAGGTATAAACAGTTAACATTTCTTGTTTCAAGAAACTGATCGAATTTCTATTATAATATCGAGTGGAATTTATTCATCGTGGAGAGCAACATTGTGGGCAGGATTCATGAAAATAATGAATAATACGATACACGGGGATAATGTGTTATTGTATTGGCTTACACTGCAACGTTTGTTTATAGCCTTCTTTCATTTTTCAGCGTATTTCGAATGATAAACCTCACACTACAGTTCAAAACTGCCGCCAAACGGTATTACGTCACTGAATCTGAACAATTCCTTTTCTTTTTACCCATGAAAATATTGATTCATAATAAATCACAACTAATTGATATCTGGTCATGTGTCTTGAATTGGTGTATCAAATAAGGTGGATTTGTCACACATATATCAACATAATTGTGATAAGATATCAATTTATTTTATAGTAACTGACCTGTTGAATTATTAAGTATGGTGTCATTTTGTTGCTAATTATGTCCTCTTTTGAATGAAAAAATCCCCAAATCATTACGATAAAAAATAAAGGACCGGTGGGGGAGCTGCTGGTGGGGAAGCTGCTGGTGGGGAAGCTGCTGGTGGGGAAGCTGCTGGTGGGGAAGCTGCTGGTGGGGAAGTTGCCATAGAGATTAAACACAAAACGGTCTAAAGTCATACTGACAACTGTAACTCATAGCATTTGAAACATCTCACAGGTATTACAATAAATAACACACATACCTGATAATATACACCTAGCACATAAAGTCCCTGACCAGCTGCTTTTTGGTTGGCTAATTCAAAATATGTAATCGGTACCAAAAATCTGAAATAAACATTAAATGAGCACATTTCTTCTCTGCAGATGCTGATGCCATGGCAACCAGCTTTAATATCCTTCAAATCCTTTAAATTTGACTCAGATTTTACCCATTTTCGATGAATTTGAAGGATATTAAAGCTGTTTGCCATGGCATGCGGACACCATTGACTTTTGAAATGTGTTGTAATGTAAAGTTCATCTATAAACCAACATTATAACATGGTTTATCAATTCATAATGAGTCAAAATATTTTTTTAATGATGATAACATGTCATTTTTGTGCCAATTTTGCGAAAATATGACCAAAATGGTCTATTTTGGCCAACTTGTCTTTTTCAAAAGGTCACAGTTCAAAAACTGTTGATCTACGATCGAAGTTGTGATTGACTTTTTTGTTTAAAACACTTATCCCAACAATAAAATATACTTTATATAGTCAATAGCTCATTTTGTAGTTTTTTTACCATGTTAAATTTAGTTTTTGACTTCACATTGAAACACATGTGACCTTTGACCCTAAATCGAGGTCTAGGGTCATAAGTGCAACCTACGAACGTGGGATCAGGTGAATTTGTGTTAAGGGATATATTTGGTAATAATTTCATGTTCTCCCCAGAGGTGGACTACAAAAATCAATAACTAAGCACATTTTGGCCTCACGGCCCATAGTCTATATCAAGCTTAACATGTTGTGAACAATAATCAAGCGAAACAATCATGAAAGTCCATTTGTAGCTTCATCTAGGTTAACAAGCAAGCGTTCCCCTGTCTCTTATTGTGTCCGTAGACATGTACAATATCTAACACGTCTCTTAAATTAACTTCATTTGAAAGGTGACAAACCGAGTACAAAGTGAAATCAGCTAATTTCGTGTATCAGATTTGAACAGCTCGAACCTTTGTTTATTAAAATAACAGAGAAATAGTGGTACAATGAACTACCGTGTGTGCGTCACATCCGGGGTCACGTCTACGTCTGTAATGTATCCTTGGAGAAAATACAAAGATATTAATTCTTCCTTCTTCTTGCTTCTTCTTTCATAAAGGTAATAACGCAGTTATAACCAGCAATTGAATTAGTACTAGTAGTAACTTTGTACAGTTATTGTTGTATATTAATATATTGATATAACATTTAAATGTGAAAGTTAAGTGGGTAAAACTAACCGATTATTAAAATTCAGTCGTAGGGTCGTAAGAGAAGAAAGGGAATAACGACTCTTGAATGATTCGGATATTTAACTGCCTGATGCGTGTAACTTTGCCTAAATGATAATCCATTGGAAAAGATAGATATTTCAACTACCTTGTTACTGTGAATTCTGTTTTAGGCGGCACTGCCAATTGATACACTGGGCGCCAGTGTCTTAGTGAGTTCCCTCAGCATTCAATTAACAAATTCGCATATTAATTAAATGGAAACCACCGCAAATGTTAACATTCTCATTAAGATCTACTCCATACAGTGTGAGTCAATATAAGTTGTATTGGAATGAATATTAAAAAAAAAATCACGGCCAGTTGACAGAATCACTGAAATTGATCCTTGCTAAAAAGAGTAATGCTTCTTTAACAAATGAAAAAAAAATCATTCCCGTACAACTTATTTTTGACTCGTATGTATGAGATCGAAGATGTGAAATACGATACCCTAATTATAGATCAGTAGAGGCTAGAGAATTCAAGGAAACTAACCTCTACAATAAACTGAAGCATATACAGATGATCCCAATCGCCGTATTTATGGGTATGGGTTTTTTGCGCGATCACGACGAAAGGAACCAACTGACATTGAACGATGTAAGATTTTACCACAAGAAGGTTAGCAGTGATGCTAACATTGTTAAGATGAAACATACCTGAAAAAAACCCATGAATCTTTCTGGCAGCTGTGCAAGGCTATAGAGGTTAAGAATGTGTTTGTCAATTATCCCAAAATATAACAAAACTGTCACTTGATTCCTTTGGTTGTGGTGAGTCAGTGTGGACCCTTAAAATGATTGTTTAAAATAACTCGATATTTGAAACTTGTAGGTGCTCCCACATTAGTAATTTATTATAATGAGTGACATGCATAGGTGAAACGAGACACGGGTCTTCTTCAAATAGCACGGGGTCAAGACCCATTACAACTCTACAGGATATCGGGCGATGGCGACAGTCTTCCCACATCTAGGGTATAGAGAGACTGCTCAGAAGAAAAAGTAATACATTGATGATTGGACCATCTTTTCTCAGGTTGAAAAAGCTACCCTTAAAAGCACAGAACATCAAGTCAACAGCATAACCCCGTTTGTTGATTTCAGACCTATTGCTATACGGCTAACGAGCATTGTGACTTCGAGGGTGCTACAATTATGTTTGTCCAATCAAATATCTGAATAGTATTGTCTTGACACAATTGCAGTCACAATTCTCTGCAAACAGACGTATCGAACACAATCAAGAGGGCGCTAGAGGGACTTATTTTTCTATAAGCGCAGGTAGGAATCTAAATGCAAAAGCATCACGATCTCTAATGGGGGAGTGAATGAATGATTAAATAAATTCAGTGCAAGGCGAAGCATCGTGTGAATACTTGTATGCTCGAATTCTGTATACTTGAACAAAAGTGATAAAACTTTGCACTAACAGCGAGCGATAAACACAGACGCACATCGCTATATTTTCTTAACATTTGATACGTTTACTGAAATACGATGTAGCCTGAAGGATTGTATGAAAATAACAAATTAAAGTTCAGGAAACCGTCTGTTTTTCTTATTTCCCCGAGCATTTTAATCCAATCAAATTGATTGCACATGGGTAAATAAGTTCCCTGCAAGCTTTTTTGCCTCAACAACCAAGTGATATTAATGTAATGTAATGTTTCAATAACAATATCCATTGACACGGATGTAGATTAGCCATAGGGTATTAGCGTGTGTAAGGTTGGTATGAACGAAACAAGTTTTGTTGGTCAATCTTATATTATAGTACTAAACAGAATTCTCTTATGAACTATGTGTTTCTTGACAAACAAAAGGATTTGGTTTTAGCAAGGTCGTGCATTTCAATGTAAACCAAATTCGGCTTAGGCTGCGCTGCAAAAAACAGTACGTATGGCTCATACGTAAGTGACATGTACTTAAGACTTATTCGTATGGCTCATACGTATAAGTGACTTATACGTAAGTGACTTATACGTAAGTGACTTATACGTAAGTGACTTATACGTAAGTGACTTATACGTAAGTGACTTATACATAAGTGACTTATACGTAAGTGACTTATACGTAAGTGACTTATACGTAAGTGACTTATTCGTAAGTGACTTATACGTAAGTGACTTATACGTAAGTGACTTATACGTAAGTCTTACATCTCAAAAGTTATATTTGCATTAACATACAGGGTGAGTCAGAAAGAACGGGCACTTTTTTGCCGAAATATTACTTGTTAAATTGTTATTGTATTTGTCCTTGTTGATATGATGGAAAATAAATATTTAATTGAATTGAATTGAACCCCATTATAATTCTTTTGGAATGGCTTGATAATTTGACCATTCCGTGGATTTGCTTCAGATTTTTGGGGCTTTACTCAAATTAGTGTAACATGATAACGAAATGATCGATTTTTAAAATTCTTCTTTCGAATGAAAGCAAAATTGTCGGTCTGGAAAGTGCTACCATTGAATTGGTATGCATGCCTACATCTTTTGTGACGCTTTTGTGAAAAAATTGCCCGTTCTTTCTGACTGACCCTGTACGTACACCCCGCCATACATTTGAACTTAGACCTAAGCAACTATTTATATATTATTATATCATGATTTAACTAACTTCGATTTTTTATTAATTTGTGTACGTATTGTGATTCAAAATTTACTTTGGCGATCGTATACGGCTTACGTACAAATCACGTATACGGCTTACGTACAATTCAGGGATGCGGCTAACGTACCAATCAGGACAACGCCTAACGTACAAGTCACATACGTATGCATACTGGTTCAGCAGATGATGATGCGTCAGGCGAAGTACCCAGAACACGCTACAACTTTGAAAAAACATTTATAGCCCCATCTATACTCGTATTATTCAATACCTGGCACGATGTTCAATTAGTTGCATGCATGGCTCAGGGCCGTCATTTGGCAAAACACTGTAACTACAAAATGTGACTTTTTGAGATAAAATCATTTGTCAGCAATTTGGGGGCGTTGCTTCTATTTCTGAAGCTCTCAAGTTCCCTAGGCGCTCTCTTTTCGAGATAGCACCCCCTAACTCAGGTGTTTGAATGCACATTTACCGATGATTTTTTGGCAAAACACTGTAAGTCGGAGTTACGTGGAGTGTGCGTGTAAATAAGTGCGTGTTTTTTTGGCAAAACACTGTAACTCAGTGAGATACAGTGTTTTGCCATAAAACTGTTTATATTCAAGGCCAGCATCTATGAGATACAGTATTTGTACATACACCCTATTCACATAATTTAGGGCATTTTAATGATTGTTAACATAACATTGTGTATAGAAATGAAAAAAACTTAGTGATTAAATGTATGGATAATCGAAAATAACAAAATAAATCATGTTAACAGCCATTGTATGAGTTACAGTGTTTTGCCAAAAAAAAAGGATTTCAATATATTTTTGGCAAACACTGTAACTCAACAAACTTGATTGTATCTTCAAAATAATCATATATGTAAACCTAATATCAATTTGTAGAAAAGTACAAAACTGCCCCGCAAATTCATATTTTCATTACAACTGAATAATTTCACAAATATAAAAAATGCATTCATGTAAACTTTAAAGCTCAATTTCTCAATATGACAGTTTTGGAGTTACAGTGTTTTGCCAAAAAAGGGCCGCTCAATGCAAGCCTCCTCAAGCTAAGAGCAAAAGGAACGGGCGTTCAGTCACAATAGAGTAGATGATTTTTTGCACAGGCACGTATGACAATAACATCACTGTGAAACATGTATGCTATTGCTAGGAGGCTAGAACAATGCTCTTTTGAAATATAATCATATCTCGACATGGAATCACATTTGATTTTTAGATCAGACTGTTTAAGCAACTGATAATGTTTCTCTTATCAAAGGGATATTATGTTTTGGGACGATCGCCTAACAAACAAATATTCGAAAAGAAAAGAAAAAAAGTTTGTCAATGATCTGGCACATTTCCCTTTTGCATGGGTTCCAAGGTCTTTTCACTACTCCATCGTAATGAAATGTTCCATCATATAAAAGTTTCGCTGTTCTATAGGTGTTTGTAAAGTAAATTTGTACACATAAAAAATGTCCCACAACGACAATCTCAGAAATATTTTCAATCATCCATGGTCAAGACATTTATCTAGCACTCAGGCCTCAATCAAAAGCTACTTTATTCTGCGTCACGTTTTCACGGCCAATCATAGTTACAACATGAGCAAGCATGGTCGTTCTGAGGAGGAATACTTTCAAGTGGCAGCCAGACGGTTTGAAATGGGTTAAATTAATTATGCTTTATATTATATAGATTCAATCAATCTTTCCCACATATAAATGACATGCTGTCGCTATCGTTACGATAAAGACAACATTATACACAACCTCTTGGTACTATTTGAGGTTGAGAGAACTTGATTAAATTTACCGTCACAAATTGCACACACGTCATTATGACAAAAGTAAACGGTGAAATATGATATGAAAAATGATATTCCAATATAAAATCCTTAATTTCATCATAGGGTTTTAACTTCGTAACTCTTTCTTAGAAAAATTCAAAGACCAATGACTATCGGTTATACGTCGTACAATTGTGTTGGTTACTCTCACCTCACATGAATTTGATACACATATTATACACGCTCTAAAATCACTAAGCTTTTGACCAAAACAAATGATCCTGGATCATACAACAATCAAATCGTCGCTGTTCTGACATACTGGCACATCTCTTTACTTATTTCTGTTGTGATGTGCCGGTATGTCAGAACAGCGACGAAGTGATAGCGGTATATCCTTATACACTGCAAAAAGGTTGCTTAAATATTTACTCAACATTTTACACAACGTTGTTGAAGTATGCAACCGCTCAACAGTTGCGTAGAATTTACCCAACACCGTTGGATAACATGTTTTCACCAACAGTTGAACAATTCCTGTTACTCAACACAGTTGCGCAATTTTAATTACACAACAATTGGGTATCATTAATTAACCATTTGTTTGGCATTTTATTACCAACTGTTGCTTAATTTGTGAATTGTTTTCATTATATATTGAGCATTTTTGTATAGCAAATGTTGCTTACATTATCAAATGTACCCATATGTTGGGTGTTTTAATGCAAATTGTTGCTTATTTGTGACAAGTTTTTCATAATATATTGAGCATTTTTGTATAGCAACACGGGGTAGGCAAATAATGGGAATTCTGGGCGATGCAGCAGAGCTACATACATCACTTCCTCTCGGTAGTGAACCGGTAACTTGTAATGGGAATTATGGGCGATGCAGCAGAGCTATATACACCACATCCTCTCGGTAGTGAATCTGTCATTTCTTTTAACATGTTATTTAACTATACTTAATATCTTATCATATCTCTTATCATTGGTGTTTTTTATTGTTGGGCCAACGTTGGCCCGACGTAATCTTGCTATCTGGGTATGAAGGTATAAATAGTCCATATTATATAATACATAAACATATTTATGTGATTCTATTGGTGGAGAATAGATCACATGTCATGAACTATTCAGTATATGTCCATGTCGTGTATTTTTTTGGCTATAAAAATTGACTATTTATCGCTAGTGACGTACGGGCGAACGTACGTATACAACGCATCTTATCCCGTCCGCAACTTATGTCCCAGGACCATAAGTGTATATATTTTGACACCGCTGAAATGATATTCATAAACAAATGTATGTCAAACAAGGATGGCAATTTTAAACTATTTTCTCAGTGTTTGCGCTTTATTCCGTTTTGGGTGCCAATACAGAATAAATCTAATTGTGGTCCTGGGGTACAAGTTGCAGACGGGATAAGATATATGCCGTATGCAACCATTCCCCAAATTCTGAGAAGATAGAATCGAGAATTTAAACAACAGTTGATCAATGAAAACCACATGAGTAAATCTGAACATAAGTTGCGTGATTGCCTGAGACAATACTCAACAGTTGCCCAATTGAAACAATTAACGCAATATTTTAGCAACAATTTGTTACTAAATTCTTTTGCCCAACGTTGGGTAGTTTTTACTTTTATACAACACCTAGATTTGTACATATGTTGAATAAAATTTAATCAACCATTTACCCAACAGATGATTAAACGCAATTAAGCAACGTATTTTGCTCAACATTTTTTAGCAGTGTGTAAAATGTACTTTGAAGTCTTATTCAATTATAAAATAACTATTTAGATACAATTTATAGCGGTACATTTATCAAAACCCTGTCCAAAAGTGCTCAACCACCAGAGCGAATATACATAAATGATGAGTCAACCTTTAGGCAATAGGCATTTTCATGACTAATTAGTTTCGTACAGCATTGAAATAAATCCATGCTGCACTCTTCAGATGGCCTTCGACTGAATCGGAACAGTAACTGAAAGAACGTGAAATCGCATCGTGCGCGATTTAGATATTTGAAAAGGATTAACGACTGTTAGTTCTGATGGTTCTTCTTGTCCTATTGTTAATTTCTTCATGGTAAAGCCAATCGCTATTTTCTAAAAAAAGTGATCACTATCTTAAAGCGATGGTTAAACATTATATTTTGATCATGAAAGGAATAGTTTCCAGATGGGATGGATAATGATAACATGTACCTGGACCATAACGGGAGGTCAAACGCTCACAGATGCACTTTATTGCGTGAATTCTAATAAAACCTCCGGCAGTGATCACTTATTTGATAACAGATGTGGCAAGATAATAAAGACGATAGCGGAGACAGAAAATTGGATTCTATTTTCTCTACTTCTACTGTAAATAGCCCAATTTATTGATGTTCACCGTATAATTATCTCTGCACGATGAAATAGAAGAGGAGAGCGAACTATGAATACAAATAGTAGGATCTCAAGGTATTGTATTCAACGATTGTTCTCAAACTGCTCCAATACAAGCAAATTGGGGCGTGCTTTGCTGGTTTTTGGGTGTCCCAAAAGTTTCGAAACCTTTTTCAAAACCGTATATCCCCGGTTATAATTCGCAGAATAAAAGTAAAAATACATGCGGAGAGAGAAGACTTGTAGAATTGTGTTGGTATCATACATACAATATCAGCTATCTGTGTTACCAAAATACAGACGAAAGTTTTCCGAACTGTTAAACTGTACTTTTAAATAATAGCGTAGTAAGCGAGATTGGGGAGCTGTTAAAAAAAGGGTGACATTACAATCTAAGTGCTGATATTGATGTGCGCCTAGCCGGCAGCCTACGATAGATGAAAGCGAAATGAATTGTGACGATTTCCTAACGACAGTGTAATAATATTTATAGGCTACAGCGCCATGAGATGAGCGTCGCTTGCGGCGGATACCGGCGCTATATAAATATCCACTATTATTATTATTATTATTATTATTATTATTATTATTATTATTATTATTATTATTATTATTATTATTATTATTATTATTATTATAATGAAAAGAATAAGTCAAGGATGCGACAAACGCAAAGAGGTAGGGAAGCGAAAAACGGTTCTTAACAATGATTCTTATTCATTTCAGAATGATATCATCCTTTAAATAAGTTCATCAGGATTGTAGATATACATTAAAGTTGATATTTTGTTGAACACATCCATGAATTGTACTTACAATTAGACGGTTTATCAACCTGTTCGGTTGACTTCTTCAGTAATGGCTTGATCTACTTCTTTTTCCCGCGAGAGATGATATTCTTGTTCCCAGGATGCAAAGTTGTGATGAGTGGATCAAGAATCCTCGATAAAGACACAGATAAGCAGGAAAGATGGATACGAGAAGCAATTTGGATACGACGACAGGGGCCAAACATACTCAACCGCGACGAGAGCATTTATTCTCTGAGTCACGTGACAAGAGGTCAACTGAACTGGTTGACAAAACCGTCTAATTGTGAGTACAATTCTTGGATTTGTTAACAAAATATTAACTTTAATGATATCATCCTTAGTATGAACATTATTAATGTTGTGCACAACATTTAATATGTTAAACTATTTTGAACGAAATCCACTTAAATGGAATGCGAGGAACACGCTTCCTGAAATTACAGTGACTTATACAGTGCGTCCAGCAAATCAACTACACTTTTATGGTATAACGAGTTATGCGGTCATATCTTTCAGCGTGTATTTTTATATTTAGGGATTCAAAAAGTATTACGGTTCCGTTCCCTGTATGTTATCCAACTTTCTTGACCACGGCTTTGATGCTTTATCCAGGGTAATAAATCATCCACTCCTACACTATTTTTCTGATTTATTTCACACCACCTGTGTCTTGCCAGCATTTCCACCGCTGTCCTAAGCATGGCTCAAGGCTCTTTTGTTTGGGTATAACTAGAAGCCCTATATATTACTTTTTTGAAAAATGTTGTTTAAAAAGTGGGGTGACGGGGATGAGACGCAACCTGAAATCTAATATCCAGAATTCATGAGATACTAAGAGATATTACTAAAACAACAATCAGCTGTTGAAAGATATCAAAGTGTCATAGACGGGAGCCACTGTAACAACTATCAATATTGTTCAGTTATGAAAGTATAGAGTATAAGTCATGCTGGGGTTGTGTAAGGGACTACAAGGAATGGGTGTGTGTGGGGGGGGGGGGGGGGGGGGGGGTGCAATCTGAAAACTAAATTCAGGAACACGTGGTCTCTTAATAAAGAGATAATAATATCTTTCACAACCATTAGTTGTTGGAAGATATAAACGTGTCGTAATAGAAAGTTCATTCTACTCAACATTGTTCAGCTGCAGTAGAGGTCTAATTAAATGGAGGTCAAGCAACACGATAGAGAGTACATGTGTATATATGGGAGGGGGGCGGGAGAAGATATATTGTAAACAAGGCAAATGTTGGTTTATTCCGTATAAAAGTTCAAATTTTGAGGAAAAAAAATCGCATGATATTATTCGAAGAGCAGATATTATTATTTTTAAAACGAGCCCAAATCTGGCTGTAAGTCACCATGTCTGCCAAGTTATGTGGTAAGACTGCAGTGCGTGCGTGCTTGCTACCAGTTCCACCGCTGCTACACTCAAGGTCCCCCAGCATGTGGTCAATGGTGTTGGATGGATGCAAATCTTCGATGGAACTTACTAATTCTAGCGTCATGGCCAGTTCAACATGTCAGACTTGGGCTCAAACTTTACAGGCAAATGGAATGCAATGAGTCATGTTTGGTAACGATATGATTCTACAAGTTTTCTTTTTCCAAAAAATGTGCCCAGAATTGCTTTTTGGGATATGATATCACATTTTGAGCTACGTATAGAACTTATCAGTAATAATATGTTAAAAATAAATCTCTATCAAGGTGGAGGCATCCAGGTGACAGGTCGACGTCTTCCGTCGAAAACAGTGGCCAACTAGTTATTATTGTTATTGTTGTTGCTGCTATTAATATTGTTTGAATCATTATTTTGATGCTATTTGTGCAATGTTAATCATTAAAAACATGTATGAAACAATCAAGCAGACACAGTTGTAAAAATTAATTCAAACAATCAAGCATCCAATCAAACAATCAATCAATTAATCAATCAACCAATAATTATTTAATTTATTTAATTAAATAACATGAAATCAAAGAAATAAACGAATTCACAAATAAATATGCCTATTGATTGCATATTATAAATAAAGTAAATAAAAAGATGAATACAAAATAATAATACACTGGCCTACACATTTAATAAATCGATTGATTAATGTCAAGACCATACTGTGAAATTCATAGAAATTGACATAAATGAATTCATTAAAGTCACCATCATTTTTGAAAAAAAAAAATGGGAATCACTGGAATCGAACCCTTGATTTAGCCACAGTAGCACGCCACAGAGATTTGACGCTAGAATAGTGATACTTCTATTATTCAACCATTGATCCATTTATTTATATCTAACGGATTTTGATCGTGAAACTTTTGCCATTTTATACCATTTTGTATGTTACTCTCGCACAAAATGTGTATTATGTTTATGTAATATGGTCTTTATTTTTGAAAGAATGGTAATACACTTTGAAATTTTCGAACACAAAAAAATGACGTCATATTCACAGATTTCATTGCTCTACTGGACGTGGTGTGACATGTTGCATTATTCTGTTCATGTTATTTAAATTAACAACAATGTGACAAGGCCTTTATGGAGTGCATTTGTGCATGTTTTTGGTCCAAATAGGGTGATAATGATGATAGTTATTTTGAAGAGTGGACGGAAATTAAATTGCTCCACCAATGTAATTTTTCGTGCTAGGTCTTGTCTGGTAAATTACAGAAAATTACAGATAATCAATATCATAGTTTGCCCTAATGAATAGACAATAAGCCATCTTATTATTCTCCTAGTATCATAATCACATTAAACCTCATACCCTAGTTTTATGCTATCTACATTATTATAACCTAGTTATTCAACAGCTTTCGGCAAATCAATTTAAAGGGATTCGTATTATACTATCAAACTGCTACTACACAGAAAGAAAAAAGTGAGTCATCATCGTAAAATGAGTCACTACACGGACAAAATGACTCATTTTGAGCCATAGTGTGTCACTACATGGACAAAATGACTCACTTTTCGATGATGACTCACTTTTTTTCTTTCTGTGTACCTTAACTGAACGTATCTATTTGTCCGAACTGTCGTTCTTGATTTCGTTCGTTCTTGCGTTTGGACTTTTGTTCGTAATATCTAATTAAATATAAATGCAACCCGTTGAAAATATTGATGGAATTACAAGTGCGAATACAATTAACGACTAACGATCCGGAATTTTGTGTCAATTATGACACTTTTGAGACAAAAACAATTAGAAGTAGTAACCTAGAGTTCATGTACGTCACTGCAAATCACTAATTTGTCCCCTGCAATTTCCCAGAAGCATGATACAGGTAGGCTATATCATGTATGGGCCATACTGATACTCATATTGCTCCCCTGCAGACATTGATATATCAGTGAAGAATAAACATGAATTATTTTACGATATAACCAACCATCATAGCTAATGGACAATTATCATGATTACAAATAATACATGTAACTTGAGTCAGTTTACATTAATGTTTGGCGTGCCATACGTGGATGAACTAGTAAGGTAATGGTTATCATGTGCTATCTTTAGACACTCAATATATTGTGCCAGATGCTCTTTCCATCATTATTAGGGAGGGATCAATTGTAATCAGCGTTGTGGGATTTAACAATAGCCATCGTATCAACTAACACCGCCTCATTTTAAGCCATTCATGTCAATGTCAGGTTTTTCGTAAATCATCTTTGGCAACTACGTGGTTCAAGTACACGTAATGCAAAATGTTATACATTTTAGATATTTTTTTATATCGAATATTTGATTAATTGTATCAAGATGTTCTCACTTTCTTTTTTCTTTAATGCTGTCTCCAAAATAATGCAGATGTATTTTGGTAACTAGTCCATATTTCCCTTCTCCCTAAGATTTAGGCAGGCCTCCGATTCGCCGTTATCTACCGTTTATCATGTCAATCTCTGCGGAACCGATTTGACGAATTATTGCTGTGGAATAAAATCAGACCATTTTTACATTTTGACCTTCGATATCGGTCATCCGTACATGATGCAACACGGCAACAATATCAAATATTGACTCTTGGCACCCCAAAACTAATCGATTAGATCACCAAACCTGTTGTACCTACTCAGCTAATTAAACCTTCTGTGCTCCCGGCCTAACAGGTATAAATAGAACAATTCATTTTAATCAACAATGAATATTTGGTTTCCTGTCAATCACTCTATCAATCTTATACTTTGGGGAAATAAAAGCCAATCGACACAAATCACGACGGTCGATCTGTATCTTTATCCAGGGTATCTATCACACGTTTCTCCTATTCCTTTATAATGAAAGGATAACTTATTGTGCTGATAACTCAGCAGTAGCTAAGAAGTTAGCTGAGTACAATGCAAAATCAGCATGATTTTTCTATCAGATATGAAAAGATTGGTTTTTATTTTGTTTAGATATCATAGAATAGTTCAGTAAAACCATGTACGTCACGTCTGAATATGTATCCTTTCTTATATCTAATTATAAATTTAATAAAACAGGTATAAACAGGCATGAAATTCGGACTTTCATTATCTATATAATAATACGCTACTCTCTGTCTGTTTGTCTGTATGTTTGTCTGTTTATCTGTGCGCGCTTTTTCGTCGCCTTCCCGGGGTCGGGCGGCGTTCAAACTCGGTGGGTGGGTGCGGCTCGGTCCCCGCAAGAGCAAGTTTGCATTCGCTAGAGCGTACGAGGTCAAAGGTTATTTAGGGGTCAACTTTTTGAAGTTGGTCGGATCGTGCTTAAACTCGGCGATCACGATGCTCGATGCGAGGCGAGCGTGGCGAAAATAAAACGGGTTGGCGTTTGTCGGGTCTTCCGGGGTCAAAGGTCGTCTAGGGGTCGAATTTTCAAAGTTTGTCCGATCGGGCATAAACTCGGCGACGGGAAGCCCTGATACGAGTCGCGCGTGGAAAAAATAAAACGGCTTTGCTTTTCTTGGGTCGTCCGGGGTCAAAGGTCATCTAGGGGTCGAAATTTTGTCCGATCGGGCTTAAACTCGGTGATGAGAAACTCGGTGATCTGTTTGTTCGGTCCCCGCAAGAGCAAGTTCGCATTCGCTAGAGCATACGAGGTCAAATAAACTCGGTGACGGGAAGCCCGAGTACGAGTCGAGCGTGGAAAAAATAAAACGGCTTTGCTTTTCTTGGGTCGTCCGGGGTCAAAGGTCGTCTAAGGGTCGAATTTTCAAAGTTTGTCCGATCGGGCTTAAACTCGGGGACGGGAAGCCCGAATGCGAGTCGAGCGTGGACAAAATAAAACGCCTTTGCTTTTATTGGGTCGTCCGGAGTCAAAGGTCGTCTAAGGGTTGAATTTTCAAAGTTTGTCCGATCGGGCTTAAACTCGGGGACGGGAAGCCCGAATGCGAGTCGAGCGTGGACAAAATAAAACGCCTTTGCTTTTCTTGGGTCGTCCGGGGTCAAAGGTCATCTAGGGGTCGAATTTTTAAGTTCTGACGATTGTAAGTGTGGTGGAACAGCAAAAGTGCAGTAATTAATCATCCACAATCCCCATCCATCCAGGGAAGTAGCTACAAACCCGAGAACCGCCAAACCCGGGTGTCAGTATAAATGCCCATTCATTAGAAAAATACGATCCATATGAGTTAGCTACTTAGCATCAAGCTATAAAGTATAAATATCCCTATCTATACAATCATAAACGAGTCACTGAAAAAGTAAGTCAAAATTCCATTAAAATGGAACGGGGGCGGTCTAAGAAAAGAGGCATGTTTTGTAACCATTTTCTGGAATGGTGTGGTGGGGAGGGGGGGGGGGGGGGGGGCACTCTTTTTGAGGGGTACTTAAATTATTGTTGTTGAAGTTCCAACTAACTTAATTGTTTTTAATTTAAAAAAATGGTTGATTTGACGAATTTCGCGATTTGGGATCAATTATATATATTACGCGAGTACCATCCCATGGATATTTCCGTTATGGGTATTTAAAAGGTGATAATGGTGATCGGGTGATTTTACGAATGCAATGTTTGCACTTAACACGCGGTGAGGGTATCGGAATAGTGATTTTTGCACTTTGGGAGTTGTATATCTAAAGAATAAAACCTAGTTGGTGGTGAGTAGGGCCTGCGTGTAAAATACAATGTTCGTATTGTGTTGTACGCGTGATGTCCAGTTTTCCGTTGCCGGGTATTGATGACGATTTGGAAAAGCGGTATAATAGCTATCGATCTCCTTTTCCCATTAATACCAAACAATACTACATCAATTGTCCCCAAATGACTCCATTGTGTAGGAAGGGGGGGGGGGGGGGGGGGGGGGGGGGGTACCGCGCCATTTTGTCCCGAAGCAATGGTTATGACGTCAGATGTTCTAAAATTGATGGATTTCTAACCAATTTGATAAAGAAACACGATCCACACACCTCAGAATTGCAACAAAATGCTTTAAACAAGTCCACTTTTTGTGTCTTTGATCAGAGTGACTGCCGGGAATGTAGAATTACACAGCACATTAACCCATGACCCCGGTGCATGTTCGCTGTGTATAACAGATCGTAACATGAATAATGCAACACGTCACGTCACGACACAACGTTCAGTCATGAAGCTTAGCTACATGGTTCCAGTCGAGCAATGATTGTGGACCGTATAAATGACGCCATTTTTTGTGTTCGAAAATGTCAACGTTTTTTACCGTTCTTTCAAAAATAAGGAGTATAATCACATTACAAACACATTTTGTGAGAGAGAGAAACACACACATTTGGCAAAAATGGCACAATAAAAACCCGTTCGTTATAAATAAATGGATATGGTTAAATAATAAAACTATCACAATTATACTCGTCGATCTCTGTGGCGTGCATACGTTGGCCATGTCGTTGGCAATCGGAAATCACTGGTTCGATTCCCGTATATTCCTTGTTATCCTTTTATTTTTCTATTTTTAAACTTGATGGGGGATTAATGTAACATCATTGTTATGTCAATTTTTATAAATTATAAAGGCCGCACATGCGTTTATATATTTTTTAAATTTATTTATCTATCTTTAACTCTTGATTTATTTAGCTTTGTATTTAAACAATTAAAATGCGTAAACGATAATATTATTGCTCGATAAATAGGTGATTTAACTTTAGTTCAATTTGATAATGATAGCAACACTTGTTGTAAAACCATTTTACCAGTGTGCCCAACAATTTCTCCTTTGCACACTTTGTTTATGCATTCAGAGATGTCACTTTTAGCTTGTTATAGCTAGGCTAATATACAATTGTAAGCAAGTTTGCGACCTCTTTGATTTCATGCTGGTAACACAATCTCATAGTGCATTTCGATAAAACAGTGTAAATATTTTTTTCAACGATACGTATCACGTGATAACCACGAAAGTTTTCGCAAAATATCGCAAAATGGCGCGGTACCCCCACCCCCTATCCATTGTGCTCCAAACTGTGCCCTCATTTGACAACAAAAAAATCAAATTTTCTTTCTTTTGGCTAAGCATACATCCAAACATCCGATTTTCACCATTCCTTTTTCTGAATGTTATTTTAAATATTTAAATGTTTTGAAAAAAAATCAAAAGTTGACGTTTAGAGCACAAACAAACATTTTACAAGCTCCCCTGCCCGTACTAATATCCCTTCCGATATGTTTGTGTCTGGAAAATTACCGCAATGATTTGATGGCGATGATATAAAATCATTTCGCCAAAACAAATCCGATTTAAAAAATCCAGCTTGCAACAAGCCCTTCCTTTAGACAAGGGTTAACGCGACAATTAACCATCAATCAAATTTATCCTGGGAAGAATAAGCTATTAAATTGGCAGAATATAGCTCCGGAGGCATATTTGGGTCCAAAGCTCACAGACGCACTTAATTGTGAGAATGCTAAATAGAACCTCCGGCATTGGTCACTAATTTGATTAAAGATTGAGCAAGATAATAAAGCCTATGGTAGATTGGATTTTATTTGCTTTTCTTTTACTGTAAATAGCCCCATTTATTGATGTTCACCGTTAAATTACCTATGCACGATGGAAATGAAGAACACGAACGAACTATTAAAAGACAAGGGTCTCAAAATGCAATTGTGTTCAAGTTTGGTATCGAACTGCCATATACATGCAGGCATGATTGAGGTATGGTCTTCTGTTGTTTTAAAACTCCCTTACATTTGGCAATATTGCAAATACTCTAATTAGGAATGCAGTGAACAGAGTGTAACAATAACAAGTATACAACTACATTTACGCCTACAACAAAAGAATAATTTCTGCAGTGACTTAATGTTTCCTAGTGGGAAATATATAAAACAGAGTCTCATGTCAAAATAGACTTTGAACATGTAAAAGATACTTTGAGAGGAGCTAGAAAGAGAAAAATAAAAAAAATTAAAAAAAATTAAGGGAACCCCGGGTAAAGACCAAACATTTAACATATAGGCCGGCGTGTGTATGTGGGAAGTGAGGGGTGGGGTTGGAGGGCAGGGGAGGAGGTGGAGGCGGAGGATACTTCAATTTATGCCTCATCCCAGAGTCATAAATCACAATTAGAAAAGAAAGAAGATTAAATGATTAAAAGAACTTGAATTATGCAAGGAAGTGTTGACTGTTGAGTGTCAAAGTTGATCATGTGTATTGCCCAATTCTAGACGCTGGCATGAAATAATATCGTCTGTTATGTAAATAAGCGCATAGTTTACCAATGTTATACAAAAACAGTGATGATATTGAGACGTTTAAGTGTACATGTAAATATATCACAAATGGTTTCCGTTAACCTCAAATGTCATACTGACCTTATCATTATAGTCTATGGCTAATCTTACACCTGGGTCAACTGTTATTGAAACATTTATTATTTGGGAACTATCTTGATCTATTAGGATCAAGACTAATTGTTGTCATCCGCATGTATGCTTTGTTCATGTTTCAGCGTTGCTTCCTGTCTTAATAACACGAGCGATTTTAATAATCGGCTATATATTAACGTCTCATCTTTTGATATTTACGACAATGAACGTACGAATTGCTTGTCAAAATATTTCAAGCACTAGCTTAACATATTTATTACCTTTATGAATCTTTTATACGTTCTCAGACGTGACGCACGTTGTCCATTGTACTTTTTTTCTGTAATCGTAATAAAATAAAGTTCAACTTGTTGATACTGATGAAAGGGATGGACTGATATAACATTATGCACGGTTAGTCACCTTCCAATATAAGTTGATTTACCAGTTCAACAACCTTTTTATACATTGTACGTTTCTCGCACAAAACTGGAACAGGAGAAACACACGATTGTTTACCTAGATGAAGCTACAGATGGATTGTCTGGATTATTTTCTCCTTGCTATTATACGTTTGATAGAAATGTAAGCTCCACCACACTTATTGTTGATTAATAAGAGTGGCTGTTTCACAAATATTTGTTACTTTGTATATATAAAAGGAATTTCTACTGGAGCGATTCAGCCCAACAAAAGTGGATCAAGTCACTACCGAAGAAGTCTTCCGAACGGGAAGACGAAACTGTCTAGTCGTGAGTAGATATTTGGATTTGTAAACAAAACATTTTTATAATTTCAATCTACAATCCTGATGAACTCATTCAAAGAAATGCTTAACACATTACGCAAAGAACAATTAGGCACAGACAATAGTGTAAGCAAACTTTAAGAAAACAGTATCGTGTTTACTGAGAGTGGCTAATATCTGAAAAGAAGGCCAGTGAAAAGTATGCCTTACGGCTATTTTGAGTAACCTTTGGAAAACGTACGTACTAATACAATTGTCTGCTGATTCAAAACATTAAAGATAACAAAAATAATATATTATTAAACGATTTATTTCATTAACATTTACATCCAAACGTTTGGTTAATTGTTAATCGACATTTAGGTATTGCTAGGTGCTTGTGAATGAACAAGGTTTAACAAATGTTTTTCTTTCAAACTATCTATTTGCATACGTGTATATAAACACAGATATGTAAAACATTAGAGAGTATTAGCACATTTAAAGTTAAGATGTATTGCATGATGATAATAATAGACGATGTGATCATGTACGGCAAAACCGCAAACTTCAGACACGAAAAACGACATTGCATCAACTTTCAAGTAATAATAGCAGTTTAGAAAAATGGTCAACCCATCAGTAACTTAAGCGCTTAGCTAGTTACAGCCTTTTGAAAATATCCCTAACATTTTTCATAAAGGTAATCACTGCATCTGGGGTTATTCAGGTATATAATATGCTTATTATTCAAAATTATACATGGTCATGGTACATTTCACCTTGTCTATACAATTCCCGTTGGTGAAAATGTAGAGAATGTTTAAAAATATAAAAGCCAACAACAAGCATAAGATATTTTCAAATTGATCCGAAAGTAAAGAATTGTCTTTGCTGTGATATCAGTGTAAACTGTTTATATAAATGGTTTGGTATAATATATAGCTATTGTTATAAAAGTTAGACATTTTGGAACTGCCGTTGCTACTCCGTGTTCCATGCTTGTGCGATCATAAGACAACTTGCTATCATGTGGATGCCGGGTAATACACTTCCTCGACATCACACTGAACCTAAACTCCGGCAAGTATCACCCGTACCGCAAACCCAACGACCGGTCGCTGTATTATCAACAAGATTTCGAATCATCCACCTAACATCCTCAACAACTATTATTATTTTTATTATTATTTACCGGTGCTTATAGAGCGCATTTCCAAAATATCAATGCGCTGTACAAATAACAGACATCAAAAAATGGCATACAATTATATAACAACAAAATAACATCAAAAACTTTAAAAATATGATATAAAAGATGCATTACAGCAAAGCACCACAGTTGTATAAAAAGTATTACATAATTTACACAATAATCAGTTACAAAATGTTTAAAAATACGAATGAATTGACAAAGTGATATATAATTTTAAAAACCCAGTAGGCCAGGAAGTGACCGTTTAGGAAAAAGGTGAGTTTTAAGAAGGTCACACATTCCATAAATTGGGTCATAAAACAAAAAAACATTTATCCCCATAGGTTCTGTTGGTGGAAGGGGTCACAAGACGGGTTGTATCTTGAGTTGACCTAAGACCGGCATGCCCTGGTGTATACAAACAAACTACCAGCATCTATAAGCTAAAGAATATCCGATATCTTATATATATGATAGAGAAGCATCGATGACGCCGCGATAGCATTCAATGACGCCTTAAGACCGAACGGATTCACTCAGGGCCTATCGTACACGGAAAAGCAAACTAAGAAAACGTGAATCCGGCAGGGCAATCTCACCTGATTCAACCCGCCATAAATCAAAAGCGTCTCCACCTACATCGAAAAATCATTCTTGAAACCCATCGACAAGCACTTTCCAAAGGAATCCAAACTCCACGAGATATTCAACAGAAACACCGTCAAAGTTGCATACAGCTGCATACCCAACCTAGCCACCATCATCAATTCACATAATAAGAAAGTCTCACCGACCTACAAAGAAACAGCGCCATGAGAGAAACCCAAAACATGTAACCGCAGCAACAAAGACGACTGCCGCTTCAAGGAAATTGCAAGGCATCCAGCAAAATATGCATACAGCGCTCAGATCACATTTACCAACAACAATATTACCAAGGAATACAGCGAACTCACGGAACTTCCCTTCAAGCTAAGCCACTGCAACCGCATGCAGTCCTTAAGAAAAGAAAAACACAAGCTCAGTACTGAGTTCTAAAGACAGACACGCGTAGCAACTACAGAAGAAGAACCTAACGTTCACCACCAAATGGTCTATCATCACCAGAGCGCGCGCAAACGTCAACGGATCCAAGTGGTATGCCTTACGGCTAAGCTGCACATAATCATCAAGTGCCGTCATGAGAATAAGTTCTACCTTTCGAATTGTTCCAGTTTTCTAAAGACTTCACCTATTTACACCTACACCCAATAACCAGTTTCTTTCAAGGTATCCACATAAAAGCAACCAGTAGTCTGATGATAGCACAAGCGTGAAACTCCGAGTAGCAATTGCAGTTCGAAAAGTTCTTTTCGCTCTGCTTCCTTACCAGGTATAGCTGTTGTTCTACATTTGTGTCGTATCCGAGGCAGCTGAGTAACAGTTTGCAGACACAAAAACACATTTGTGATATGGCACCACAAAATGAGCGTAAAGTCGCTGGGGCTGATTTTGAGTTATGGCCTGAAATAGTCGATTTGACAAGGAGAGGTCGAAAATGAGATGTTTCATTTTAGGAAAGACAAACTATTATGTATCACAAATTTAAGAACATATGTTGGTTCTAAGTACGTTTTTAAAGTGATTTTAGAGAGGGCGTTTTATTTTTACATCTCAATAAATGAACGCAAAGAGAGAAAAAATGTCTCGAAATGTCTCGAAATAACCTTGTAGTTACATCGTCATTTCCACGGGTTTAAAATAGTATCCCCTATGGCAAATTTGGTATAGTCTTTAAAGTTAATCCAAAGTGTATCATATTGGTTGCTAGGACATTATGCATTTTTGTAGTACACCCCTTTGTGTGTGCACACAATTTACATACACCTGATAAACTTCCATGACGTTGATTTTACCTTCAATTTATCATAATTTCACTTTCGAATTGCCTATTATAACAACTTTGGTGTCATTTTAAAGCTGAGGACATCTACTTTCTAAATATGTGAAAAAAATATATCTTATTTTTTCCTATATACTTTACTCTCATTTTGTGGTGCCAGGTCATAGGTAGGAGTACTCTTATGTCACTACAAATCATTCATCAGTTCCATTCAATTTCCTGGAAACCTGTATAAAATAGGTCATACTAATCGAGTGCACATGCAGACTATGATATGTCGGTTAAGAGTGAACATTGATTATTTTGCGATATAGCCTATCCATTATAGTTAATGGACAATTATCATGATTACAAATAATACATGTAACTTGAGTCAATTTACATTGATGTTTGGCGTGCCATCCATGGATAAACTAGTACCATACTCATTAAGTCATGGTTATCTTGTGCTATTAAAACACTAAATGCATGCTGTCAGTTGCTCTCCCCATTATTATAAGGCAGAGATTAATGCTAATCTGCGCTATGGAATTTAACTACATCCATCGTATCAACTACTCCCGCCTTCCCTTAAAAGCTATTAATGTCCAATGTCACGTGTTAAGTTAAATTATCTTTGTCATACAGGTAACAGGGTGGTTCATGAATACATAGCGGCTGCCGTTATGAAAGATCAACACTATTTATCTTAAGTTCTGTATCCAAAATAGTCACACATACTGTACATTTTAGTAGCAAGATGAACTTGCGACATCCAATAAATCCTCCTTGATTATGTTTTATTGAACTGAATACAGATACCAGCAATCCCGAAAGAGTAGATACTTGCCACCATTTCATATTAGTAGATAAACAAAAAAACCCGCTTGCAGCTGATTTCGGTATGTTCTATAACTACCCATGCTATGTTCAACAACCAAATTGGTTTCCCTAAGGCCGTTGCTAAATTCTTCGATGCAAAATTGATTAAACACGACACCGGGAGAAATCACGGGGCAGTTAATTGAATTTGTATGAAGCTACATCATTTTGACGATTCCTTGAACGGATTGCGCTATTCGAGTGACGTACGTAGGATCCTTATATATTCAATATCCTAGTCCGTGAAATGATTCAGACGTTCATTGTCTGTTGCCGCAAGACGTAGTCAAGCTTAGTTGCCAGGGTCTGCAAGATATAGTGACGTTTCATGGTATCCATTTTTCAAATCCTAGTTATTCGCGAATCGTACACTCGTACACTATGTATTAATGCATGCGTATCCGAAATAGAGCCGTATTTTTATGAGAATAAACAAAACGTGTAAGATAATACGTCTAAGGTTACTCGTATAACGTCTAAGGTTACACGTCTAAGATAACATCTATATGAGTGGCTATAGTACAAACAAATACGTGTAAGGTTAGTCGTCTAAGATAAAATCTTAAAATCTTACACGTCTTAGATGAGCAAATACAGTTTAGGGTTTATTTCGTAAATATCATAAGCTTGTAGGATACCCACTATGGATTTGTCCTTGTTTCCCATCCTCCCGCACACTCCACTCCCCTGTTTTTATTAATACTTGTTTGCAAATATTAAATCCAAAGTGTCACAATTGTTAACGGGATAAAACGAGAATGTTATCTTAAGCGTCTAAAGGCCCTGTCACACCATAGCGTATGGCCTGAACGTGGCCTGAACGTATGCCGACGTATTCAAAAAATATCTCGAAAACGTATTGATAGCGTATCACTAACTTATAACAAACTTATGACAGCGTATCACAGCGTATGCGATCGGCGAGCGTATGACCAACGTATTCGTAGCGTATGTCTGCCGTGCTCGACGTATCCTCAGCGTATCCTCGGCGTACAACGAACACGTGACTTATGCCGTTGCAGAAATTGAGTTTCGTACACGGCGGGACAAGTGTTGCCAGTTCAAGTAAACGCAGCCTAGATGATAACTATTAAAATATCTAGAAGGGTAAATCTATATGTCCAACCTATATCTCAAGACGATTAACGTACCTCTAACGTATGTCAGCGTATGTCTAACGTATGTCAGCGTTTGTAAACGTATGTCTAACGTACCACGAACCTATCGGGAACTTATGCAGAACGTAAGTTAAGTACACGTTGAGTACGTCGAGAAATTTTGAACATGCTCAATAACTTTTCGCGGGCTCGACGTGTTCCAAATTTTGACAACGTATCACAGCGTGCTCTTAACGTATACGACGTATCCCAAACTTACCCCTAACTTGTATCAGCGTACACCAACGTACGCCAACGTGTTTTTTGATATTTCGCATACGTTGTTATACCTTCAGGCGATACGCCATGGTGTGACAGGGCTACCGTACAGCTAGCGCGCATTCGGCGTTTTGGGAACTTATGGAGGGTTTGAGTATATAAATGGGTCCCTTGAGTATCTCATCCTCACTTCTTCATGGTCTGTCTTGGCCTTCTTGCTTTTTCCTCCTCCTCGGCCTCGGCCCCTGGTTGCTTGCTTCTTCTTGGGAAGCATGTTAACTGCTTGATGACATTGGCGGGAATGATGTAATGTGAGATCGGCGCGGTATTTATACGTGCTACAGCGGCATAATAAGCCACGTGTTCGTTGTACGTCGAGGATACGCTGACGATACGTCGAACACGACAGACATACGCTACGAATACGTTAAGTATACGTTAAGCATACGTTAGTCATACGCCCGCATACGCTCGCATACGCTCGCATACGCTGTGATACGCTGTGATAAGTATGTTATAAGTTAGTGATACGCTATCAATACGTTAGTCATACGCTATGTATACGTTCAATACGCTATGGATACGCTATGGATACGTGACAGGGCCTTACACGATCGTCCGGCATAAGGTGAATACGTGAGAATACGTCGAAACTCGTTGGAAATACGTCAGGCATACGTTAGACATACGGCACATATACGTTATCAACTCTTTATCACTACGTTGGCTGTACGTTTCCCCCAGCCTACGTTCATCAACGTATACCAACTTACGAGTAACGTACCACTAACGTATGTCAGCGTATGTCAACAAACTTACCGGGAACTTATGCAGAACGTATTAAGCACACGTTGAGTACGTCGAGAAATTTTGAGCATGCTCAATATTTTTTCGTGGCCCAAATTGTCACAGCGTATCACAGCGTATCACAGCGTGGTCTTAACGTAAACGACGTATCCCTAACGTACCCCTTACTTATATCAGCGTACGCCAACGTACACCAATGAATTTTTCGATATTTCGCATACGTTGGCATACGTTGAGGCGATACGTTATGGTGTGACAGGGCCTTAAGATACATCTAAAGGCCCTGTCACACCATAGCGTATGGCCTGAACGTGGCCTGAACGTATGCCGACGTATTCAAAAAATAGCTCAAAAATTGTCAGAGTCCGAGAACGTCCAAGAACGTCCAACTTCCCAACGAATTGCGTCAACATCGGTGATGGAATGGACGTATCCATAGCGTATTAAACGCATACATAGCGTATGACTAACGTATTGATAGCGTATCACTAACTTATAACAAACTTATCACAGCGTATCACAGCGTATGCGATCGGCGAGCGTATGACCAACGTATTCGTAGCGTATGTCTGCCGTGCTCGACGTATCCTCAACGTATCCTCGGCGTACAACGAACACGTGACTTATGCCGTTGCAGAAATTGAGTTTCGTACACGGCGGGACAAGTGTTGCCAGTTCAAGTAAACGCAGCCTAGATGATAACTATTAAAATATCTAGAAGGGTAAATCTATATGTCCAACCTACAACTTAAGACGATTAACGTACCTCTAACGTATGTCTAACGTATGTCTAACGTATGTCAGCGTTTGTAAATGTATGTCTAACGTACCACGAACCTATCGGGAACTTATGCAGAACGTAAGTTAAGCACACGTTGAGTACGTCGAGAAATTTTGAACATGCTCAATAATTTTTCGCGGGCTCGACGTGTTCCAAATTTTCACAACGTATCACAGCGTGCTCTTAACGTATACGACGTATCCCAAACTTACCCCTAACTTGTATCAGCGTACACCAACGTACGCCAACGTACGCCAACGTATTTTTCGATATTTCGCATACGTTGTTATACGTTCAGGCGATACGCCATGGTGTGACAGGGCTACCGTACAGCTAGCGCGCATTCGGCGTTTTGGGAACTTATGGAGGGTTTGAGTATATAAATGGGTCCCTTGAGTATCTCATCCTCACTTCTTCATGGTCGTCTTGGCCTTCTTGCTTTTTCCTCCTCCTCGGCCTCGGCCCCTGGTTGCTTGCTTCTTCTTGGGAGGCATGTTAACTGCTTGATGACATCGGCGGGAATGATGTAATGTGAGATCGGCGCGGTATTTATACGTGCTACAGCGGCATAATAAGCCACGTGTTCGTTGTACGTCGAGGATACGCTGACGATACGTCGAACACGGCAGACATACGCTACGAATACGTTAAGTATACGTTAAGCATACGTTAGTCATACGCTCGCATACGCTTGCATACGCTGTGATACGCTGTCATAAGTATGTTATAAGTTAGTGATACGCTATCAATACGTTAGTCATACGCTATGTATACGTTCAATACGCTATGGATACGCGACAGGGCCTTACACGATCGCCCGGCATAAGGTGAATACGTGAGAATACGTCGAAACTCGTTGGAAATACGTCAGGCATACGTTAGACATACGGCACATATACGTTATCAACTCGTTATCACTACGTTGGCTGTACGTTTCCCCCAGCCTACGTTCATCAACGTATACCAACCTACGAGTAACGTACGAGTAACGTACCACTAACGTATGTCAGCGTATGTCAACGTATATTTAATGTACCACAAACTTATGCAGAACGTATTAAGCACACGTTGAGTACGTCGAGAAATTTTGAGCATGCTCAATATTTTTTCGTGGTCCAAATTGTCACAGCGTATCACAGCGTGCTCTTAACGTAAACGACGTATCCCCAACGTACCCCTAACTTATATCAGCGTACGCCAACGTAAACCAACGTATTTTTCGATATTTCGCATACGTTGGCATACGTTGATGCGATACGTTATGGTGTGACAGGGCCTTAAGGTTATAATGATGCGTAGGTACCGTGTCGAAATCAATAAGATGGCAGTACATGTTGGCCGGTATGTTAAGGCCCTGTCACACCATAGCGTATGGCCTGAACGTGACCTGAACGTATGCCGACGTATTCAAAAAATAGCTCGAAAATTGTCGGAGTCCGAGAACGTCCAAGAACGTCCAACTTTCCAACGAATTGCGTCAACATCGGTGATGGAATGGACGTATCCATAGCGTATTAAACGCATACATAGCGTATGACTAACGTATTGATAGCGTATCACTAACTTATAACAAACTTATGGCAGCGTATCACAGCGTATGCGATCGGCGAGCGTATGACCAACGTATTCGTAGCGTATGTCTGCCGTGCTCGACGTATCCTCAGCGTATCCTCGGCGTACAACGAACACGTGACTTATGCCGTTGCAGAAATTGAGTTTCGTACACGGCGGGACAAGTGTTGCCAGTTCAAGTAAACGCAGCCTAGATGATAACTATTAAAATATCTAGAAGGGTAAATCTATATGTCCAACCTATAACTGAAGACGATTAACGTACCTCTAACGTATGTCAGCGTATGTCTAACGTATGTCAGCGTTTGTAAACGTATATCTTACGTACCACGAACCTATTGGGAACTTATGCAGAACGTAAGTTAAGCACACGTTGAGTACGTCGAGAAATTTTGAACATGCTCAATAATTTTTCGCGGGCTCAACGTGTTTCAAATTTTCACAACGTATCACAGCGTGCTCTTAACGTATACGACGTATCCCAAACTTACCCCTAACTTGTATCAGCGTACACCAACGTACGCCAACGTATTTTTCGATATTTCGCATACGTTGTTATACGTTCAGGCGATACGCCATGGTGTGACAGGGCTACCGTACAGCTAGCGCGCATTCGGCGTTTTGGGAACTTATGGAGGGTTTGAGTATATAAATGGGTCCCTTGAGTATCTCATCCTCACTTCTTCATGGTCTGTATTGGCCTTCTTGCTTTTTCCTCCTCCTCGGCCCCTGGTTGCTTGCTTCTTCTTGGGAGGCATTTTAACTGCTTGATGACATCGGCGGGAATGATGTAATGTGAGATCGGCGCGGTATTTATACGTGCTACAGCGGCGTAATAAGCCACGTGTTCGTTGTACGTCGAGGATACGCTGACGATACGTCGAACACGGCAGACATACGCTACGAATACGTTAAGTATACGTTAAGCATACGTTAGTCATACGCTCGCATACGCTGTGATACGCTGTCATAAGTATGTTATAAGTTAGTGATACGCTATCAATACGTTAGTCATACGCTATGTATACGTTCAATACACTATGGATACGTGACAGGGCCTTACACGATCGCCCGGCATAAGGTGAATACGTGAGAATACGTCGAAACTCGTTGGAAATAAGTCAGGCATACGTTAGACATACGGCACATATACGTTATCAACTCGTTATCACTACGTTGGCTGTACGTTTCCCCCAGCCTACGTTCATCAACGTATACCAACTTACGAGTAACGTACGAGTAACGTACCACTAACGTATGTCAGCGTATGTCAACGTATATTTAACGTACCACAAACTTACCGGGAACTTATGCAGAACGTATTAAGCACACGTTGAGTACGTCGAGAAATTTTGAGCATGCTCAATATTTTTTCGTGGTCCAAATTGTCACAGCGTATCACAGCGTGCTCTTAACGTAAACGACGTATCCCCAACGTACCCCTAACTTATATCAGCGTACGCCAACGTACACCAACGTATTTTTCGATATTTCGCATACGTTGGCATACGTTGAGGCGATACGTTATGGTGTGACAGGGCCTTTAGACGTCTAACCTAACACGTTCTATGTGTAACCTTACACGTACTACGTGTTACCTTACGCGTACTACGTGTCACCTTAAACGACTAACCTTGCCCGTATTTGTTTATACTATGGCCACTCATACATCATACACGTTGAAGATAAGCATACAGTTAAAAAATAGGGTTTATTCTGTAAATA
This sequence comes from Ophiura sarsii, assembly GCA_035610835.1. NCBI lineage: Eukaryota > Metazoa > Echinodermata > Ophiuroidea > Amphilepidida > Ophiuridae > Ophiura > Ophiura sarsii. The sequence continues at coordinate 4,912,765 of CM069446.1, read as the reverse complement.
GCACAAGCTTGTAAGATATCCAATATGGTTTTGTGCTTGTTTTTCCCCAACTTCTCCCGCCCTGCACTCCCCTGTGTTTCTTTGCTTAATACTTGTTTGCAAATATTAAATCCAAAGTGTCATAATTGTTTACGGAATAAAGCAAGAATGTTATCTTAGGCGTCTAAGATACATCTTAGACGTCTAACCTTACACGTTCTACGTCTAACCTTACACGTTCTACGTCTAACCTTACACGTACTACGTTTTTCCTTACTACGTGTTACCTTAGACGTAATATCTTACACGTTTTGTTTATACTATGGCCACTCATATATTTTCAAATACGCATTGCCATTGAGGAAAGGAGTGTACACATTTTATATCAAAATAGAAATGAAACGTTTCATTGTCGTTTTAAATATAGCAACTAAAGCAAGTTACATTTATCTCTGCAAAGTATTGAACACAAAAATCCAAAACTGAATGGTTTATATGTAGCAAAATCAATATTGATAATAATCTTGATGATATTTCCACATATTTAAGTGTTGCTGTTTTTTTGTGAGCAGAAAAAACAATAATGGACAATTATAATGATTATCTGAAATATTAGGTAAATTTTGTAAAAAAACCTTAAAAATCTCTTAGTACACCTTAAAAACGCACGCTCTACTACCTCATGACGCGTGTTTAAGTTAAAACAAATATTCGAGAATTGCGATTAGTTAAAAGATGTATTTGAAGTCAAAATTAAAAAAACGTGGTTAGCTTAAAACCGTGTTTAATATGTACGAGAATACGGGCAAAATATACAACTTGTCCCTGCCTTAACGAAAGCTTTTTAGGCTTGAAAACTGCTTGAATGACAGCTGTAGATGAGGAGTATAAATCACAATGATCCATTTTCATCAGTTAACATCCTTGTTCAAATTAAACATTCATTAGGATGCATTGGCGCCAAATAAACTGCAACGAAGTTGTGTGTTTAATGTTTGCCATATATCACGATTTCTACATCATGAACCACAATCGGCGTGGGGGGGGGGGGGGGGGGGGGGGGGTGCACAGGGGTAGTTTACCTAAAAGTTGGTTCAGGTGTGCCGCCGGTAGATCGACAATATAGACCTATCGAAGTAATAGGAAGTATGAAATGACCATTTTAAGTTTATGAAAATGACCCCTTTTTCGTAGTTGCCTCGAACAAAGTATCGACCCATTCTAATACATGGCTTGAGAATAGTAATCCATTATCACATTTGGTTCGAGTTGGCTTGAAAATATTGTCCCATGGACTTTGTAGCCTTTGAATTAGTAGATATAAAACAACCAAAACTACCACATTTCAATAGTAAAATCAACCAAAAATGACCCCATCCACAATAAGTAGCATCACAAACAACTGACCCATTGTTGAAAATAAATGCTACCAATATCCCCGGCATATATGTACCTACCCTTTACTACAGAGTACATCCTCTGGGCTGCAATCACTGATTGATACGAACTACCTAACGGCTGTGCAATAACGGCTCTCATATTCACGATGATGTTGTACATTACAAAGATGTTTGAATAAAATGACCGGACGATCCTATTCTATTTGCCATAAGGGGACACTTTGACGCAAATGGTATACTACCTGTGCCTTATGTACACAACACGTGACTGTATGTATCAAATGACCGCCGAAAGGAATTAAAAGTATTCGTCACATTACCTGACATGAACTCTCAATAGTAGACCATCAGTCTCCTGTCCCATTTGTAACGTAACATAGACCCCTAGGAGCATTCACCCAATAAAGATGAGGTCGATTTTGAAAACCTTATATCACAGTCTCATTGACTCTTTCGAAAGCTATTGGATACAGCTTAGTCTTTTGTTCTTCTAAAGCAGAATATTTAACATTTATCATCTCCCCTCTTAATAACAACTCGACTTGACTTAAGAGCAATAGCTTCATAGCTAAAGAGATGTTGTATGTAGAGCTGAAATAAAAACATAAATTGAACGCTTGCTGGAATTATATAATCGAAATCGGAATCAATAATGTCCTTCAAAAAATAAGAATTTGACGAGAAATACGTTTATGAGTAACATGATCCGACCAAAGAGGCTTCCGTCATGAACAAACATAAATTGATTTTCTGGTCATTAAACGAAGGTTTCCAGCAAGCACAGAATCGTGCATTATTTGTTAGCTCACACATTGCTAATAATTTGACCTCGGATGCATCAGACCCCACATTATACCATTCAGTACCGGGAACTTATGCAGAACGTAAGTTAAGCACACGTTGAGTACGTCGAGACATTTTGAACATGCTCAATAATTTTTTCGCGGGCTCGACGTGTTCCAAATTTTCACAACGTATCACAGCGTGCTCTTAACGTAAACGACGTATCCCCAACTTACCCCTAACTTGTATCAGCGTACACCAACGTACGCCAACGTATTTTTCGATATTTCGCAAACTCGTTGGAAATACGTCAGGCATACGTTAGACATACGGCACATATACGTTATCAACTCGTTATCACTACGTTGGCTGTATGTTTCCCCGTCAGCCTACGTTCATCAACGTATACCAACTTACGAGTAACGTACGAGTAACGTACCACTAACGTATGTCAGCGTATGTCAACGTATATTTAACGTACCACAAACTTACCGGTAACTTATGCAGAACGTATTAAGCACACGTTGAGTACGTCGAGAAATTTTGAGCATGCTCAATATTTTTTCGCGGGCTCGACGTGTTCCAAATTGTCACAGCGTATCACAGCGTGCTCTTAACGTAAACGACGTATCCCCAACGTACCCCTAACTTATATCAGCGTACACCAACGTACACCAACGTATTTTTCGATATTTCGCATACGTTGGCATACGTTGAGGCGATACGTTATGGTGTGACAGGGTCTTAACGTACAAGTCACATACATATGAGCCATGCATACTGGTTCAGCAGATGATGATGCGTCAGGCGAAGTACCCAGAACACGCTACAACTTTGAAAAACATTTATAGCCCCATCTATACTCGTATTATTCAATACCTGGCACGATGTTCAATTAGTTGCATGCATGGCTCAATGCAAGCCTCCCCAAAGCTAAGAGCAAAAGGAACGGGCGTTCAGTCACAATAGAGTAGATGATTTTTGCATAGGCACGTATGACAATAACATCACTGTGAAACATGTATGCAATTGCTAGGAGGCTAGAACAGTGCTCTTTTGAAATATAATCATATCTGAACATGGAATCACATTTTTTGTTGAGATCAGACTTTTTAAGCAACTGCTTATTTTTCTCATATCAAAGTTATATTATGTTTTGGGACGATCGCATTACAAACAAATATTCAAAACGAAAAGAAAAAAAAAGCTTTTCAATGATCTGGCACATTTCCCTTTTGCCTGGGTTTCAAGGTCTTCGCACTACTCCATCGTAATGAAATGTTCCATCATACAAGTTTCACTGTTCTATAGGTGTTTGTAAAGTAAAGTTGAACACATAAAAAAAATGTCCCACAACGACAATCTCAGAAATATTTTCAATCATCCGTGGTCAAGACATTTATCTAGCACTCAGGCCTCAATCAAAAGCTACTTTATTTTGCGTCACGTGTTCACGGCCAATCGTAGTTACAACATGAGCATGGTCGTTCTGAGGAGGACTACTTTCAAGTGGCAGCCAGACGGTTTGAAATGGGTTAAATTGATTATGCTTTATATTATATAGATTCAATCAATCCTTCCTTCATATAAATGACATGCTGTCCCTATCGTTACGATAAAGACAACATTATACACATCCTCTTGGTACCATTTGAGGTTAAGAGAACTTGATTAAATTTACCGTCACAAATTGCACACACGTCATTATGACAAAAGTAAACGGTGAAATATGATATGAAAAATGATATTCCAATTTACAATCCTTAATTTCATCATGGGGTTTTAAATTCGTAACTCTTTCTTAGAAAAATTCAAAGACCAATGACTATCGGTTATACAATTTTGTTGGTAACTCTCACCTCACATGAATTTGATACACATATTATACACGCTCTAAAATCACTAAGCCTTTGACCACAACAAATGATCCTGGATCATAGAGCAATCAATTAAGTGATAGCGGTATATCCTTATACACTGCAAAAAGGTTGCTTAAATATTTACTCAACATTTTACACAACGTTGTTGAAGTATGCAACCGCTCAACAGTTGCGTAACATTTACCTGACACCGTTGGATAACATGTTTTCACCAACAGTTGAACAATTCCTGTTACTCAACTGTTGCACAATTCCTGTTACTCAACAGTTGCACAATTTTAGTTACACAACAGTTGGGTATTATTAATTAATCATTTGTTGGGCATTTTATTTCCAATTGTTGCTTAATTTGTGAATTGTTTTCATTATATATTGAGTATTTTTGTATAGCAAATGTTGCTTAAATTATCAAATGTACCCATATGTTGGGTCTTTTAATGCAAATTGTTGCTTATTTGTGACAAGTTTTTCATAATATATTGAGCATTTTTGTATAGCAACACGGGGTAGGCAAATAATGGGAATTCTGGGCGATGCAGCAGAGCTACATACATCACTTCCTCTCGGTAGTGAACCGGTAACTTGTAATGGGAATTCTGGGCGATGCAGCAAAGCTATATACACCACATCCTCTCGGTAGTGAATCTGTAATTTCTTTTAACATGTTATTTAACTATACACATAATATCTTATCATATCTCTTATCATTGGTATTTTTTATTGTTGGGCCAACGTTGGCCCGACGACGTTGGCCGACGTAGTCTTGCTATCTGGGTATGAAGGTATAAATAGTCTATATTATATAATACATAAACATATTTATGTGATTCTATTGGTGGAGAATATATCACATGACATGAACTATTCAGTATATGTCCCTGTCGTGTATTTTTTTGGCTATAAAAATGGACTATTCGTCGCTAGTGACGTACCGTACGTATACAACGCATCTTATCCCGTCCGCAACTTATGTCCCAGGACCAAGTGTATATATTTTGACACCGCTGAAATGATATTCATAAACAAATGTATGTCAAAAAAGGATGGCAATCTTAAACTATTTTCTCAGTGTTTGCGCTTTATTCCGTTTTGGGTGCCAATACAGAATAAATCTAATTGTGGTCCTGGGGCACAAGTTGCGGACGGGATAAGATATACGCGTATACAACCATTCCCCAAATTCTGAGAAGATTCATCACGAACGCCATTCATAGCAGTGTGTAAAATGTATTTTGAAGTCTTATTCAATTATCAAATAACTATTTAGATACAGTTTATAACGGTAAATTTATCAAAACCCTGCCTAAAAGTACTCAACCACCACAGCGAATATACATAAATGATGAGTCAACCTTTAGGCAATAAGCATTTTCATGACTAATTAGTTTCGTACAGCATGGAATTAAATCCATGCTGTACTCTCCAGATGATGGCCTTCGGATCAGTAACTGAAAGAACGTGAAATCGCATCGTGCGCGATTGAGATAATTATTTGAAAAGGATTAACGACTGTTAGCTCGGATGCGTGACGGCGTGCCCATAACCTTACGGTTCTTCTTGTCCTATTGTTAATTTCTTCATGGTAACCAATCGCTATTTTCAAAAAAAGTGATCACTATCTTAAAGCGATGGTTAAAAATTATATTTTGACCATGTAAGGAATAGTTTCCAGATGAGATGGATAATGATAACATGTACCTGGAGCTTAACGGGAGGTCAAACGCTCACAGATGCACTTTATTGCGTGAATTCTAATAAAACCTCCGGCAGTGATCACTAATTTGATAACAGATGTGGCAAGATACTAAAGACGATAGCGGAGACAGAAAATTGGATTCTATTTTCTCTACTTCTACTGTAAATAGCCCAATTTATTGATGTTCATCGTATACTTATCTCTGCACGATGAAATAGAAGAGGAGAGCGAACTATGAATACAAATAGTAGGATCTCAAGGTATTGTATTCAACGATTGTTCTCAAACTGCTCCAATTCAAGCAAATTGGGGCGTGCTTTGCTGGTTTTTGGGTGTCCCAAAAGTTTCGAAACCTTTTTCAAAACCGTATATCCCCGGTTATAATTCGCAGCATAAAATCAGATTGATATCATCCTTTAAATAAGTTCATCAGGATTGTAGATATACATTAAAGTTGATATTTGTTGATCCACTTCTTTTCCCCGCGAGAGATGATATTCTTGTTCCCAGGATGCAAAGTTGTGATGAGTGGATCAAAAATCCTCGATAAAGACACAGATAAGCAGAAAAAATGGATACGAGAAGCAATTTGGATACGACGACAGGGGCCAAACATCCGAACTGGCCGTCTAATTGTGAGTACAATTCTTGTTAACAAAATATTAACTTTAATGATATCATCCTTAGTATGAACATTATTAACGTTGTGCAGAACATTTAATATGTTAAACTATTTTGAACGAAATTCACATAAATGGAATGCGAGGAACACGCTTCCTGAAATTACAGTGACTTATACAGTGCGTCCAGCAAATCAACTACACTTATGGTACAACGAGTTATGCGGTCAAATCTTTCAGCGTGTATTTTTATATTTAGGGGATTCGAAAAAGTACATTACGGTTCCGTTCCGTGTATGTTATCCAACTTTCTTGACCACGGCTTTGACCACGGCTCACACCACCTGTGTCTTGCCAGCGTGCTTGCTACCATTTCCACCGCTGTCCTAAGCATGGCTCAAGGCTCTTTAGTCTGGGTGTAACTAAGCCCTATATATTACTTTTTTGAAAAAATGTTGTTGTGTTATGAGATTCCAACTTTTAACTTCAATTTGTAAAATCAAAAGTTCAAATTTCGAGGAAAAAAAATCGCATGATATTATTCGAAGAGCAGATTTTTTTTTTTTTAAACGTTTTTAAAACGAGCCCAAATCTGGCTGTAAGTCACCATGTCTGCAAAGTTATGTGGTAAGACTGCAGCGCGTGCGTGCTTGCTACCAGTTCCACCGCTGCTACACTCAAGATCCCCCAGCATTCGGTCAATGGTGTTGGATGGATGCAATTCTTCGGTGGAACTTACTAATTCTAGCGTCATGGCCAGTTCAACATGTCAGACTTGGGCTCAAATTTTACAGGCAACTGGAATGCAATGAGTCATGTTTGGTAACGAAATGATTCTACAAGTTTTCTCTTTCGACAAAATGTGCCCAGAATTGCTTTTTGGGATATGATATCACATTTTGAGCTACGTATAGTACTTATCAGTAATAATATGTTAAAAATAAATCGCGACGGAAAAGACGGAAATTAAATTGCTCCACCAATGTAATTTTTCGTGCTAGGTCTTGTCTGGTAAATTACAGAAAATTACAGATAATCAATATCATAGTTTGCCCTAATGAATAGACAATAAGCCATCTTATTATTCTCCTAGTATCATAATCACATTAAACCTCATACCCTAGTTTTATGCTATCTACATTATTATAACCTAGTTATTCAACAGCTTTCGGCAAATCAATTTAAAGGGATTCGTAATATACTATCAAACTGCTACTACCTTAACTGAACGTATCTATTTGTCCGAACTGTCGTTCTTTATTTCGTTCGTTCTTGCGTTTGGTCTTTTGTTCGTAATATCTAATTAAATATAAATGCAACTCGTTGAAAATATTGATGGAATTACAAGCGCGAATACAATTAACGACTAACGATCCGGAATTTTGTGTCAATTATGACACTTTTGAGACAAAAACAATTAGAAGTAGTAACCTAGAGTTCATGTACGTCACTGCAAATCACTAAATTGTTCCCTGCAATTTCCCAGAAGCATGATACAGGTAGGCTAATATCATGTATAGGCCATACTAATACTCATATTGCTCCCCTGCAGACATTGATATATCAGTGAAGAATAAACATGAATTAGTTTACGATATAACCAACCATCATAGCTAATGGACAATTATCATGATTACAAATAATACATGTAACTTGAGTCAGTTTACATTAATGTTTGGCGTGCCATACGTGGATGAACTAGTAAGGTAATGGTTATCATGTGCTATCTTTAGACACTCACAATATTGTGCCAGATGCCCTTTCCATCATTATTAGGGAGGGATCAATTGTAATCAGCGTTGTGGGATTTAACAATAGCCATCATATCAACTAACACCGCCTTATATTAAGCCATTCATGTCAATGTCAGGTTTTTCGTAAATCATCTTTGGCAAATACAAACGTGGTTCAAGTACACGTAATGCAAAATGTTATACATTTTAGATATTATTCTCTTTTGAATATTTTGATTAATTGTATCAAGATGTTCTCGCGTTCTTTTTCAGCGCAAGCTGTACTGAAATTACTTGTGAAACCTGTACTGGTATATGTCCATTACGCTCTGTGCAGAGATCAACTTAATTTCTAGCAAGGTCACTGTATCCCTGATGTGAACTGCGCTATCCAAGTACAGTGTGAGATTAAGCCAGCCAAACGTCCATATAAACTTGGTTTCGGTTGGTCCACCTTTTGTCAATGAACTCTTATAACCATGATAACACAACCATATGTCACCCAATCACATCACTAGACATGGCTAATTTTGGTATATCATATCGTCGCTGTTCTGACATACCGGCACATCACAACAGAAATAAGTAAAGAGATGTGCCGGTATGTCAGAACAGCGACGATATCTATGCACAGCTGGGACTTTTTACAGGCATGGGTAGACTGCACTAGCCAAAGTACTCACTAGGTATTAGTACCTTTATATCATCAAGTCCATCATCAATCATCAACTCCTAATTTTGGGATTGTATATCTGTGTATGGGGTTAAAGGCCATACTTTTTGGCCTGGCCAAAAGAAAAGGGAACACACACATGGGTGCAGTATCAATTACCCAGCATAAAACAAATGCCTGCTGTGTCAAGTGTTTATGGGATAAATGATGACAACTTGACAGCTCACATTGAAATTTTCAAGTCAGGTTTACTGTTCTTATTCCTCCTTATCCTACAAGTAAAATGGATGGAACACTATTATCTATGATACTGTAGCCAACATTATTTAGCAGTTTGCATTAGAACTTTCTTTCTTGCAGTAAATATGCTATACACATCTGAAAAATACTCATACAGTCATACTCCCATGGATAATATCGAAAACAGTATACAATTAATGTCTGTAGTATAGTGTACTGTCAAACCAAGGAGTTGTTATAAACACTTCAAAAGAAGTAAGTTCCCCTTTAGGGTTTCCCTTATATTTTCAAAAATATACATTTGGTTGAAATGGGTTTTCTGTCAAATTGTTATGAGGCTCATACCAATACTTGACCAAAATTTCAAATCAACAGCTTCTGTCATGCTTGAGTGAGCTTGTATTGAATGACAGAATGTCCCATTTCAAAAGTTGTTAAAATAATGTTTAGAAGTGTGTGTATCCACCACTTTGGTGTATCAATTTGCCGACATCGATTTCTCATAGTGTTGATATGGAAGTCCAACTCTTGTTGCTAATCAGTTCTTGGAAGATGAAGGTATAGAGCGTTTGGTTTGGCTCGCGAACTCCCCAGATCTCAACCTAATCGAGCGTCTGTGGGATCAGTTAAAGCGGGCCGTGGATCGTAGAGTGGATGATCACACTAATCTTGTTAACTTACGTCTTCTGGTAAACAAGAGTGGGGTGCCATCCCACAGCATCGAGTGGCGCGCCTCATCAACACTATGAGACGTCGATAGGCAAGTTATACAACAACGCGGTGGATACACCCCCTACTAAACATTACTTTAGCAACTTTTGAAATTAAACGCTATTTTAGCAACTTTTGAAATGGGATATTCCATCATTCAATACGTGCTCACTCGAGCATGACAGAACCTGTTGATTTGAAATTTTGGTCAAGTATTGGTATGAAGCTCATAATCATTTGACTGAAAACCCCATTTCATTCCAATGTATTGTTTTGGAAATATAAGGGAACCCCTAAAGTGGAACTTACTTCTTTTGAAGTGTTTAGTTAACTTTATTTAATATGATAACTCCTTAGTCAAACACACTACACAAAGTGAACTCCAATACGGTTAATAGGTCAGTGACAGACATGATACACGTTGTGTATGGCTTCATTGTAGTCACCAGTGAACTACTGTATAGGGTGTGTACAAAATGCAATATAAAATGTATTTTCATGGAACCATTACATTCAAAGTACAGAGCTGCAGCAGGTTTTCCAGTTGTATAAATTCATGAAATGAATGTATTTATTCATATTAATTATAAATTATTTAAATAATAAATGTATTAATCATTAAGTTTATTAATTATTAAAATAGTTCTTGAATGAAACTAATTAATATTAATGTATGAATTAATTAATTCATAAATTCATGGACTGTATGTATAAAATCATATTATTAATTAACTTAATAAATTAATTAATAAATAATAAATAGTTAATAAGTTAATAAGCTGATAAGTTAATAAAGCTAATTAGTTAATAATAATAAGTTAATAAGTTAATAAATTAATATGTTAATATATTAATAAATGATTACATTAATACATTAATACATTAATACATTAATACATTAATACATTAATACATTAATACATTAATACATTAATACATTAATACATTAATACATTAATACATTAATACATTAATACATTAATACATTAATACATTAATACATTAATACATTAATACATTAATACATTAATACATTAATACATTAATACATTAATACATTAATACATTAATACATTAATACATTAATACATTAATACATTAATACATTAATACATTAATACATTAATACATTAATACATTAATACATTAATACATTAATACATTAATACATTAATACATTAATACATATATTAATTAATTTGAATTATTTCAATCAACTTCAGCAATATTTTTAAGCAATTTCATTAAACTCATCAATTTAAGTAATTACTTTATTTAAAAGTAAGCCCCCCCCCCCAACAACAACAACAACAACAACAAAAATAATAATAATAATAATAACAATAAAAATCAACAACTACAATAGCATGAAAATGTTGAACATGTTGAAGAAGATTCGTGGACCTCTAATTTGGTCACTCGGGCATCTCAGCAGCATGGCAAAACAAATGAAGTAGTTCAGTGAAAAAAGTTACATGACTTTGATGTGATGGGTCTGTTCACCCTTTTTTATCAACATATTTTGATATCAGAAGAAACTCCATATTTTTCTCATTCCTCTGAAAATGTTTGAAATGTTCCATTTATGCGTTATAGCCTAAAATGCAGTGATTTATTGATAAAGGTGGTTTAAAATGTAGACGTTCTGATTGCTTGCCCGATTTTCAACTTGATGTTTTCTATTTTACATGAAAGGTCAAATATACACCAAAAACAGCGGCCCGATTCAGTGAGAAACCAAAACCATCACGGTCACGGTCAGTTTGTGTACTCAATGGACATATTTCATGTCACCTGATGCTGCTATGATAAGAACTATTGGAGTTATCCAACTCAAACTGTGAATTACAAATATGTTAAGGATGACTCTTCATGTATTTGTTTTGAAAACATCAAATTGAAAACCGGATATCGGAACACCATTAACATACATGTTAAGGTGTGACTGGTAACACCTTTCACTTCTCTTAAATCACATTTTCCTATTCATCCTTAAATGTTCCCACCCCTTCTATGCGCTGTTTGTCTTTTTTAAGACTCTTCTTGTTTTCTTTAATGCTGTCTCCAAATAATGCAGATGTATTTTGGTAACTAGTCCATATTTCCCTTCTCCCTAAGATTTTGGCAAGCCTCCGATTTGCCGTTATCTACCATTTATCATGTCAATCTCTGCGGAACCGATTTGACGAATTGCTGTGGAATAAAAATCAGACCATATTTACATTCTGACCTTCGATATCGGTCAACACGGCAACAATATCAAATATTGACTCTTGGCACCCAAAACAAATCGATCAGATCACCAAACCTTTTGTACCTACTCAGCTGATTAAACCTTCTGTGCTCCCGGCCTAACAGGTATAAATAGAACAATTCATTTTAATCAACAATGAATATTTGGTTTTCTGTCAATTACTCTATCAATTTTATACTTTGGGGAAATAATAGCCAATCGACACAAATCACGACGGTCGATCTGTATCTTTATCCAGGGTATCCATCACACGTTCTCCTATTCCTATGAGAGGATAACTTGTTGTCCTGATAACTCAGCAGTAGCTAAGAAGTTAGGTGAGTACAATGCAAAATCAGCTTGTTTCTTCTATCAGATATGAACAGATTGGTTTTTATTTTGTTTAGATAACATAGAGATAGTAAAGTAAACCATGTGCGTCACGAATGAATATGTGTCCTTGTAGAAAATACGATGTTAATATTTCTTCCTTTTCTTATATCTAATTATAAATGTAATAAAACAGGTATAAACAGGCATGAAATTCGGACGTTCATTATTCTATATATTAATATAAAGTTTAATAAAAATGGTCGATTATTCAAAATCATAATTATGTTATAGACAATTATACGTCACCACCAGCATTGTTATTAAATTTATAATATTTTTGTAATTTAGCGGTTTTGAATGATATCCAAAACACTTTAAAGCCACAGATAAAGTATATTGTTAATTTTCGTTTAATATACCGCTCTACTATTTACAATGTCAGTAAAAATTCCCATTTCATTAGAAAAATACGATCCATATGAATTAGCTACTTAGCATCAAGCAATAAAGTATAAATATCCCTATCTATACAATCATAAAAAAGTCACTGAAAAAGTAAGTCAAAATTCCATTAAAATGGAACGGGGCGGTCTAAGAAAAGAGGCATGTTTTGTAACCATTTTCTGGAATAGGGTGTATGGCACTGAACACGCGGTGAGGGTATCGTGTATGGTGTGGTGGGGGAGGGGGTTACTCTTTTTGAGGTTATCAAATTATTGTTGTTTGGAGTTCCAACTAACTTTAATGTTTTTAATTTTAAAAAATGGTTGATTTGACGAATCTCGCGATTTGGGACCAATGATATATATTACATGAGTTTCATCCCATGGATATTCCCGTTATGGGTATTTAAAAGGTCATAATGGTGATCGGGTGATTTTACGAATGCAATGTTTGCACTGAACACGCGGTGAGGGTATCGGAATAGTGATGTTTGCACTTTTGGAGTTGTATATCTAAAGAATATATCTAAAAGCCTGGTTGGTGGTGAGTAGGGCCTGCATGTAAAATACAATGTTCGTATTGTGTTGTACGCGAGATGTCTAGTCTTTCCTTGCCGGGTATTGATGACGATTTGGAAAAGCGGCATAATAGCTATCGATCTCTTTTTCCCATTAATACCAAGCAATACTACACCAATTATAGTCCCCAAATGACTCCATTGTGTAGGGGGGGGGGGGGGGGGGGGGGGGGGGGGGGGGGGGAGGTACCGCGCAATTTTGTCCCGAAGCAATGGTTATGACGTCAGATGTTCAAAAATGGATGGATTTCTATCCAATTTGATAAAGAAACACGATCCACACACCTCCGAAATGCAATAAAATGGTTTAAACAAGTCCACTTGTGCCTTTGAACAGAGAGTCTGCCGGGAATGTAGAATTACACAGCGCTTCGCTGTGTATAACAGATCGTAACATGAAAAATGCAACACGTCACGACACAACGATCAGTCATGAAGCTTAGCTACATGGTTCCACTCTAGCAATGATTGTGAACCGTATAAATGACGCCATTTTCTGTGTTCGAAAATGTCAACGTTTTTACCGTTCTTTCAAAAATAAGGAGTATAATCACATTACAAACACATTTTGTGCGAGAGAAACACACACATTTGGTAAAAATGGCACAATAAAAATCAGTTCGTTATAAATAAATGGATATGGTTAAATAATAAAACTATCACAATTATACTCGTCGATCTCTGTGGCGTGCATACGTTGGCCATGCCGTTGGCAATCGGCAATCACGGGTTCGATTCCCGTATATTCCTTGTTATCCTTTTATTTTTCTATTTTTAAACTTGATGGTGGATTAATGTAACATCATTGTTATGTCAATTTTTATAAATTATAAAGACCGCACATGCGTTTATAGTTTTCTTTTTATTTATTAATCTATCATTTAACTCTTGATTTATTTAACTTTGTATCTAAACAATTAAAATGCCTAAACAATTATATTATTGCTCGATAAATAAGTGATTTAACTTGAGTTCAATTTGATAATGATAGCAACACTTGTTGTAAAACCATTTTACCAGTGTGCCCAACAATTTCTCCTTTGCACACTTTGTTTATACATTCACTTTTAGTTTGTTATAGCTAGGCTAATATACAATTGTAAGCAAGTTTGCGACCTCTTTGATTTCAGGCTGGTAACACAATCCCATAGTGCATTTCTTTAAAATAGTGTCAATATTTTTTCAACGATACGTATCACGTGATAACTACGATCGTTTTCGCAAAATATCGAAAAATGGCGCGGTACCCCCACCCCTATCCATTGTGCTGTCATAATAACCCAACCTCCAAACTGTGCTCTCATTTGGCCAAAAATCAAATTTTCCTTCTTTTGGCTAAGCATTTTGAATGTTTTAAAATATCAAAAGTTGAAGTTTATAGCACTCATGTGCACTAATGAAAACAAACAATTTACAAGCTCCCCTGCCCGTACTAATATCCCTTACGATATTTTTGAGTCTGGAAAATTACCGCAATGATTTGGTTGACGATGATATAATATATAAACTAATTTCGCCAAAACAAATCCGGTTTTAAAATCCCGTTTGCTACAAGTCCTTCCTTTAGACAAGAGTTAACGCGCCAATTAACCATTAATAAGTTTATCCTGGGAAGAAATAGCTATTAAATTGGCAGAATATAGCTCCGAAGGCATATTTGGGTCCAAAGCTCACAGACGCACTTAATTGCGAGGATGCTAAATATAACCTCCGGCATTGGTCACTAATTTGATTAAAGATTGGGCAAGATAATAAAGCCTATGGTAGATTGGATTTTATTTGCTTTACTTTTACTGTAAATAGCCCCATTTATTGATGTTCACCGTTAAATTGCCTATGCACGATGGAAATGAAGAACACGAACGAACTATTAAAAGACAAGGGTCTCAAAATGCAATTGTGTTCAAGTTTGGTACCGAACTGCCATATACATGCAGGCATGATTGAGGGATGGTCTTATGTTGTTTTAAAGCTCCCTTATATTTGGCAATATTGCAAATACTCTTATTAGGAATGCAGTGAACAGAGTGTAACAATAACAAGTTTACAACTACATTTACGCCTACAACAAAAGAATAATTTCTGCAGTGACTTAATGTTTCCTAGTGGAAAATATATAAAAAAGGGTCTCATGTCAAAATGGACTTTGAACATGTAAAAGATACTTTGAGAGGAGCTAGAAAGAGAAAAACAAAATGAAAAGAAAAGAAAAAGTAAGGGCACCCCGGGTAAAGACCAAACATTTAACATGTATAACAATTAGATAAGAAAGAAGATTAAATGATAAAAAGAACTTGAATTATGCAAGGAAGTGTTGACTGTTGAGTGTCAAAGTTGATGATGTGTATTGCCCAATTCTAGACGCTGGCATGAAATAATATCGTCTGTTATGTAAATTAGCGTATAGTTTACCAATGATATACAAAAACAGGGATGATATTGAGACGTTTAAGTGTACATGTAAATATATCACAAATGGTTCCCGTTAACCTCAAAAGTCATACTGACCTTATCATTATAGTCTATGGCTAACCTTACACCTAGGTCAACGGGTACTGTTATTGAAACATTTCCTTACATTACTATGACTCAGCTGATGAGAGCTAGAGATAGAAGCCTGCAGAGGACTGATTAACCTATGTGCAATCCATTTGATTGGATTATAGTGCTCGAGGATATAAGAAAAGCAGACGGTTTCCTGAACTTTAACTTATTTGTTTTCAGGTTATCCTCCAGGCAACATCGTATTTCAATAAAAGTATTACATATTAAGGACATGTAGCAACATGCTTCTATTTTTTTTTCGCTCACAAAGTTATCATTGTTGTTACTTTAAGTACATTTTACACGGGTTGCATTGTCTTGCACTAACCTAAGTTAATCAGTCGAGGGAATCACATTTGATTTTATGTATATGAAACGTCATCATCAACGAAGTTATCTCATTTTCTTTAAATGCTACATAGATGCGCCACTATGTGGCATAAGTAGATAAACGGGACCGAATTGAATATGTTTATGTTTTACATACGTACTAACAACTTTAACATTTATTTAAACACGTTAAAAACAGAGTGTTCAACATTATTTTAAGCTTAAATCTGATTATTATAATAATTATGTTAGCTATGTGCTTGTTCGCTAAAAAGGATTGTTTCAAATATTATCTGGCGGCTTGGTACCGATGAAGTTCAAAGGTCTTTCAATCGCGTTTTTTTTCTAAAAAAGTGTATCATGTATCACTTTTCCATTCAGATATCGTCATCAGTATGCCGGTTGACTTGCAATCGGTCAAATAAAGCGCTATAATGAGATTGTAAATGTTGGGATAGGATAATGATATCTAACCTAATAGAACAATCCCACTAGCGCCCTCTTTATTGTGCTCGATACTTCCATTCGCTGGAAATCACGGGTCAATATTTTCAAGAAACACCTGTCATTCAGATCCCTGAATGAACAATCAAACTATAGCGCCCTCCAAGTTAAAATACTCAAGTCAACAATCCCAAAGTGCCAATATAATTGCGCTTAATATGCATACTGATGACGATATCTGAATGGAAAAGTAATACATGATTCATCTGCGTATCATATACTGGCGCATCTTTTTGAATATCATTACGCCTACAAACCCCTATAGATTTATCCCCAATTTACCGGCCTTTTAGTCTATATCAGCGGTAATACAAATCACAGGTGGTCAGCAACTACCAGGACTAATCTGGATGTTGCCCAAAAATCTGATCACATACGTTCCATCGTCCTGTAAAGCTTGAGTCCATTGGGCTACATGTTAAACTAAAATCTGCTATATAATCGTAATTTCTTTTGAAATTTGAGCTTTATATTTGACAAAATCTGAAATCGCACTGGTTTTTAAACACATTCAAGTTCAAACATTGAATTTCTTAACACAAGAACTTTGAAAAGTCGCGTGTTGGGCTAAAAAAATCCACCTAAGATTTGTTTAATTCAACACATTGACCGCATGCTGGGGAGACCCTAAGGCAGACTGTCTACAATCTAGCCACATGAATTAACACACGCGGTGACTTTCAGCTACATTGGGCTAGTTTTAAAACTAAAATCTGATCCAGGGATAATAATTATATTGTGACTTTTTTTTAAATTTTGAACTTTTGATTTGAATAAATTTTAAATAGTACTAATTTCAATGACAAATTGAAGTTAAAGTGTGAATTTCTCAACACAACAACTTTCAAAAGTAAGACTTTGGGCTACTTTCCACCCAAGTTCCTACCATGGACAAAACTAGGATACCACCTGGCGCGGCGGGGCCTTGAGCAGTGCTTGGCCAGCGAGCCAGGCTAGCAAATTCCATTGATGCACTATGCCCTGGGGCAAAATTGGTTCTGGAAAAAAGGGATATTTCTATAATGGCTTGTAGGTGTAATGTATAATATAAACGTTTATGAAATAAATCGTTCAATAATATATAATTTTGTTAGTATCTGAATTTGTTTTTGAATCAGTATAGCAGTGTCATTGATTAAGAACGTAATTTGCCCATATCACAAATGGGCTGTAAAGGTTTACCTTACACTGGCCTCCTTTTCGTCTAGTCTGCGTAATTAATGTTCAAAATATTAGCTGCATCTTACAGCAAATATAACCGTTGGTGTGCTGAATCACTCTTAACTTTTGAGATAATTGACAAACAAATATAGACCATTTCACCCATGGCTGATTTATAATGATCATTTATGAGTATTAATCATGTCTGATATTGCATCTGGATTTTCTCAATAATGTATCCAATGAGAATAATCATAACTCACCTTCGTATAGTCATGTCTCAAATTGGTAAAACTGTCAATTGGCTGCTTTTGCCTTGGTTGTGCAGCATAAACATTATACTCATACAGATTTCAATTGTGAGAATTTGGGCATCTTTCAGTTTAAAATGGTGATTTTTTTTAAATTTGACACTCTCTTGATCTATTAGGATAAGACTAATTGTTGTCATCCGCATGTATGCTTTGTTCATGTTTCAGCATTGCTTCCTGTCTAAATAACACGAGCGATTTTAATAACCGGCTATATATTAACGTCTCATCTTTTGATATTTATGACAATGAAAGTACGAATTGCTTGTCAAAATATTTCAAGCACTAGCTTAACAGATTTATTACCTTTATGAATCTTTTACACGTTCTCAGACGTGACGCACGTTGTCCATTGTACTTTTTTTTCTGTAATCGTAATAAAATAAAGTTCAACTTGTTGATATCTGATGAAAGGGGTGGACTGATATAGCATTATGCACGGTTAGTCACCTTCCAATATAAGTTGATTTACCAGTACAACAACCTTCTATATATTGTACGTTTCTCGAACAAAACCGGAAGAGGAGAAACACACGATTGTTAACCTAGATGAAACTACAAATGGATTGTCTGGACATATCACTTGGTTATTTTCTCAAGGATATTATACGTTTGATAGCAATTTAAACTCCACCACACGTATTGTTGATTAATAAGAGTGATGTTTCACAAATATTTGTTACTTTGTATAAGTAAAAGGAATTTCTACTGGAGCGATTCAGCCCAACAAAGATTATTTTGCTTTAAGATGCAACAAATGCTTAAAACATTACGCAAAGAACAATAAGCAACAGATAATAATATAAGCAAACTTTGAGAAAACAGTATCGCGTTCACTGAGAGAGGCTAATAATCTGAAAAGAAGGCCAGTGAAAGGTATGCCTTACGGCTATTCTGAGTAACTTTTGGAAAACATACGTACTAATACAATTGTCTGCTGATTCAAAACATTAAAGATAACAAAAATATATATTATTGAACGATTTATTTCATTAAAATTGACATCCAAACGTTTGGTTAATTGTTAATGGACATTTAGGTATTGCTAGGTGCTTGTGAATGAACAAGGTTTAAAAAAAAAAATCTTTCAAACTATCTATTTGCATACGTGTATATAATCACAGAGATGTAAAACATTAGAGAGTATTAGAACATTTAAAGTCACGATGCATTGTCTGCGATATTAATAGACGATGTGGTCATGTACGGCAAAACCGCCATCTTCAGCCACGAGAAACGACATTGCATCAACTTTCAAGTAATAATAGCAGTTTAGAAAAATGGTCAACCCATCAGTTAATAGTTAAGTACTTAGCTAATTACAGCCTTTTGAAAATATCCCTACATTTGTTTCGAAAAAGGTAAACACTGCATTTGGGGTTATTCAGGTAATATGCTTATTATTCAAAATTATACATGGTCATGGTACATTTCACCTTGTCTATAAAATTCCCGTTGGTGAAAATGTAGAGAATGTTTAAAAATATAAAAGCCAACAACAAACATATCTTTGCTGTGATATCAGTGTAAAATGTTTATATAAATGGTTTGGTATAATATATAGCTGTTGTTATAAAAGTTAGACATTTTAGAACTGTCGTTGCTACTCCCTGTTCCATGCTTGTGCCATCATAAGACAACTAGTTGCTATCATGTGGATGCCGGGAAATACACTTCCTCGACATCACACTGAACCTAAACTCCGGCAAGTATCACCCGTACCGCAAACCCAACGACCGGTCGCTGTATTATCAACAAGCCAGTGGCGTAGCTAGGATTTTTTTCAGGGGGGGGGGGGGGGGGGGGCAAGATTTCTAAAATTTTCGTAAAAGGTTGCCCCAAATTTTTTTCTAGTCACTTACATCGTGAATTTCACGTAAGTGTGAGGGGGGCGGGGGGGGGGGGGGGGTAAGGAAGCCTCTTCCCATTTCCCTTCTCGTTCTCCCTCTCCTCCCCCTTTCTCTTCTCTTTCTCCCTCTCCTTCCCCTTCTTTCTCTTTTTTCTCCCCTTCTTCTCGTCCCCATTTTTCCGCTTCTCCGTCCCCATTTTAGGTGTCCGGGGGGGGGGGGGGCAGTCTGCCCCCCTGCCACCCAGCTGGCTACGCTACTGCAACAAGCTTTCGAATCATCCACCTAACATCCTCAACAACTACCAGCATCTATAAGCAAAAGAATATCTGATATATTATATATATGGTGGTGGTGGAGAAGCATTCAATGACGCCTTAAGACCGAACGGATTCACTCAGGGCATATCGTACACGGAAAAACAAACCAAGAAAACGCGAATCCGGCAGGGCAATCTCACCTGATTCAACCCGCCATAAATCAAAAGCGTCTCCACCTACATCGGAGAATCCTTCTTGAAACCCATCGACAACCACTTCCCAAAGGAATCCAAACTGAACGAGATATTCAAAAGAAACACCGTCAAAGTTGCATACAGCTGCATACCCAACCTAGCCACCATCATCAATTCACATACTAAGAAAGTCTCACCTAATAACAAAGAAACAGCACCAGGAGAAAAACCCAAAACATGCAACCGCCGCAACAAAGACGACTGCCCGCTTCAAGGAAATTGCATGGCATCCAGCAAAATCTGCATACAGCGCTCAGATCACATTTACCAACAACAATATTACCAAGGAATACAGCGAACTCACGGAACTTCCCTTCAAGCTGAGCCACTGCAACCACATGCAGTCCTTAAGAAAAGAAAAACACAAGTTCTTAGCTCTAAAGATACGCGTAGCAATTAAAGAAGAACCTACCGTTCACCATCAAATGGTCTATCATTACCAGAGCGCGCGCAAACGTCAACGGATCCAAGTGGTATGCCTTACGGCTAAGCTGCACATAATCATCAAGTGCCGTCATGAGAATAAGTTCTACCTTACGAATTGTTCCAGTTTTCTAAAGACATCTCCTATTTACAATCACGTTCTCAATAACTGGTATCTACACCCAATAACCAGTGTCTTTCTACAATCAAGGAAAATAATAGATGGCACACTTGACGCAACTCATTACAACTATCCCTGTGCTCGCAATTGAGATCACACTTGGGACATAGCACTGTTTAATAGAAAGCAAAAGTCTCCCCCTTTCTTATATCCTTCCCCACCCCCCATCAATTAATGTTGGGGGAACTGCCAAGGCTTCTGATAATATGACTTGGATCAACATTGCCTCCGGGGAGAGGGGCGGGTTTTTTCCGTAATTAGGACAAAGTGTGCCAACCTTTTTTTCCTTGATTGTCTGAGTCATTTGCTAAAAAAATCATCTGTTTTAAGTCTTTTGGCTATAACATGAGATTAAACAAAGATT
This sequence comes from Ophiura sarsii, assembly GCA_035610835.1. NCBI lineage: Eukaryota > Metazoa > Echinodermata > Ophiuroidea > Amphilepidida > Ophiuridae > Ophiura > Ophiura sarsii. The sequence goes on along the minus strand of CM069446.1, from coordinate 4,891,284 downwards.
TCTTCACCAGATTTGGAGGACAGATAGGTTATAACATTGGTCACGTGTTCAAACATTATGCATCAGCGTACTTTTAGGGACCGGTCTATTTTAAATAAGGAGGTATATTTTTCACTTAAAATGCCCGTGAAACTATAGACATGACCAGTTATTTAAATTCAGATGGATGCTCGACCTCATATATCATCAGCTAAACGTTGAGAAAACATCTTCCCGTCGTTTATATATATCTCAAGACCAGTATCTATATCTATATATCTTAATACCAGTGTCTATATAACTTAAAAATATAGACCCAACATGAAATATGCCTGTTTTGTTTCGACAATAAATCAAAGTTGTCAAGCCATGCGTCAACCGTAACATTACGCCCATATATAAGAATGAGTACATCGGCACTCTTTGAATTAACATGATTAAATATAACAAAACGGTACCAAAATCAAGGACATTATGATTATTCAAGAAATAGAAGACACAATGATAGTGCTGATTAAAACAAATAATGCAAATCATGATTGTTAGAAAAAAAGAAGCAACAAATAATTAATTATCGAATAGAAACTTTGACAAGGATTCGAACCCGGGTCAGCGGCGTGCAAGTCTCATATGTTAACCACTACACCAACCGGGCATGTGTGCATGTTAAAACTGAATTATACGCTATCAATGCTCGTGTATTGTCATAGCAATGGTGAATCAATGATTCACCGCTGCAATAACAATGCACGTGTATTGATAGCGTATAATTCAATTACAACATGCACACACGCCCGGTTGGTGTAGTGGTTAACATATCAGACTTCCACGCCGCTGCCCCAGGTTCGAATCCTTGCCCAAGCTTCTACTTTTCTTCTTCTTGTGTGTGCTTCTAAGCTTATTTCTAAACGATCATAAATTCCATTTGTTAAATAATCGGCACATTATCTTAGAGTTTTGTCTTCATGGCGCATTATTTGATATATGTGACTTTATTTATTTTCAGTCCATAATTTCATATTTTAATGCTAAGAACATAACATGTCATTGTGTCATTAATTGCTATCTTCTGAAGATAGTAATGTTTGCATGAACTATAACAATGACAAGGCCTATTATACACCTATAGTCGCACACAATTAACATACAGAGACAGCGATAGTGAATAATGACCAGTCCCTAATACACAAAGTGACTTTTCGTTTTTCTATCTTTGTTTGTATTAGCCATTCTGTTTATGTGGCTTTATTTATTTTGTAAATAAATGTTATTATTATTATTTTCCATAATTATATATTTTAATGCTACGAACATAACATGGCATTGTGTCATTAATTGCTATCTTCTGAAGATAGTAATGTTTGCATGAACTATAACAATTGCAAGGCCTATTATAGACCTATAGTCGCACACATTTAATATACAGAGACAGCGTTAGTAATTAATGGCCAGTCCCTAATACACTTTTGTCTGACTTTATATGCCGTTTATCAAATGTTGATTAGAAATCAATTAATACATATACGAACTGTAACTGTTCTTCAACATTTTGTTTCACATCCATGAAAATAAATTGTAAAAATAACATGTTTTGACGTATATGTTGCCTAAGTATTGACTGACCAATCCCTAAATGACGTAATTGATGCTTGTAACTTTTGGGAATGTTGACAATGTACCCTACAATAATCGTGCAAAACCTCATTAGCCTTGGACATTTGGTTCTAAAGTTATAGCCAAAAAAACAATCCCAGATGGTGAATTTAGGATTTCGCTCAGACAATCAAGGAAAATAATAGTTGGCACATTTGACGCAACTCATTACAACTATCCCTGTGCTCGCAATTGAGATCTCACTTGGGACATAGCACTGTTTAATAGAAAGCAAAAGTCTCCCCCTTTCTTATATCCTTCCCCACCCCCCATCAATCAATGTTGGGAGAACTGCCAAGGCTTCTGATAATATGACTCGGATCAACATTGCCTCCGGGGAGAGGGCGGGTTTTTTCCGTAATTAGGACAAAGTGTGCCAACCTTTTTTTCCTTGATTGTAGGTATCCACATAAAAGCAACCAGTACTCTGATGATCGCACAAGCGTTAAACTCGGAGTAGCAATTGCAGTTCCAAAAGTTCTTTTCGCTCTGCATCACATTGAGCACTCTGCAATTAGATTGCTTCCTTATCAGGTATAGCTGTTGTTCTACATTTGTGAAGTATCCGAGGCAGCTGAGGAACAGTTTGCAGACACAAAACACATTTGTGATCTGGCACCACAAAATGAGCGTAAAGTCGCTGGGGCTGATTTTGAGTTATGGCCTGAAATAGTCGATTTGACAAGGGAGGTCGAAAATGAGATGTTTTTATTTGAAGTGATTTTAGAGAGGGCGTTTTATTCTTACATCTCAATAAATGAACGCAAAGAGAGACAAAATGTCTCAAAATGTCTCGAAATTACCTTGTAGTTTTACATCGTCATTTCCAATTTAAAATATATAGTATCCCCTATGGCAAATTTGGTATGGTCTTTAAAGTTTATCCAATAAGTGTATCATATTGGTTGCTAGGACATTTATGCATTTTTGTAGTACACCCCTTTGTGTGTACACACAATTTACATACACCTGATAAGCTTCCCTGACGTTGATTTTGCCTTCAATTTGTCAAAATTTCACTTTGGAATGGCCTATTATAACAACAAAATCAATGCCTTTGCCACCTCCTGCTACAGAATTATGCTGAATAGTAGGCGAATTGAACACATCCCAAACACCAGCGTTTACGCCATGACCAGCACTGAGCCACTTATTCATTTGGTAAGGCTACGGCAGTTGAGATTCCTTGGTCACATCCTCCGGCTGCCAGAAGAAGAGCCTGCAAAAAGATATGCTCTATACCTACCAACACATGGCAAAAGGAGACCAGGTCGATCGCGCACTTCATACCTTACATATGTAAGACAATTACTCGGGGACAAAGAAGGTGCAATCCAAGAAAAACGGATTGCCGCACTTGCTACTGATCGTCGTGCATGGAGAAATCTTGTAGTTGCCTGCTCTACAGCCGACGGATGATGATGATGATGATGATAATGATGATGATGATGATGATGATTATAACAACTTTTGTGTCATTTTAAACCTGAGGACATCTACTTTCTAAAAATGTGAAAAAAGGATATCTTATTTTTCCTATATACTTTACTCTCATTTTGTGGTGCCAGGTCATATGTAGGATTACTCTTATGTCACTGCAAATCATTCATCAGTTCCATTCAATTTCCTAGAAACCTGTATAAAATAGGTCATACTAATCGAGTGCACATGCATACTATGATATGTCGGTAAAGAGTGAACATTGATTATTTTGCGATATAGCCTATCCATCACAGTTAATGGACAATTATCATGATTACAAATAATACATGTAACTCGAGTCAATTTACATTGATGTTTGGCGTGCCATCCGTGGTTAAACTAGTCCCATACTCATTAAGTCATGGTTATCTTGTGCCATTAAAACACTAAATGCATGCTGTCAGTTGCTCTTCCCATTATTATAAGGCAGAGATTAATGGTAATCTGCGCTATGGAATTTAACTACATCCATCATATCAACTACTCCCGCCTTCCCTTAAAAGCTATTAATGTCCAATGTCACGTGCTAAGTTACATTATCTTTGTTATACAGGTTACAGGGTGGTGCATGAATACATAGCGACTGCCGTTATAAAAGATCAACACTGCCAATACTTCTTGTATTTATCTTAAGTTCTGTATCCAAAATAGTCACACATACATTTTAGTAGCAAGATGAACTTGCGACATCCAATAAATCCTCCTTGATTATGTTTTAATGAACTGAATACAGATACCAGCAATCCCGAAAGAGTTACTTGCCACCATTTCATATTAGTAGATAAACGCTTGCAGCTGATTTCGGTATGTTCTGTAACTACCCATGCTATGTTCAACAACCAAATTGGTTTTCCTAAGGCCGTTGGCAAATTCTCGATGCAAAATTGATTAAACACGACACCGGGAGAAATCACGGGGCAGTTAATTGAGTTTGTATGAAGCTACATCATTTTGACGATTCCTTGAACGGATTGCGCTATTTGTGTGATGTACGTAGGATCCTTATATATTCAAAATCCTAGTCCGTCATTATTCAGACGTTCATTGTCTGTTGCCGCAAGACGTAGTCAAGCTAGGGTCAGCAAGATATAGTGACGTTTCATGGTATCCATTTTTCAAATCCTAGTAATTCACGAATCGTACACTATGTGACTTGTAATGCATGCGTATCCGAAATAGAACCGTATTTTTATGAGTGGCCACAGAATAAACAAAACGTGTAAGATAATACGTCTAAGGTTACTCGTATAACGTCTAAGGTTACACGTCTAAGATAACATCTATATGAGTGGCCATAGTACAAACAAATACGTGTAAGGTTAGTCGTCTAAGATAAAATCTTAAACTCTTACACGTCTTAGATGAGCAAATACAGTTTACAAATAGAGTTTATTCCGTAAATATCATAAGCTTGTAGGATACCCACTATGGGTTTGTCGTTGCTTTCCATCCTCCCCCACACTCCACTCCCTTATTTTTTTTTTATTAATACTTGTTTGCAAATATTAAATCCAAAGTGTCACAATTGTTAACGGGATAAAACGACTCGGAGAATGTTATCTTAAGCGTCTAAGATCAGTGGCGTAACAGCCGGGGGGGGGGGGGGGGGGGGGGGGGGGGTAGGGGGGCACAGTGCCCCCCTGAAGGTGCTCAGCAGGAAAAAATTCAAACCTACCCACCAGGAAAAATGGGGGGAAGGGAAAAGAGGAAAAGAAGGGGGAAAGGGAAAGAAAAGAGAGAGAGAAAGGAAAAAGGGAGGAGAAAGAAAAAGGAAAAGGAGAAAAAAGGGGAAAGAAAGAAAAGAAGAAAGGGAAAGAAAGAAAATGTCGCAGTACAAAAAGCACAACAGTCAACAAATTGTTGACTGTTGTGCTTTTTGTACTGCGAAATTTTGTGACCGTGCGAAATTATGACCCTCCCCCCTTCCCTCCTTGATACTTGTTTGCAAATATTAAATCCAAAGTGTCACAATTGTTTACGGAATAAAGCAAGAATGTTATCTTAGGCGTCTAAGATACATCTTAGACGTCTAACCTTACACGTTCTACGCCTAACCTTACACGTTTTACGTCTAACTTTACACGTACTACGTTTTACCTTACTACGTGTTACCTTAGACGTAATATCTTACACGTTTTGTTTATACTATGGCCACTCATACATTTTCAAATACGCATTGCTATTGAGGAAAGGAGTGTATTAATTTTATATCAAAATAGAAATGAAACGTTTCATTGTCGTTTTAAATATAGTAACTAAAGCAATTTACATTTAAATCTCTGCAAAGTATTGAATACAAAAATCCAAAACTTAATGGTTTATATGTAGCAAAATCAATATTGATAATAATCTTTCATAGTGCAACACAACAACATAATTACTTTTTTCTCTATCAATGGCAAGTGCCCATACACAGTTGACTATGGCAAATAAATAACCATCATCCTTTTTTTCTAGCTTAAAGTGTTTCTAGTGTTTCTTTAATGGGAGCTACTATTTTCAGGTCCCGATTTCACTGATTTGTTAAACTATGTTAGTAAATGTCAAGGCATATAATAAACCTTTATCTTTTTTATCAAACCAAAATGAATACCATTCTCAAAAAAATAACAATAAAAATAAAATGGTTGAAGATTTGATATCATAGGAATTATGAACGATAATGTGGGTCGTGCAATTTTGTATTTTTGTAGGTGTTGTCCTCTTACTAAAACAGACAATGAAACACAGGGGGCACTCATTTTTTCAGTGGGGTTGTCCTAAAAGGGGGGGGGGGGGTAATAGTTTTTACACAGAAAATAGGGGTTGGTGGTCAAAATAAAATTGTAATTAAATGACTGACATTGTTTCGCTCTCATTTGTTCTACATTTGTCCAGCACATTTTTTCCCTTCAGCATCAAGTGTTTTCCCCAATATTCAATAACCATAACTAGATTGTGGGGGTGTGTGGGGGTGTGGGGGGTCATAAAAATAATCAACCTCTGAGTAGGGGGTCATGTCAATAATCGCGTTCGTTTATAGGAGGTCTTAACAAATGACGACGAAAAAGGGACCCCATACCGTAGAAAATTACCGTCTCCTTAATCAGTATCACTTTAGTAAAGTAAAGGTAAATCTTTTGAATGAAAACACAATCAGAGGCTATGTCTACGGCAGAAGTATTGGAATATATACAAAGATAACAGAATTATTTCCGTAACCTCTCAATAAAACTACATAGGCCTACATGTATCAGACATTGAATATAACACTAAAAATAAGGCCATGTTCTCGTACTAAACGCGGTTTCAGCTTAAAACCGTGACTAACTAAACATGTGTGTAAATTAAACCCGAGTTTGTCTTTTAAACGGACGTGTTTAACAAAACCCGCTTTTAAACTCTGCGAATCTCTGCCCAATAGTGGTCGTGCGTTCACTGTATACAGGTATTGACATTGTTGTGGCCCAAAGGGGTTACAATAGATATTATACGAATTCCTCAAAATGCATGTATTTCTAACACTACACGATCTACTCGTCAGTTTGCACCGGACACGGTTGAGTAATCATACCAGGCATACAGTTGGTGTATGAATTTAGTTAAAGGGTTACCAAGAGATGTGTTGAAGGCTGCACCCCCAATTACGATAAAATCTTGATTTCTACATTTTTTTTACAATTGTATTAAATACACAAACTTACAGCTGTAAGGATTAAGAAAAATCAGCCGTTTTTGTTTTTGTGCAATAAAACGTCGTTTCAAAATATTCCATCCCCGGCTCGAACAGCATTTTATTTTTAATTTTCGATTCAAATTACATACGATATAACATAGAGGGCTTTAAAAAAAAGGTTTAAATAAATAGCGATGATATTTCCACATATTTAAACATTGTTTTTAATCAAGTTTTGCTGCCTTTTTTGTGAGCAGAAACAACAACAATGGCCAATTATATTGATTATCTTAAATATTAAATAAATGTTGTACAAAAACCCTTAAACATCTCTTAGTACACCTTTGAACGCGCGCTCAACTACCTCATTCCCAAGTTTAAAGTTGGACAATTTTCAGTGTATTAGACGCGTGTTTAAGTTTCGAGAATTGCGATTAGCTAAAAGATGTGTTTGAAGTCAAAATTAAAAACGTGGTTAGCTTAAAACCGTGTTTAAATATGTACGAGAATACGGTTAAAATATATAACTTGTCCCGTCCTTAAAGGAATACCGTTCTATTCATTAAACCATGAATTATAGTATATGGTTGGAAAATAATTATCTTATGTGTATTGACCAATTTTATTGAACACAGAACTATAATGTTAAGCGAGTTTAAACTGCACATCCCCAACCTGAGATTATTTGAAATTCGCGCCCGGTTGTCTGTGTCGAAAGTGCTGTTGGGAATTTCGTGACGATGACATCACAATATTGTGATGTCATCGTCACTAAAACCACCTCATCAGCACAGTCGCTGGACGGTACCACGCAGGAGTTCAATGCATAAATCGATAATATCAATACATGAAACAGAGATGCGGACATCGCGTAACTGTTTAGTCATAGTTTTGATCAATATGGCGACGTCCATACATGTGACTGTTTTTCTTTCTAAAGCCGATTTTGTCTTTACGGGGTACTTTTAAAAACTTTAACCTACAGAAGTGGTCTGTACAATAACAATGCTACATATCTGAGCTAAAAGTTCCATGGCACGGATTTCCTTTAACGAAAGTTGTTTCTGGCTTGAAAACTGCTTGAATGACGACTGTAGATGAGGAGTATAAATCACAATGATCCATCAGTTAACATCCGTGTTCACATTAAACTTTCATTAGGATGCTTTGGCGCCAAATAAACTGCAACGAAGTTGTGTGTTTAATGTTTGCCATATATCACGATTTCTACATCATGAACCACAATCGCCGGGGGGGGGGGGGGGGGTGCGCACGGGAGTAGTTTACCTAAAAGTTGGCCGCCAATAGGTCGACAAAATAGACCTATCGAAGTATGAATTAATGACCTTTTTAAGTTTATGAAAATGACCCTTTTTCGTAGTTGCCTCGAACAAGGTATCGACCCATTCTAATAGAAGGCTTGAGAATAGTAATCCATTATCACATTTGGTTCGAGCTGGCTTGAAAATATTGTCCGTGGACTTTGTAGCCTTTGAATTAGTAGTTATAAAACAACCAAAACTACCACATTTCAATAGTAAAATCAACCAAAAATGACCCCATCAACAATAAGTAGCATCACAAACAACTGACCCATTGTTGAAAATAAATGCTACCAATATCACCGGCATATATGAACCTATACCCTTTACTACAGAGTACATCCTCTGGGCTGCAATCACTGATCGATACGAACTACCCAACGGCTGTGCAATAACGGCTCTCATATTCACAATGATGTTGTACATTACAAAGATGTTTGAATAAAATGACCGGACGATCCTATTCTATTTGCCATAAGGGACACTTTGACGCAAATGGTATACTACCTGTGCCTTATGTACACAACACGTGACTGTATGTATCAAATGACCGCCGAAAGGAATTACAAGTATTCGTCACATTACATGACATGAACTCTCAATAGTAGACCATCAGTCTCCTGTCCCATTTGTAACATAACATAGACCTCTAGGAGCATTCACCCAATAAAGATGAGGTCGATTTTGAAAACCTTATATCACAGTCTTATTGACTCTTTCGAAAGCTATTGGATACAGCTTAGTCTTTTGTTCTTCTAAAGCAGAATATTAAACATTTATAATTTCCCCTCTTAATAACAACTGTAATTTGATTTAAGAGCAATAGCTTCATATAGCTAGAGAGATGTTGTATGTAGGGCTGAAATAAAACATCAATTGAACGCTTGCTGGAATTATATAATCGAAATCGGAATCAATGTCCTTCAAAAAATAAGAATTTGACGAGAAATACGTTCATGAGTAACATGATCCGACCAAAGAGGCTTCCGTCATGAACAGACATAAATTTGTGGTCATTAAACGAAGGTGTCCAGCAAGCACAGAATCGTGCATTATTTGTTAGCTCATACATAGTTAATAATTCGACCACGGCTGCATCAGACCCCACATTATACCATTCAATATATTTCCCTCGTCAATATGTCAACTTTCATCTAGTTTAGTCATTTAACTCCATGCTCTGGGTACGCCACTGCTCACCACCAACATATGAGGGATACCTCCCAATTCCCCCTAACCTAAACCGCACCAGGTGCCCGACTGTACACCTGGCGACCTCCTCCATCCCCGGTCGCAAGAACAAAGGGTGGGAGGGAGGAAAATTTACCAACTAGCACTGATGATCTCAGCCGACAATGTGACGAGCAACGGGCAATCGAAATAAACCGCGACAGATTAGAGAGCATATGATTGGCTGGTGTCACAACCGGACGACTACACCTCGGTACACAGCCACGCATTGGCTGTCAACCGCGTGACGAATTGTTCGAAAAAGGGGGTGTTTTAATTACAATGTTCTCAACTGATCCCCAAAAAGCGTGACCAACCGAAAATACAGGGTGTCCCAAAGGCAAATTTTACATTCGCCAGACAAGCTGTCAATTGCATACATATGGCCGCCCAGCTGAACATGTCTCGAAAATGGATCTTTAGAGCATGAGATACGAGGCATAGTGGCAGTGTTCTCGTACGTATTTAAACGCGGTTTAAAGTTAAACACGAGTTTAACTTTGACTTAAACACTAAACGCAATTCTCAAAATAGTGTTGAACCCTGAGTTATTGGTGCGAGTCTGTCGTCCCACCCTGAGTTATTTTCACGAATAAAGGATAATTCTATATTTAGTATATTTATCTTACACCCTCTGATTGATCGTTACATTGTGATATACTGCCCTCTATCATCATATAATATGATATTCGTAATAAAACGTCAGTTTATATCAGCTTTATTCTGTTTTTTTATCGCTAAAACTGCTATTCATAACCGTACTACAATGCATTACTGTATACCTGAGAATGATCTGCGCAAACATATTCATCCCATTTCGCGCTATTTTTGACAGTTTTCTTCAGCAAGTGACATCCAAACACAACATAAAACTGCGGAAACAAGGCATCTGACATCTGGTAAACATCACGTGATTTGAAAGTCATATGACCAGTCAAAATCATATGATCAATGTGTCACATGTTCACAAGGTCTATTTTGGTGCCTTTCGGGTTATTACGCCCGTTGTTGAAGGTCTATTTTTGGTGCCTTTCGGGTTCTAAGGGTTAACTTAAACACGCGTCTAACTCACTGAAAAGTATTTAACTTTAAACATGGCATGGGGGTAGTTAAACGCGTGTTTAACTAAGTTCGTACCAATTGTACGCCTCGAATGATTTCTCAACAGTGCCCAGTGCAAGCTGACGTGCAGTGTACTCTTAAAAATATACGTGCATTTGAGGAATCGGTCGATATCTAATGTAAGCCATTTGGGCCACACAAAATTGAATACCTGTATACAGTGACCCTCGTCCACTCTGGGGACGAGATTGGCGGAGTTTAATTTTTTTTTTTTTGTTGTTAAACACATCGTTTTAAAGATAATTAAGACACGGTTTTAAGCTGCACCCCTCGTTAGTACGAGAATACGGCCCAATGGGTTTGAGGGAGTCCAGGTAAATTGTTTGGGTCTCAGTACAATGCAGTAAGCCCCACACTAAAAGCATTTGGAAACGATCCAAATGTTAAATGAAGCTTTTCCATCAATATGGCAAATTACGGTATGGAGTTGACGTGTACACACGTAGGACAACCCTTTTTTACCGATTTATTTTGTGTGGATGGTAGCCTAAAGTGCGCCAGACCTTTGCAGCCTTACCTGGCCGCGGGCCTGAGCAATGATATTACACACAAACCTTTGAGAAGTATCTTTATTCTTGTCCTAATGTAGTGGTCGCCTCTGGCGATAATATTTGTACCAGAGACATTCAGAGGCCATGTACATTTGGGATGTGATCCAGATGATGCAACACCATGCTTTGTGATATAGCTCGCTTTCTATATCATGACCTGCAATCATTGATTGGTACTAAATACCCAACGGCCGTGCAATAAGTGTTCTCTTTTTTCTAATGATGCTGCATATTACATTGATGTTATAATGAATTTGTTTTTTTCTATAAAAGAACGATACTTTGGCGCCCATAAAAATCCTGCCCATGGACTGTACACATACGGGATTGTACTACAATATGTACCAACTGAGCGCCAAAAGGTAATGACATTGTTTGTCATATTATTATTACCAAAACGAATTCTCGACATTATATCACTTTCAGTTTTCAGTCCCTCCAATCGTTGGTCATCGCCCCCGACGTCGACATACAGTGGTGGCGCCCCAAAGGATTGAAGCAAAATCAACTTTTAACTTCGCCGACGTCAACAACGGACTCATAACGGCAGGATTATGGACAGCCCGGGGGGGGGGGGGGCAGTCAAACATAATGGTGTACACATGCGTGACCAAATTTTTTCCAGACACCCCCTAAACAAGTTTTACCCTGCAAGCAAAATTACCCCCTAAACAAGTTTTTAGCGCGCTTTCCTTGAAAATTTTGACCCCTAAACAAGTTTTGTCTATTTAACGGGGAACAAAATAAGTTACCCTAAACACGTTCGACCTGTATTTTAAGCCGGGATTTTAAGCCACCCTTTTTCTTGAAAATCAGCGTTTTTGATACCCTTAACGCGTCACGCGTGTGACGCGTCCAACACTGAAAAAACACCCCTTTTACGCGTTTTTTTGGTCACGCATGTGTACAACATTATGTTTGACTGCCCCCCCCCCCCCCCCCCCCCCCCCCGGGATGGACAGTACCAGCATCAATTCATGTTGGGAAGGTAACACAGACTCGTTGTGCGGGAGGAGTGGCCAACCCCCACAGTAAAAACTACAAAAAGAGGAGTCTGGCCTAAACGCCAAAGAAAGAAAGAAACGCCAAAGATCGGCACGTCAATTTACCTTTACCTTTACCTTTACCTTTTATGAACAGTCCTTCATCTGAAATAAATAAAGACCCCAACACTTGTCCGATGAGAATGATGTTCTTTGCAACAGTCTTATCGATTCTTGTAAATGATAAAGAGGACCATTCGTTGCGTTTTATTATTGAAGTGGAATATTAGGAATCAAAACGGAATAATAGGAATCAATCTAGTGTTTGAATGTAAGACGTTGACACGTATTAACACGTACAATCAGTAACACAATCTAGACAGTAGTGTTTACCCGATAGCCGTCAAGTCCTCAATTTCCAAAATATGAAAAGTAAACACCAAACATACACATACGATATAGCTTACTGTTCTTCATACTTCAACTTATCATGGAAAAGGCAAAACAAAATCAAACATTAAGATAAAATACCCTTTCATAATTCATCGTCTTACATAGATAATGTAACTTATATTTCTGTTATCATATTTCAAAAAGGAGATATAAAGCAGCAAAAGTACTATTCGTATGAACTCATACTTGTTATTGCCTCCACGTACATAAATGTACTAGAAACACTCGTTTGAAACCCTTTTGTTGATAAAGATGAAAATCAATCACACAGATCCGTTTTCATCGTCGACATTAAAGTTTCATCAGCTTTTATGCTTTGGCGCCATTAAGTCACGCTAGAAGATGTGATGTCTGATCTCATATTGCATGGCCAATGCTGTATAAATCACTGACTGATTATGACTATACCCCCAAAGGCTAAAAAATAAATGCTGTCCTCGTTCTAATAATGTTGTACTTAACATTAGGTTTTAATCAAATCACCTGGCTATCAGTTTTGTGCCTGTGGACTGTTCACAATACGTGACTGTACAACAATAGTCAAATGAGTACTGGGAGGTATTCAGATTATTTCCCATGAATCATAACACATTTATTTCATCAGAAATGAACACTATCAACTTTTACTTAATTGATGAGAGTTAATAAACTTTGCCTTGAATTCCTGAGGCGTATTAATCACGGGGATCTGTTTTCATCAATACATACACATTATCGGACATCAGCATTTTATTTTCATCAGATTTTATGCTCTGGCGCCACAATCACCGTGCCTTTGTGAGCTCCATATTTGTCATGCAATTGTCGTACTATGACCTGCAATCACTGATTGATACTAACTACCCAACGGCCGTGCAATAAGTGCTCTCCCCTTTCAAATGATGTCGTACATTACATTGATGTTTAATCAAATCACCTGACGATCATGTTTTGCTATAAAGGAACAACACGTTGGCGCCAATGTGTATCCTGCCCTTGGACTGCGCACAATACGTGATTGGACTGCAATATGTATCAAATGAGTGCTGGGAGGTATTCAAATTATCTGTCCCCTAACCTCGAGCGCTTCTTCGGTATTATATCAATACTAGTTTCCTGGCCCTCATGTAACATATTTTGATTCCCTAAATATTTTTCCGAAATGTTTTCATTCTATTAAAAGTACCTAAAAATTAAGACCAGCGGTGTGCAGGGATTGTGACGTCTGTTGTCAATGAAAAGGAGAGTTAGTGGCGAATAATAGACGAGTCCTTGACGATACAGTAGTAATAGTTATACTTGATTGTTTTCAAAAGTAATAATATTGACAAAATAAAGGTTTTCAACAGTTATCGTTACAAAGTGTGTTTTTTATTTTTATTTATGCTTTCTTTATTGAGGGTAATATGCTACAGTGACTTGCACTGCTTTCCAAGCAGGCCCTCATTTCGATACATATATACTTGTACATACAAATAACAAACGTTACAGTGTTTTGATTGGCTTGGTTGGGCCACCTATTAAATCTTGTTTATAAACTTACAACCCCTTGATAAAGTATGGACTGGTTTACGTTCTATTCCATTTACTCAATCTACGGGTGGTCTAAAATCAGTGTAACAGTAGTTACCATTAGTATGTAGCATAATGTTTCTCCATTAATAATAATATAACTATGAGGCATTAGGTCTCACCTGGCCAACTTTCATTGAATCATTCACTGAAAATGTAAACTAGTCAGGCACAGGCTGGACTAACTTTAGACTATAGTCGTGACTTTTCTAAACTAGTCCAGCAGGCTAGTCAATCCTGCTGGATAGGTTATGGCTTGACTAGCTTAAGGTTAGTCCGGCTTAGCCTGACTAGCTTGATTTGTTCTACTGGACTAGTCTATGGCTGGACTAGCATTGTTAGTCAAGCTGGAGCATTGCTGGACTAGCTTTACGTTAGTCGCTCACTAGCTTGATGTGAGTCCGTCCTAGACTGGACTAGTTTAGGCGGCTTACCTCTATTTAAATGGTACGGTCACGTCACGCCACGTCACGTCAAGTCAAGTCACGTCTCACGTCACGTCACGCCACGTCACGCCACGTCACGTCACGTCACGTCACGTCACGTCACGTCACATCACGTCGGATATGACACGATGTCATGATATGACCCGATAAAACAGATACTGTCTTTCGTGCGATGCTACGAATTCCTGTGATGACCGGATTTGTAAAATATATTTAAACCGTACTGATTAAGGGCACAACCCAACACAAAATAAGTGTTTGGGTGAAGTTTTGAATTGTGTGCAAGGGGTGTGTGTTGTGTGGGTATGGGGTGCACCCCACTAAAAAGCCACACCATTGAGTGATATTTGGAATTTCAACCTGTCTAGAGCCTCGGGGTGCCTAGATCACAGAGGGTGGATTTAGGACGCACACCACTGAATAACCTCACAATTGGGTGAGGTTTTGAATTGGGTGCTATCCATATTGTCTTGTGAATCACTTTCACGTCACTTTGATTTGATTCCATTACGGGAGCACACCACTAAATAGCTTTGACATTAGGTGATGTTTTGCATTCCAGTCCGTCTACAGCCTCGGGGTGTCTATAGTGCGGAAGGGAGGTGATTTAGGATGCACACCACTAAATAGCCTCACCATTGAGTAATATTTGGAATTCCAACCTGTCTAGAACATCGGGGTGTCTAGATCCCAGAAGGGATGGGGTGTTTTAGGACGCACACCCATGTTGGGGGGGGGGGGGGGGGGGTGGGGGGGGGGGGGGGGGGGGGTCTAAACAAGCTAAAACTAAAAAATAACCCAATGGAGAGGTCATTTACCCTCGTGCTCTAGACACCCGAGGCTCTAGACAGGCTGAAATTCAAAACATCACCCACATAATATGGAGCACTTATTTAGTGGTGTGCGCACTTAATTCCCTTCTACGCTCTAACCACATCATCTACCAACACCCACCCTCGCATCCAATTCAAACATCACACAATGGCGTGCTTATTTAGCGTTGTGCGCCCTTAATGGAGCAATAATTTAGTGGTGTGTACCCTAAATCACCTCTCCCGTCTGGTCTCTAGACACCCTAGTTCTAGACTCTAGACAGGCTGGAATTCAAACCATCACCCAATGTCGAGGTTATTTAGTGCTGTGCGCCCTTAATTCCTTCTAGGCTCTTACCACATCACCCCATACCCACACCACATCCATCCCCTCGCCCCCAATTCAAAACTTCACCCACAGTTCCAAAACATCATTCAAACACTTATTTAGTGTTGTGTTACCACCCCGCCCCCCCCCCCCCCCCCCCCCCCCCCCCCCCCCCGGAACACCTCTTCCAAAGATTTTTTTGTCGCACAAAAAGCGAGGGGAAAAGAGCCCAGCGCCCCCGGGAACCCGGACCCGAAAGTTTTACGACTGGGCCACGGGGGTCAACCATACTTGGCTCAGTAAACTTCGACAAGTTATAGCCTGGGGCCATTATTTCATCGAAAAACTGCCGCGTCGGGTGGAACGAGCACACCGCATCGTAGTAATTTGGTTAGGGTTAATCGTCATATCTTACCAGAAATCTGGTCATCACTGGAATTCGTAGCATCGCATGAAACATTAATATCTGTTGTATCAGGTCATATCATGAAATCGTGTTATAGCCCGAAATCGCGAGAATTGCATATGGAGCTGTACTGTTTTAACGGATTAAAATCCCCTTCTAGGCTCTAAATAAATACATCACCCCATACCCACACCACATCCACCCTCGCATCAAATTAATTCAAAACATCACCCAAACACTTCAATATCCACATCACGTGACGTGACCGTAGAGGTAAGCCGTGCAGGCTAGTCGCATTGCTGGACTAGCTTAACGTAAATCAAGGCACTGAGATACAATTTAATGTTCTTTATATCAGCTCTACTTTTATATAATACAGGTAAACTTATCACGTACACCACTCAATTGTTTAAACCTGCTTCATGTTGACTATACTCTCTAAATGTTAAAAGAGCGAGAAAAAACCCTCTAACACAGGAGTGCAATTATTTTCACTCTAAAAGAGTGGAAAATTACTCTATATATAGAAAGTAATTTATCCAATTCTCATGTCACTCACTCACCGAGTGATGAAATTAAAAAAAGAATAAATTCATTATTCACTCCGATTCATAGATTGATGTTCTCTGTCCATCGCAAAATTGCATTTATCGGAAATAAACACCTCTGATATCATATTCTGCTAACATACCATACAACCATTACTACGAGGTAATGGTCAAAGAATAACGACTTACGTAAAGCTAATCCAGCTGTCACGACCCGAGTTAGCTCGGACTTTATAATTAAACAATTCACTGTAATACCCAGACTTTGTAAACAACAATTTAATATAAATAAAACATAAATCATGAATAAACAACGCAACACATTTCACGCGCTCAGTGATCACTGATTTAGTTGGCTAAGTGCACTTATCGTTTGTATAATGTTCCGCCAGAAGTTCCGTTGTCGCGGGCTCGAGAGTCTTTTTGAAGGTCTTCAATATCTTGGGCAACACACAGAAGTCACTTCCTCAGCAGCGATGTTCCGCACTGGACCGGAAGTTCACAAGTCTGCCATAGTATCGTATCTCTTATTAATGTTCTCCGATTCTCATTCAACAGGAATGATCTCGACTGATTATTGTCCTGTCATAGACAACGGACGATCCTCGTAATGCCGTATCTTTATTTATGTTCTCCGGCCTCATCCAACAGGGATGGGCTATAATTATAGTCTAGCCAAAGATACCAGAAGATTCACGCAGAATCGTCTCTTTCTTTTGAGTTTTCCGGCCTGGCCTTCTTGGCCTTCAGGGCATCCGCCCTTCCGTCCCGTTTTCCAGCGTCCTTCCTTCTGCCTTTTTCGTTCGTCCCGTTTTCCAGCGTCCTTCCTTCTGCCTTTTTCGTTTGTTTTGTTTTGCTCTCTCCCGCCGTATTGTCGCATTGCGTATAGTGTTGCGTATTGTCGCATTGCGTATAGTGTTGCGTATTATAGCCTTGGACCCTGACACCAGCATGCTGGACTAGGCTACGGCCTAGTCAAGATGGACACCATCTGGACTAACTCCAGCGACTAGCCTAAACTAGTCCCGCTTAGGACGGACTAATATCAAGCTAGTGGAGCGACTAAAAGCTAGTCCAGCAATGCTGGACTAGTCCTAAAGCTAGTCCAGATAGGCACCATCTGGACTAACTTAAAGCTAGTCGAGCGACTAGCCTAAACTAGTCCAGCTTAGGACGGACTAGTAGTCGCGCAACTAACGTAAAGCTAGTCCAGCAATGCTGGACTAGCCTAAAGCTAGTCAAGATGGACACAATCCGGACCTGCTTTAAGTTAGTCAGGCTGACCCGTTTGGGTTTTCAGTGTTCATATTAAAAAGTGAACACATACATTATGAGTCAGACAAAACGGGCACTTGTTGCAAAAGCAAAAGGCGTCGCGTAGATTTGAGGTTTGCATATACAAAGCAAATGAGTGTGCTAAAAATGTCACATAATTGGCTTTCGTTCAAAAAAATTTTGCCAATTATTCGACCATGGCGTCACGATGTTATATCAATTTTAGTAGATACCGATATTTTAAAGCCAATCTACGGGTTGGCAATAACACATGATATTATTACTGCAAAAATTAGCTTAATGTTTTTTAATGTTGATTGTATCATGCCCAGAATGGTTGATATCAGCTCAGTAATTGCTCATATTTATAGGTGTGTTGGTTTAGCTTTTAATGTAACCTAGATTTATTATAACCTCTTGGTTATACCGCCAGTTTGATAATTACATTTCGAAGGAGAGGTGCATAATTCAATTATTTAATCGATAGGCGGCCTTGTTTCCTCCTTCGTTTCGCGGTGAGCAGGACGATCAGACTTCATGTCACGTATTTATATTTTTCGAAACAAAAACACGAAATATGTGGTGTCTGGGACAATTTTTATTGGATATATTTATTAATATTACGACTTCCAGCATACACTAGTGGATGTCACCTCCCCGGGGTCACCTCGACATAGAGAGATTATTTTTAGTTGTTTCCAAAGACAACGTACGTAATGAATTGTCAGACATTGTTGGTGAAATATTTATGTATTTTACCAAGATGATGCCTGGAATTACCACTATCATATTCCTGATCTTCCGACCACTCTTCAAATTGAATTATAGTATCAATAAACAAAATATTACTTTAACTTGCATAATTATTCTGTAGCTGACTTACGCTAATAATAGGATTATGGTCATTATGCCGTTCATAGTGATATTGTGCGACAGCAGTCATATTCTATTAATTACATTGTGATGGTATAGGAAAACCCGTCGGAAGTCGCTAGTGTTAATATTGAGATATCTGGGCCATATCAAAATATTCCTAACGAATGAGTTTCAATGTCAATTTTCCACCTTTGGTCCTAAGATAGAGATTATACCTTGAACTTTAGTATCCAGGAGTTTTTTATGCAAAATTCCAGATGTGAAGTTATTTAAGTACTTTCTGAACCTTGTTTATCAAATTGTATGTGTAAAATGCTATGTTTACGTAAATGACATTGGTACTATGGGAACCACTTGTAAATTCCGACAATGCATTGTAAAGATTTTGAAAGTGAAGAACTTACAATTGCTAATAATATCGCAAAAAAACTAGGTTGATATCAAAAGTCCTTTTCATATGACAAGCTATTCTGATATAACAATGTAGTTTTATTATTATTAGAGCATTTACAAGATTTTGTGTACACCTTCGAATTGTCAGTTTCAATTGTGAGCGTTGCGTTTAAACTTGCCGACTTTAAAATACTATAACTGTAGTTCTAGATGGAATTTCTGAAAAATGTAAACAGTCCTATACTCAGTAAAGTATGAAGCTCTCTGCCAAAGAAAAAAACCAAGTCGCTAGAAAATGACCCGGAAAATGTCCCATGCCACCACACAGATGTGAAACAATGGTGCCTTTATAACTCGTTTTAAATAATCATGTAAAAATGGGGACATATCGATAGTCCGACGGCACGATAGTCCGACGGTTCTATAATCCGACGCCTCTATAGTCCGAAAAAAGGTTCTATAGTACGAATGTTCTATATACCAAAAATGAAAAAACCCTGTTCTTTAGTCCGAATACTATGATCATGGATCATGTTCTAATCCGATTATTGCAAAAGGTAATCCGACTACTGAAAAAAAAATTCGTCCGAATATTAAATAATCTTCTCCAAACGGGTTCGATAGTCCAATGGGTACAAAATGCCTCTATTAATCCGACAAATTAGTTTGAATTTTAATTCATTTAATACTAACACTTTCTTTATTCAAATCTGTTTTATCATGTTTATATAGCTTCTTTATAAATGAGGCAATGTTTCCATTACCGTTATCTCTAGAGTTAACTACACATTTTGGATTATAGATTTTTTTTCTGATTCGGATTAAAGAACAGTGAAACCCTTTCGGACTAGAGACCCCTTTTGAAAATTCGAACTATAGAACCGTTTTTTTTTAAATTCGGACTAGAGAACCTATTGAAACTTACAGATTAGAGAATCCTTTTATCTGATTTGGACTATCGAACGGTGACTTTACATGGTCGTACTATAGAAGTTCGTACTATAGAGACGTCGGATTATAGAACCGTCGGACTATCGAGCGGTCCCCGTTAAAATAACCGCTAAAGAACGTTAATAATGGGTAGTCAGTCATCTTATCTAAATAATACATTTATTTACATGGAGGCTCATTACCTGTGGTACAGTGCTGTGCCAAAAACAAAAACACATTTATTATATTTGCAATGACTGTTTGACCCATAATATGAGAGTAAAATGAGATTAAATTCAATACAACACTAATCACTATTATTCTTAATGCACTACTTTGTTTAGTTTACACATCATTCCGGTACCTGCATTTGGCATACATGGGCCGACTCGACTTCTGAGGAATTGTATGTGTCATAACCTTCACTAATGCCCAATCTCAGTAGTTTCCACTCCTCTGCATCTCACCCAGCTCATTCACCGTTGGCTGGGTAACATTCGTGATGCTGTATAATACAGTCTGACGATGCCTCTGAAGAATAGATCGGTTACATTTCGTGACAACATACCGATCGACTCAATCAACCGGTGTTCAGGTGAGGTGTTTTTTTTCTGTCAACACCAATCTTATGCGATATAAATCTGAAACCGTGATTTCTAATCTAGATTCGTATTGTTATAGGTCAACACCCAATTCCCCTTCCCCTTTTTAATCATCCATGTCGCCAAGTTTGTTTAACGCTTGCGTACGTGATGCATTGTTGCAAACCTATTCGCTTCACGTAACAACACCGTTGCGTACTAATTTCGATTACAAAATATAGCCGTCTGGCTCATAGCTATTCATGTACTTGGCTGTTTGGCGAAGATTTTCATTGCAATCTCCTTCAGAAGGTCAAAATAGCTTTATCAAAGTAGATGTGGCTAAACAACTAATCATCGGCGTGATGTCCGACAAATGTGTCGTGTTTTGAAAATGTCAAAATCCCATTTTCTTATTTAGATTTCTTCTGAAATTTGCAATAACAAAATTTTGTCTTTAAAAAATGAATGTCACACTCTAAATTATGCAAATATGTAATGATTGTACTGTTTATGAAGTCACAGCAGTGTTCACTGTCCTCAATGGTAAAATGCGCCCTCGACAGTAGTATACAAAAATGGACATGCTGGGCTTGATGGCGAAACATTTTGTTCTTGAAATTAAAATTCGCCCTCTACAATTTAAGAATGGTGATGGTCTGCAATGTGACAACTGAGCCACGTAATGTCATCAAATAAAAAAAAACGTTCCCTTAACGTAGATGACTGACTAGCTCATGATGACTGTTCTGTGTTGGCGAAAGAAAGAAATATTTCATGTTGTCTTGAAAGGTAAGGTATCCCTCTAAGGTTCAAAAATGGACATTAATGTAAAGACATGACTATTCTGTGTAAATTCCATTGAATTGGGGACAACTGGAGTCATCTTACATGTTGACACAGTGTGCTTATATTTCAGTCGATGTCTTTAATTCTTTCAGACGATGAAGGAAGTTCGACACACTATGGTTTAATGTACACATCAAGGTATAGGCCGTTACACCTTACAATCCATGGACATTTTAGTCCGCCTGTAATAAAAAACTTGTAATTACAGCAAAAGTTCATTGCATTTACGTTAATGCAAAATCTCTGTCTAATGCTAGTTAATATTGATAACTATCCCATATATCATTAGTGTTATTACGGTTAACTATGAATATAACACTAATAAATAGTATACACCCATTTGCAAAAGATAATGACAGGAAATAATATGTCGTAAATTTATCACAGATGGGGCAATAAAGCACATCATAAACGCAGTAATGGATGTTATAGCTAATTCTTTTCCACCTATATAAGAGTTACATGCACAATTAGTTTACGTCAACGACAGCATATTTAAACATATACTTAGTATTTACAATGACGTCGACATTAAGGGGATTGTGAACACTCTAGCCCTACAATTATAAAAAATGAAACCTGTATCCTCACATTGAAACTAAAGTCATTCAATATCACCTGTCTATGTGACAAAATGCTGTTAATCCTGGCCATATCTGGAGAAACGCAGGCTTAATAGCTGTTCTAGCTCTTGTTGTAGGATAATGCTTTCCATTTAACGAGTGGATCATGTACTAAACAACACCATCTTCGACATGACCGAGACTGAGCTTCTTATCCACCGTCGCCAAAAGCCGTCAGCTGATATTCATTTGGCATATATATACGCCATTTCAGCAGGCACAAGCGGATTTTTACATCGGCCCGACGTCGAAATAACGTCGAAGAATGAAACCACGCCGTAAAATGAAAGCAGTATCGACGTATTGTGATGGATTTCCTTGACTGATTTGACTCTTTAAATCAAATATTTAGACATCAAAATCATGTTAAAAACTCCAAATTAAAACATGTTGATAAATATGTCCAATGGCGGCCATTTTGAATTGCATGATTTTATGAGGAAGGTCAGATTTTACTATTTTTTTTCGATTGTTCTGAAGACATTTTTTTTATCCCACCTGATTTATGCTTTAAACGAAGCTTTTCAAAAACCCGCTTTAAAACTCTGCGAATTTCGTCCCAAGTTAGTAATAGCGATGTAATTTTGAGAGCAAAACTGGAGAATAAGAACGGAATAGTGACTAGCGAGGTAAATATCCAAATATACACATGGAAAAAAGTATCGCACCACTTTTTTGTTGTTGAAAAGTGCAAATGTGGCCTCGAATTTTGCCACCATGGTGTGATATTAAGGATCATTTGTTTGCGTAAGCTGTCCAACAAAATGCTATGCAATAAAAGGGCCACATTCTAGTTTGTGACGTAATCGATATGATGTTTTTCAAGGCCAAGGGGAAAATGCATGCTTTTGTCCAAAAACATGCATGAAACAAGTTTGGGTATAACTCGATATTGAATAGACTTTAAAAACTTAAAATAGTCATTATATTAGTTCTGTATTTGGCGCAAGAAATGTTTCATTTAGACGTTATAGGCTACAATGCAGTGAATGAGTCCAAACATGCCATTTTTTTGTTGCTCATAAATTCAGCATATACGATGAGGTCACCGTTGATTTTTTAAAATTTATTTGACCTAGGTCAACACTTCCGCAATATTGCTTTTGTCATTTGAACTTATTTAAAATTTGACCTATTTTGACCTTTGACCCCATAACCGTTGGGCGTACTAAAAAGGGAGTTTTTTCACGTTTGAGGACAATCGGGCAACTTTTGAAATTTGACCCCCGATGACCTTTGACCTTGGAAGACTTGAATGTGTTACCAAGGATTACAACTATAGAGATTAATCATTGGGCCTCTCAATATCGCGTTATACCCAAACTTGTTTTATGCATTTTCCCTTTGGCCTTGAAAAACATTACATCGATTACATCACAAACTAAAATGTGGCCTTTTTATTGCATAACATTTTGTTGGACAGCTTACGCAAACAAATGATTCTTAATATCACACCATTGTGGCAAAATTCGAGGCCACATTTGCACTTTTCAACAAGTGGTGCGATACTTTTTTCCATGTGTATAGATTAAAATCATGCCACTTCAAATAATAATAATAATAATAATAATAATAATAATAATAATAATAATAATAATAATAATAATAATAATAATAATAATAATAATACAACGACTCTTGTATAGCGCTTTACACCGAAGTCCCATAGCGCTTACAAATAACAAAAGAAACGACAACAAAAAAAAACAGAGCAAAACATATGAAAGACTCAATATACCAGGAAACTAAAGATACAAAATAAAATTAAATGTTACAAAATGCCATTTCAAAGAGATATGTTTTCAGAGATGATTTGAATTGATTAAGAGTCTGAGAGTTCTTAAAATGAAAAGGTAATTTGTTCCAGAGTTCACAAGATGCATGGCGAAAACTACGATGACCATATGAAGTTGTGCTAACCAATGGTGGAACAAGATTTTGTTTTGAATATGAGCGAAGGTTGCGAACAGGCTTGTATTCCTGAATCAAGTCAGTGAGATATTCTGGAGCAAGTCCATGAAGACATTAATAAGTCAAGAGAAGTATTTTGTACATGATGCGAAACTTAACAGGCAACCAATGAAGATCACGAAGCACAAGAGTGATATGCTCTGAGGAGCGAGTACGTGTGACAAGTCTTGCAGCAGAATTTTGAATACGTTGTACATGTAGCTTACAAATATGGGAGTCCGTATAAAAGGTTGTAGATGACAAGTGATGAACACATGAACTAAAGTCTCAGTCAATTTTTCATCAAGAAAATTTCGGATGCGGCCAATTTTGTAGAGAGCAAAAGAGGCTGAACGGCATATTAAATATATTGTCGCAAGCGTCAAACGTGTGTACACTGTTAGAAAAAAACCCGTTTTTAATGGTATAATACCGGCGTCCTGTATAATACCGATAAAATACAGCGGGCCGTAAAATATAATTTCTCGTTAATTAGAAAACAAATTCTGTTTTTAACGGTATAATACCGGAGTCCCAGCTGCCAGTATTATACCGATAAAATACAGCTAACCGTACAATTTAATAGTTTATTTTAGGCATTTCTGCTAGCTTGTCCCATATAAATTTGGTCAAAAGTGATTTTTTTGTGATTTTCTCAAAAAAAAATCAACATTTTTTTGGTCAAAATTGATACCAAACATGGATTCTCTGACCCAAATCCCTTTCAAAAATGTATATTTTTATATGTACTTGATTAATAGTTTAATAATGACAGCATTCATGAAATTCAAAAAGTGACATCCTTGAGTCCCCCTTCACTGAAGTTTGCACGGAAATGTTTGTCAAATGCCCGAACAGTTTCGTAATGATAAAACATACGTGCTGGCGGGGTTATACAAGCCTGGTATATGAGTAATTCACGTTTATTTGTTTGTTTTATACATTTTGAAGTCGTTTGTCACTTTCCTTTAAGGCAATGGTCTACCATGTAATGGCTCGAAATAAGTATGCCCTATAAGAAGCAGCTTACTTTTGTATTACTTTTGCTTCTCATTTCACAAAAATCGAAGCTGCGGTTCCAAAGTTACGGCAAATAAAAGTCGAAACTCTTAGGCAATTCTCGCAAAAAGTGGTATAATATATCTTATGTATTTCTTTGTTTTTCAACAAGTGATATATAACGTATATTCCTTTAAAAATTCATAACTTAAAATATAAAAGAGCCATTTCCATGAAATTACCACCAGAAATTATGATAATTCAAATTGCAAATTTGAGTATGGTATTAAAAATGTAAATGTTGTACTTAATTTGCATAATAATTAAAAACAGTGTTTCTAGACTTCAAATGCCGTTTTCGCAAAATGATCAATTTTATAAATCCCGGAACAAGGACTCAAGAACGGAATCATGTAGAAAGCTGTAATTTTGAATGGAGCTAGAATTAATAATTCTTAAGGTGATAGCCTAGCCTTTTTTGCAATTTTGGTCTTGTTTTAATTTTTATAGCCATTTTTATTTTTAAAAATGCTCATTTTTGGTTTAAAAAAATGAATTTTTAACATTTTTCGTCAACATTTATGCAATTTTGAGAATTTGGGACACAAATTTGAAAAGAGGGCTATGCTATTCTGACATTTATGTGTGTAAGCATATTTTTAGTCGACTAAAACAAGAGCTAAATTGGTTATCATGGTTATAGGAGAACCATTGACATGTGAAATCCGATGGCACAGTGCTTATAAATGCAATATACCTAGGTTTCATCTGGTTTCATATTGTTGTCATTTATTAGTTTTTAATTTTTGATGAAATTGAAATTTCTAACGCTTTATTGCATATATGGGAAAAGCAATTTTGTGCATGCATATGAATACGTTTTCTTTTATTTACGGTTAATACTAAATCTACTCTTTGTAAATAAAGAACGTTCAACCGATTGTTGAAAAACATTTAGAATATGGAAACACAATGTAGCATGTTACCGTTATTGCATCATGAGTTATTTAAAGACACATTATTATATCTCACCGCTATCCTTGCTCTGTGTTTTCCTATGATAGAGAAAGCTTCTATTATTTTTGTAATGAAATTGATATTTGTAAAGGCTGTATGGGAAAAGAAATATGGTCCAAGGTAATACGAATGTGACTATAATTATGTGAAGAGGAAAAATGTAATAACAAGTTATCACATTTCCGCCGGTGTATTGCAGTGCCCTAGTAAATGGTGGGAATGATTCCCTATTGATGGATACAATGTGTATGATTTATACAACCTATACTCGCAAGTTTGTTCACTCTATAGTTAACAGGGCCGAAAAATAAAATCGTTTAAGGGAGCAAATATAGTGCCTGACGTTTATTATAAGATTCTCAAAATCCGTGAAATCGCAATGTATTTATAACGAGAAAGCAAATCAAATTTCCTATAAAAGACAAGTCTTTTATCTCAATGAAAATAAAAACGCTGTGTGTATGAAATTCAATATCTTGATTTACTGTTTGCGTCGATAAAGAACGAACAGCGAGCAGAGAAAACGGACCAGCAATTTAGTGTTGTTAAAACCTTTAGTTAACCTGATGCCCAGACGTGATGCCCAGAAGGGACATGAAACCTAAGCTTTATGATAACCATTACAAAGTTGGTTAGTCTTAATCTAGCCCATAGACTACTCTTCTTCCCTCGGTGTATTTTTTTAGTTAAAGACCCTTAATATGTAATGGAAATAATACGGTATTCTATATTTCAGTCAGTTCCAAATTAGCGAAACCTGTTTACAGCAGCGAATGAATTCAGAAGGAGCGTTGCGCGTAAAACGTTTGCATGACGCAATATGGCCCGCAATGTCGCAGTGTTATTGTATGTGTGACGCTTGCGTATGCCCAAATATCGCTTATACGCTTGGATTACTTTTGCGCGATGCATCTTTAGAAACCAGTGGAATGTTGTCATGCCATTTCGTCGATGGTATTACATAGTGACGTATAGTATGTTATACGTCTCTATGTTAAACCAGTGAAGTCAATTGTTTTCGTTATTTGTTAAAAATAAATTGTTAGTGATCATTCTTAATTCAAGAAAGACATCGTCAACAACATGATAAGTGATCATATGTTAACATAAAATCATCATAAAGGTTAATTTATTGTCACATTATCAGCAATGTTGATACTAAAATAACCGTGGACGACGGAATCACAAGTCATGCAAGTGGTGATTTCGGTATTGCTGATATATCTTACACTCTAACGGCTTCGGCGATTAGGAATTAATTTTGAGGAAGTGTATACATTATTGCACATCCCTATGCTTGACAGAGTGGTGCCGGATAAAAGTAGTTTTAAGAGTTGCCCGCTACTATACACTCCCGGCACGCGACAAGTGTGTGGCACGCGACTCTTTTAGCCAATAAGAATGCTTAAACTACATGTGGTCACACCTGGGCAATTGGGAGAAAAATTTTCCCTCTTTTCCGGCTGGGGGAAACTTGCATAGACATAAGTTAAGCTACGCTACCATATCAAGCTTGAAACACGTCATTCTTGTTAAAATGAACACTATTGTTTATAGTGCGCAAGCAACACCACACCCTTATACTATAGGGCTGTCATACTTACAGCGATCAGGCATTGCGCTTGCGTTGCGCTGAAATAAGTATCAAAGCGCCAATCAAACGCATTAAGGTCTCTTAGAACCGACTGGGACGCAGTGGACACTGGCTAGAGCGGAAGAGGTTCCCCATGTTACAACACGCATGAAGATTGCGGAAAACTGCTCAATATTGGCAATTTTTCAAAATAAGTTAGCTCTTAGCACGCTCCTGTCACGCGTATCACATTTTAACGACGTACTTATCACGACCCATTGTGTTTCTCCTTTAAAGTCTACCGAGCTTTCATTGCGCTTCCACTGCGCTGTAAACGTTCTTATTGCGTCCAAATCGCGAATCGATGTCTGCGTTACTATAGTGAGCTCTCAATACGTGAGCACAACGTTCTCTGCGTGTGCGTGGATAGTACAGAGCGATTGCACGAAGGTTATTAGATTCAAATCATCCCTCAAATACAATACCAAACACCTGTTAAACTCATTGATCCAAGTGATTGGACTCCATCCATGCATGTCTTCGTCTAAAGATTATTAGAACCAACGATCCCGTGGAATTGCCGTAAAAGAGAGCCTCCTACATGCTCAGTCTGTTTTCGGAGTTTGACAAGTGAACAACATACACATAACGATATACAGGCTGTCCAAAAATGGTTAGTACCCATCGATGCCCAAAGTTCAATCATTTTTGTCATCATCAAAATCGATGGTATTAGGTCCGTTATTTTTTACATTATCTTTGTTAGATCATGATCATCGGATTTATCAAACTCAAAATACACTCCATTATATAAAACATGGTGATTTCACCCTTTTGACAAAGTGCTAAAAAATGTGCGTGCTATTACAGCTTGTTGAAAGAAACTTGTGTATTCTCATAGTCTCTTGTCTACTCAATATAATCTTGTGTGTCTTTCTGTTGTAAATATTATTAGTTATGGGTGTTCAAATCATTAATAATCCTTCTCCTTAATTCAATTTAACGGGTAACAGAAGTTTGTCACACTTGAGTGACCCCATGCATTGTTGTATTTGACAAGTGTTTAGGGACTTCTAATTGAAGTGGTATTTGGTGAATCACCAGTGGCTTAGATTTCATTTTCACATTAGAGAATGGATTTCGTGAGGTTAAACAGTAAGGGACTATATCATTTTTACCAATTTCGTAGGAAATTGCATCCCCAATATGAAAAAGAAGTCTAAGCTACTGCTAATTACCCATGACCACGTCTTTACCTGTTTAAATGTCCCTCAAGTTTAGACTCAAAACTAGCTCATTATAGAAACAAAGCTTGGGGTCGCTCATGCGTGACGTTTCATTTTTACTCTTCAAATTGAATCAAAATGAAGAGGTATTAATGGTTTGAACAACAATATGATACAACAGCAGTTTAAAATAGAAAGGAACCAAATATATTAGCAGACAAAAGATTGGGAGAATGTATAAGTTTCTTTCAAACAAGCTGTTTAAAAACACATTTTTTTGCACTTTGCCAAAAAGGTGAAATCACCATGTCTTATACAATGGAGTGTAACTTCATTAAAATAAGTCCGATATTCATGATCTAAAATTCTAATGAAAGGGTACAGTGTAGCAAATATGATTAAAAAACCCGGATCTAATCTCATTGATTTTGATGATGAATTATTTTATTGAACTTTGGGCATCGATGGGTACTAATAATTTTGGGACAGCCTCTAGACACCATGTGAAGACTCAAAAGCAAGGCTTCAGCACCCAAGGGAAGCGCTCTGAACAGAACACCGAACCTCTGCGCTTGTGTTGTACATGAACAAAAAAAGCCCGGTGCATTGGCGCTGAAGGGCGACCGTTGGGACCACTTGCACGACCCTCTCACGTCCCAGCTATAGTTCCACTTGTGTCACCGAGGGGTTCTTGGATACTTTGATTTTAAAGATTTACCCTTTCGGGCAGCTGCATGTTATTGATATTATAATTTATTTTTAGCGCAGTGCAATCGCTGGCCTGATCGAGGCAGGGCCTTTATATTACATTACATGTGCTTTGAAGTACAATGATGCTAAAAAGCCTTATAATGAATTATGATTTTCATTTCAAGACTTATATTGTTGTTGTACAAAATCAGTGCAATTTGAGTAACCATACATACTGTTTCAAATCTTGGGTTGAAAAAAAGGTAATTTTAATTACTTATTTTCAACCCAAGATTTGAAAGGTTATTGACATTTTAAATATCGTATCTGTACTAGCAAATCTAGTTAGTGCAATAACATTGTAAGTGGCGAATACGATGTTATTGCACTCAGAATGCTATGAAAGCAGAGTGCAATACAGTACTGACGTAAGTGGTAGAACACGGTTATTGCACGCAACCGTAACGTTGTAGTGCAATTACGACAATATTTTTAAATAATTGCAAATTATCTAATTTCCTCTAGAACTTCAACATTAGTTTAAAATATGTGCAAATACATACTCTTTCAAAGTAAATGTTGCCAAAAATGTCACTTACGAAATTGTTGCACTCAGAAAAACTTGAAAATAGACGAGAGCAGAGTGCAACAACATCTTAAGTGGTAGATACGATGGTATTGCACTTAGAATGCTATGAAAGCAGAGTGCAACACAGTATTGACGTAAGTAGTAGACACAATGTTATTGCACGCAACCATAACATTGTAGTGCAATTACGACATTATTTTTAAATAATTAAAAATTATTTAATTCACTTTAGAACTTCAACATTAGTTTAAAGTGTGTGCAATTAATACTCTCTTAAAGTAAATGTCGCCAAAAATATCTCTTACGATATTGTTGCACTCGTGCGACGAAATGTTATTACAGAAGGGTATTCTACAACAACAAAAATGGCGATGGTACATTGTATTTGTACAGGGATATTGATCAGCAACCCCTGCATCACTAATCATACGAAGCAAAAGATGGCACGAACGAAACAGCAACACTTAAGTCATTCATCAACATTATAATGTAAGTAATTTTGCGAACAGTCACATGAAAATGATTTATCGTTGAATGGTTGCACATAGCAATCTAACTTAAACATTGTTCGACTACATTAGTCACATACACATGATTAATCGTTATATGGTTGCCGATAGAAATCCAATTAAAATACTTAGACTAGCACTATATACACAGCAATCTTCCAACGCGTTCAATTTTGTTATTGGCCTCAGAGCCATAGTATTCGATCTTGTTTATGAAATTCAATCTTTGAGTTCGTCCTGTGAACTGGTGTTTCTGTCAAATTGCATTTACCCCAAACACTTGCACACCACCATCAGATTAGAGGAAGCAGGTAAGCAGAGAAATGCAGATGACTCCATACGACCATTCATGACAATCAAAACCTATAGGTTGTAAACGGTTGACGGCGCCACAAAATAAATTTGAAGATACATATGATTTACTGAGTCTTTCTGGCATGATGACCTCTCTGACATACAACCTAAGAGGCCTAACATGTATCATATTTCTCTATAAGCAACCATTAATTATTGATACAGGGATGAGTCAAGGCATCCGGACTTGCGACCAAACGAGCTTACACTCCCGGCATGAAACATGCTGAAGGAACTGGAAGCGGAACGCAACGGGGAATCAATGTGATCAGAACATGAAACTGAAATATCTTCTAAGTGACTGATCGATTAATAACTGTTAATTATTTCATAATACACCTAACATGAAAAGTCCCTGTCTAGGTGCTTTGATGTTGTCTAATCCAACATCAGTAATCGGTACGAATAATCTGATATATATATTTAATGAGCATATTTCTTCTCCGTAGTCTGATACCTCATTCATAAACATCGAGTGGATATTTTGAAGTTATGATAGTTTCAATGACCACAACTACCAACAACATAATTGGGTGTCCCCCATAATTGTACTAAAATTGGGTTTGAATAGGATATGTATAATTACTTTGTGTGTGATAACGCATTGAATATGACTGTTACCCATATCCAGATACATGATTGGTTGAGGTAGTACACAGTGGACAATACAAATCAATGATGTTCCATAGGAAACCAATGCTAGTGCAACTTTGTTGTCGTTACTCAAAATACGGAGAATCATTTTTTTTATTTAATGTATATCTCAGATTTTTGGTACCGATTATTGATTTTGGATTAGCCAGCATCAAATCGCCTGGTCAGGGACCTTTTTATTAGGTGTAGGCCCTATATCTTTTTTTAAACCACCAAACAAACTTTAAAATAAACATTCATCATCATCCGTCGGCTGCAGAGCAGGCGATTACAAGATTTCTCCATGCAAGACGATCGGTAGCAAGTGCGGCAATCTGTTTTTCCTGGATTGCGCCTTCATTGTCCCCCAGTAATTGTCTTACATATCGTCGCTGTTCTGACATACCGGCACATCACTTTACTTAATTCTGTTATGAAATATACATTACAAAATGCGAAAAAGTAGGTTAATAAATTCCCGAAAATTAAAAACATACCTGTTCGATTTTAGTAAAGGTCTGTGCATTTTTCTAACTTAGATACGGTCAAGGTGGGTTCATGGGAATCCAACCTCAATTTAAGAATAGTGATAACAATTTCAAAAGATGGCACAATATTAAGTAACAAAGCATGTATGGTTGTACATATACCAGTATACCTGATCGCAGAAAGCCTCCTATTTAAAGGGGCATTAAGAGATACGTATAAGAGGGAGCCCTCAATTGTCATGGAAATCAGGTTTTGTGCACCTACGTGATACTTGGGCATATACCAACTATCATCTGAAACTGTTTACCTTAATTGCCCGTCTATCGTGTAACATTTCACGATTTGCTGCAACCGACTACACTCGTCCAAAGAAGTTCCTTGCCACTTAGTAAAGTCCAAATATTTCAAATTAATATTTAATAGAATATATATAATTGTATATCAAAATAAGCAGAAAGTAATCCTCTAACAGTTTAACGTGGAATTTAGACATGATCATTCATGCATGGCAGATCCCATTCACTTGACAATGGCAAGGTCTGTGGAAGAAGATTGTAACAAATTGGATAATCCCTCCATTCAAATGTTAATGTTAATGATTGAACTCAATATGAACCTTACCATTGCTTAATGAATGTGCTCAGCCATGCATGAATGCGTACATCTTACTTTCATACAGACTAGATAGAGAATTATTGTCTGCTTATTTTGACATGCAATTGTTTAATTTATATTAAATATTTATGTGAAATATTTGAACTTCAATATTTGAACTATCTAGCGACCTTCATTCAACCCTTTCCCCACAAATTATTACACTTCAGAGTTCCTACGTACCTTATCTACTGGAACAATTCATTTTTTCCAAATTTCACTTTTCTCGGCGATCTCTCAGTGCCCCTTTTATCTCTATTTGGCAATAATCTAATGAGGTCAATGCATTTAACTAGTAAACAAATAACATTGTGCAAATACAGTTTCCTACCTTAAATTGAAATGAGGATTGATGCTTGTAACTCAACCTTGCAGCGTTTGATGGTGGAATGAGAAATACGATACATTTGTTAATTGCCATTCTTTTTTTATAAGATTTTATGGATACGGTTTGAAGAAAATAAATGTCATGTATCTCTTTTAATATAAATTCATCGCTTTTTATATATAATTTGTATGATTGAAAAACAGGAAAATACAAACGTTATGTGAATGTGATTGTTTTAGTGGTTATAGAATAAGACAGAAAAGCATTCACCTCCTATCATCGCGGTTGGATGCGAGGGTGCAATCTGGTTCTGTACGTGTTGTTCATGAGAGGACGTCTCATCTAGAGTGGATTTATATAAAGGTCAAGAGGCAATTCCTAATCTTATCCATCGTTTCGAGAAGTATCTTTATGTTCAACCCTTTTACCTGCGAAAAATTGTGTTTAAGCCATGTGCGCCACAAGCATAGACGAAGACTTTGTTGGACAGATTTCATATTCCCTGCAATTTCTGATAAAATGACAACCCACTGCGGCACTTGTCTCATAAAGTTAAATGATTGAATGAATTGTCACGTATACTCCCGGTCAAATCCCCGCCCCAGCATTATGATTAGAGCATTGTTATATCGCTTAGAATAACAAGTTATAGGGGGTGAGTAAACATATCCAAGTTCCTTGTTTCAGTGGTTTTTAAAACAGAAATAATCGAAATAACTAAATTTAATGAAGACATGAATATTACATATTTTTAGCTATTTCAATATATTGGTCATTTCGTTATGTGCATTTCTCCAAAAAAAGGTAATATCCAACTTTTTTCCACGGAATATATGTTAACGCGTATTATAAAAGCGATCTCAAACGCCTCCTATTTAATATATTTTGAAAGAATCCAAAGTGGTCGATGTATTTTAATCATTGAGTAAAAAACACTATTCAAATACAGTTTTCTCCCCTAAACAGACATGAATAGTGAAGCGTGTAACTCAACCTTGCAGCGATCCCTGTGGACTGAGAAATGCGATACTTTATTATTGAATTATCATTCTTTTTATTATAAGCTTGCATAAAGTTCGAAGAAAAAAGTATCTCTTAAGTTATCAATAACATAACAGCACATGTCGCGATGTCGCTGACAGATATTCTGAAGAATTTTGACGACACGGTCGCAGTGATATTATAATAATGAACTTGCCGTACGTATTACTTACGGAATGTTTTCGAAGAGTGAAATTATCAAAAAAAATACGACAGCCCATGAAGCCTAAATCTGTATTGTAATTAATTACAACTATCATATATTTGTATATCGTATTTGCTTTCACATGATAGTTAAACACGGTTTTAAGCTAAACACACGTCTAACTTTGATTTTAGACACATCGTTTAACTAGACGTATTTCTCGAAAATGTGTTGAAATTAAACACGCGTCTAACTTACTAAAAGTGGCTAATGGATATGGTGGTAATTTAAAACGCGTTTAACTAATTTTTTCTTTTCTTTTCTTTTCTTTTCTTTTCTTTTCTTTTCTTTTCTTTTCTTTTCTTTTCTTTTCTTTTCTTTTCTTTTCTTTTCTTTTCTTTTCTTTTCTTTTCTTTTCTTTTCTTTTCTTTTCTTTTCTTTTGATAATTACATTAAAGTAAACCAAATTGAAAGAGCAAGTGGGCGTATAGATTGTCCTGTTCGATATCCAATCGCTTTTCCGTTGTTATTGCGTGTTTGTGTTCATAGTGTACCATTTTATCTCTGATATGGCAACAGTCGGGTATTTCCATATTATTACATGCTAGAGGAAGACACTGGGTGGCTCATAGCGGTAATCCAAAACGACAGAATGGTGTTGCAGCGTGGCGCAGTAGCCAATCGCCACAATTTCAAGAGATGTATCTCTTGTGACAGACCATTCGAAGAGTAAGGTAAACATCCAATACGGACTTGGCCATCATATATATCACACCTACGAATCCCCACATGGTCTTATGAAAATATAGAACGGTTTGAATGGTTATATGGCACTTTAGCCATATGAGCAAGCCTGCATATGAGTCATATGTTACTTCATCTAGCAATAATCTGAAGACGAAGTCTACGTTCTATTTTAAGAACAATGTCGTTTTAAAGACATAATAACAAGTGCACTAATTGAGCTTTGCTTCTCGAAAAACAAACAGACAAACAAAACACAACTTTGCAAACAATTCATGTTAACCTATTGGTATTATACTACTAAAAAAAAGAAGTAAACAGAACTGGACAAATATATGGCTCTCGTAGATACATTATATCTATGTAAACATTTGAAGTATTAGTATGGAAATGGACGATATTTATCGGGATATAATATCTGCAATCAAATCAGCAGGTCGGCTTCTGGTTTCAAAACTCATCGTTTAAAATAAGCTGTTCGGACCACGACCTAATCAGGCCATACACTCTTAGAAAAAAGGATGCTTCAGGGGTTCTTGGCTGTCCCGCATATGGAACCCTCAGGGATAAAGGTTCTTTTAATTTAAAGAACCCCCAACACTTCTGTAGAGAACCTTTAGAGGTTCTAAAGACGCATTTTTTTGTTCTTTATGAACCTTTAAAGGTTCTTTGTGGAACCTATAAAGGTTCTTTAAAGGGTTCCATATACGGGACAGCCAAGAACCCCTGAAGCACCCTTTTTTCCAAGAGTGTACATGTTTTCAACTTTCGACATTACGATCCCATTCCTTAAAAGTTTGAAACTATCCTAACCAAGCTTTTCAAGTCTTTTCAGGGTAATAAATCTCCCCCTCCTACACCAAATCTCTCATTTATTTCACACCACCTGTTTATTGATGTTGGTCCGGTATCATTCCTTGACCTTGGATAATTTGCTGGGTGGAACTAGAAGCCCAAAGTGTGACTTTGGAAAGTTAGTGTGTTAAGCATAAGAAATTCAAACTTATAATTTATTATAAAACTAGTGATATTTCAGATTTTGTAAAATTAAAAGATCAAATCTCGAAAGAAGTCACAATAAAGTATCCATAGAGCAGATGTTCTAGGTATACTTTAAAAATTAGCCCAATGCGGCTGAAAATATGGCAAGCTATATGGCAAGCCATATGGCACGATTGTAGACTACCTTTTGCTGAAACACAAGTCTCCCGGCATTTGGTCAATGGGTGTTGGGTCTTCAAATTCTTGATTGGAACTACGTACAATCCCAAAGTGTGACTTTTGAAAGTAGTTGTGTTAATCGGGGCTGAAAGTCAACATTTGCAAAACATGTGGCAACACTGTAGAATGCCTTGTGGCTATGCAATGTCCCGACATGTGGTCCAGGGTGTGGGTGTCCATGGTACAAGCACTAACTTCATGGCTTGTCAACCTGTCAAAAATATATCACAAAATATACAGGTAAATACTGGCCGCAAATATTCATTATATGTCTAAAATCCAGTCAAAATGTTTATGTTCCCCCTCTAACAAGCGATCCTCTGCGCACCATCAATTTTCTTCAAGTCAGTTGAACCCCCTTGTTAAACCCCTTTAACATGTTTAGTGGACATGAGGCTTGTCAAATATCCAGCGTTATTTCGGAACCGTTTAATCATTCGTTGTGACTGTTTGTTATTAAAATGCAAATATGTTCTCCGTGTCGGAATTTATTATCACGATTGGAATCCCCAGTGTAAACAGCGGAAAGTTCCACAAAAACAAGTTATACACATTTTAGGACGCAATGTAGACCTGGGGGTTTACCATTTCACTACAATTATCACAACCTTATATCGCCGGCATGCGATTTCTTCCGTTAGCGAGGTGCCCTAATAATATAAGACTATTGAATTTACAGTCGGCGTTTCCTACACACATTGGACATTGCATTCTCCAATGAAATAAGGATAAGGTGGAAAAGTTGGTTATGGATTTTTTTTCGGATTTGATTGCAGATTTGAATTATTTATGTAGGCCTACAAGATTGTCAATCAATTTGCAGGCGTTGATACATAGTTTAACAAGAAGTATTACTTTCCGTTTTACAGATCTAACTGAGAAACATGCACTCTCAGAACAAAGGTTAAAATCTTTAACCATGTTGGTTAACATTTTAACCAACGGGAGGTTACCAGGTGAACCACACAATTGGTTGGTTGAAACCGCAACCAACAGCTGTTGGCTACACTTTAACCTGTGGTTGGTTACAATTTGTAATCATTTGTTGGTTAATATGTTTAATCAACAGTAGTTGGTTAAATAATGTTGGTTACACTTTTTTTGTTGCTAAACTTTAACCCAGACAACATTACAATATTGATGTTTCATTGGCCCAATATTCAATATTGGCGCCAACCCGTGGCCAGGACTTGGCAAAGGGCAAAGGACAAGGGACAGGACAAGGCAAAGGACAAGGCACAAGATCCTAGCCAAAAGGCCGGGAGCGATAACTTGTAAAGCGGCCGCATTTTTTAGACCACGTCAGAATTTGTATACAAAATCAATCGTGTTATTTTCCGCCCCTAGTATATAGTGCCAATTATTGGACCAATATTGGTTACCAGCATAATGCCAATTGAAGAACGCCAATGTAAAACCAATGTTGGTTCAATATTGGTTTGGCAACATGATGCCAATTGAAGAGCGCCAATGTAAAACCAATATTGGTCTAATATCGGGCACAATATACCAGGGGCGGAAAATAACACGATTGATTTCATATACAAATTCTGACGTGGTCTAAATAATATGCGCAAAATATTTTCTCGCCATTGATTTTTTTGGCGGGAATCTTGGTATGACCTATTGTTGGTTAAAATCATGATGCCTTAACCAACGTTGAATAAACTAAAACTGAATTATATTTCTACTCTTTAACCAACGCAGTATCAAAAGTAATTTTTAACCAACGCTTTATTTTTAACCAATGTAGTATAGCCTACTTTTTAACCAACATTCTTTTAACCCATGGTTTTTTAATACCTGTTCTGAGAGTGTGGTTCATGATACATTATTCATTTTCGAGAGCCCGTTATTTCTCCCAGATTTTTAAGCTCAATCCAAGAACTGAAATAATGAAGTTTACACAAATGCAACACATATTTACAGATGCTTGTTGCATTTGGGTTTATAATGTGTAATGCCGCATTGCAGCAGTCCTATTTAAAAGCGCAATTGGGCTTATGATTGTTTTTGTACAAATCCGATTGTTTGTCTCTTGTTATTGCGTGTTTGTGAATATCTTATCAAAATTATCTTTGAAATGACAATGATGGTGATTCCTTTCATATTGCAAGCTAGAGGAGGACATGGGTGAGTCTTAGCGGTAATCCCAAAAGATTCAGCGATGTTGTAGCGCTGTGCATTAAGCCAATCATCACAATCTCAAGTGCTTTCATAGTGAAAGACCGGCCAAAGAGTAGGGTAACCATTAAAGGCGGACTTCGCCATCATATATACTACACCTATGAATCCCCACATGCTCTTAAGAAAATATCAAACAGTTTGAATTGTTATATAGCACTTTAGCCAAGTGCGTCATATGCTAACTCTTCTAATAGACTTTTATTTTGAAGACGACGTTTTAGTTCTAATTTAAGTAGTTATAACGAAATAGTTTCAAGTGCGCAAGTATAACTTTGCTTTTCCTGACAAAAATCACTATTCTATCAACAATCCATGTTAAACCATTCGTAATGTCACTTAAATAAACCTACTGTAAAAGGAGCTGGAAAACCTCATGGAAATCATTATACTTGTGTATGGTACCCTATGCAAGTGTGGAAATGACGGCATTTGTTAATAGGTATAACACACTTAAATTTGAAATACATGGCTGGTGTCATTTTAAAGAACGTGAGTGTATTTTTAATTTGGTGCAAGAATCATGTTAATCCAGTGGCGTAGCTATTTTTGTGATATTGTGGGGGCAAGAAATGAAAGTGAACCGACAAGATTGTTCTGACAAAAGATATACGCGCGTAGATACATTTTGGCTCTAAACAAGCTTGTACCCA
Organism: Ophiura sarsii; assembly: GCA_035610835.1. NCBI lineage: Eukaryota > Metazoa > Echinodermata > Ophiuroidea > Amphilepidida > Ophiuridae > Ophiura > Ophiura sarsii. The sequence goes on along the minus strand of CM069446.1, from coordinate 4,852,237 downwards.
CAAAAATTGTATTATGGGGGCATATGCGCCCGTAGCGCGCGAATATTTTCCATCTGTGTACTTTTGACCATCATAATTCCATGATTCCTCTTGTCAAATGAACCGACAGTGCCAACCGACACGACGTCAGTATTGGGGGGGGGGGGGGGGGGGGGGGGGGGGGGGGGGGGGGGGGTGGGAGGGGAATTGTCCAGCTAATTAAATATGCGTAACTAAATATGTCAAGTTCTGTGACTAGTTAACTAATGACATTTTAGTGTGATGGTTACCTGTTTGTTTGTTTGTTAGCTTGTTTACACGGTCGGTCCATACGGACACACGCTCAAGCAAAATGCTCGGACCAGGCTTAATAAGCCTATATGCTAAGATGTATATTTTAAACATACAATCAGTTCGATATCTAATCAAATATGCAGATTAGCTAATTAATTATTCAAATCTCAAATATGCAAATTAGGTACCTAACGCCATATTTGTTTGACATGAATATATTCCCAAATGCATTGATAATATGTGTCACCATGTTTAACAACATCCATTACTTTTGAATTGTAACCATGGTAACATTGTATCAAAATATGCATGATGCTTGTGCGTTGCATTATCGTTTTGAACTTGCATTATCGTTTTGAAAATCCAATTGTACATGTACCAATACAGGGTGAGTCAAATAGACTGCAATAGTGCAAAGAAGCCATTTTGTTTTCAAAACCAAAATGAATTTTAAAAGTTTAAACGTTGCAAGAATGATATATTTAATCCTAACTTTGCGTGAACAAATGAAGTCGATATCATTTTCTGTTTGCCTTTGGTGATCCTTTTGACCAGTGCACCCATTTCACACGTTTGTCCATGAGATACCCCAAATATGCATCAGATCAGAAAATGTGCCTCTCATTCAAATTTGGAAACTTGAGTTCATTTGTGATGTTATTGGAATTTGATGCATCCTTTCTTGTTTACATGTGAGTTAGCATAATCAATTATAATCATACCCATCCTATGAAAGCGTATAATGTTCTAAATTTTAATAAAAAACTGAAATTTTCCATTTTTGTTGTTGGCGGGATATTCAAATATGAAAATGCCATGTGTGCCATTTCAAATGAAAATCACTGTGCTCGTGGACAAACAGGTACGTTTGGTTGTGCAGCAAAGAGGGTCACCAAAGACAAACGAAAAATGCCATCGACTTCATTTTTTCCACACAAAGTTAGGATTAAATACATCATTCTTGCAACGTTTAAAAAGCTTTAAAATTCATTTTGGTTTTGAAAACAAAATGGCTTCTTTCCACTATTGCAGTCTTTTTGACTCACCCTGTAGATTCCTTGGAATGTGTAGTACAAGTTAGAATGTCTACTCTTTTTCGAATGTGCCGCAAAATAAGGTATGTTGCCCCAAAATGGGGTATGTTGAGTTATTCTGGTTATAATATGAACATATGCACGAAGAAATGTATTGCAATAGTTCCCCAATAATACGGATATGTTCCTGCCTTGGTTGGTTGGTTGGTTCGGTCCTGTCATGACTGACAGCTCGTGACCTTACAGATACTACGCCACAAATAACGATTTTCAGCAAAGGAGTAACAATCACGGAGAGGGTGTCCAGTAATCAATTTTATTTGGTCATTCCACCGGGAACGAGGTCTGCCTCTCTTGCGCTTCCCTTCAATCATGCCTTGCATGATCATCTTCTCTAGGTTGTTACCCTTGCGAGGTGAAATATGGCCGAAGTAGCTCAGCATTTGGGTGTTAATAGCATGAAGAAGTCGTTTAGACACCCCTATTTCTTCAATAATACTGGCATTGGTCCTTCTCATTGTCCATACGATACGAAGCATACGCCTCCAACACCAACCTGCCTTAGATGTGATCAATTGTTATACGATGGCCAATCTCCATTGATTGACCATTCGATATTCGTCTTAAAGGTAGATGACCCGATCACATTTTCATAACACATATTTTTCTCAAACATATAAGAGATTTTCATATCATATGAAAGATCATATTTTTCTAATTAACATACTGAAATTTGACGGTCCAAATCAGTATGATTACGAAGAAATCAGTGAAATAGCATCGAATTACCGCGAAAGGTGGTAACCACCAATATAGTTTGTGTACAACTCAATGGGCACATTTCACGGCATCTTGTGCGTCTAAAATAAGAACCAATAGAGTTATGCAACTCAAACTTTGGAATACGACTTTCTTAAGGATGACCTTTCATGTAGAATAGAAAACTTTAGGTTGAAAATCGGAACATCTACCTTTAATGTTCCCGGAAGATAGGCACGTACAGATTAACATTATGACATATTATTATCTTAAAGACAGTTGAACTTCTGGCCTGGACACGAGACTTGTCTAATATCAAGCGTTTGTTGCAATGAACAACTCGTTTCGCCTCGTTTGAATTTATAAACACGATCGTAATCCCCATTGTATTATCAGAAAACTCCACACAAACAGAGCTTAGACATTTTAGGAATCCCTGTAGATGTACAGGTTGCCTTTTCAAAGAATTATAACTTACACGTTATATGCCCGGTGTGCCCTATTCAAAGACAACTGAATTAACAGCCGGCCATATTCCCACACACAAATGGAACCTGCTACCATATAACCGAAAACATTACAAAGTTTTTTATGAACCAAGCTTTAAAATGACGTATTTTCACTTGTAAATTGATTGTTCCTTTGTACCTTAAAAGTCAATGTTTCAATTGAAATGCATCTCTTTGGTTTTAGATGTCCTATGTGGTTTTAACCCTACGCGATGAGCCCATTTTATAAAATTTATTTTAGTTGTCCGAACAATTGGCCCCGAAAGAGCAAATAAATAAAGAAAAGTGGACCAAAAACTCCATAACAAAAATATATAGACTATTCGCATTTTTGCATGTCGCATAGGCCTACCTATAAACTTTATTTTTGTGTGGGTAATTTTGTTTTTTAAATACACAGTTCTATTAAAAATACGTTACAATAAACTGTACCACATGCACTTATACCGGTATTGCTTTTTCAATCACGTTGGTAGTTGTGAGAGATTAACATAATAAACGCTCTCATTATTCTGCTTAAAGGCAAATTAAGTGGTGTTGAAAATTTTAGATGTTTAAAAATTTACTTCAGAATTCAAGATGAACATTAAAAATGGCCATTACTGTTGTTTCTACTAGCAAAAACACAGCAAAACTTGATTAAAACAATATCATCGCTATTTATTGAAAAACGCCCTCTATGCAAATATGGTTCACGTTATGTATCAAGCGTACTGCAGGGGGATACTGTCGGACGTAAAATGCTCGTCCCGTGGGACGAGCATTTTTTGAATCGACGTTTTCTTGTACATAGAGGGCTGATTTTTTTTAATACTTATAGGTGTAAGTTCATAAGGTGTAAGTTCATATAAAAATATACTAATCCCAGTTTTTATCATAATTGAGGGCGCATCCTCCAACACATCCCTTAGTGCTCCTTTAAGACAGCTCCATTCGCCAGTGATTTCCATTTGTTTACGATTAAGACAAATTGATCATGTGTTTGGCAACCTACGATATGGTTGCGAACAGACCGTGATACATAATGATGTTGTTTTGGATAGAAAAATGCTTAGAATATAATATAATTGCTGAGCTTTTTCACTCTCACGGCCTGCCAAACTTCTTCTCCGCGACAATAAATATCGAATGAGCCCCTGAGAAGACGTCTTGTTACCGGATTTTTGTAACTCACTACTTTAGTTATGTTTTACAACATTACCGCTTTCAGAAATCTTTCACTATTTAACCGGCTTTCACTTGCGGTGAAATGCTGTATCACCTCAGGCATAAGAGGACTATTTATCAAGCGTTATAGAACATATCGGCTATAAGTTAATGATCTGTTCTACATTCAGCAACATTTGTACTGTATGTGGAACCATGTTACAACCTGCACGCGTTATAATGTCTACTTTAAATTTGACATTTTTTGAAGTCAAGAGGTCTGTCGTTTTCCTTAAATCAATTCGCCAATCGCTGTTATGTATCCACATTGTTAACGCTCTCGTAAGCGTATCAAATCGTGCAAAACATAACAAATCAGGTTTGCTACCGTAAATTGTAATGCTTTATTGTCATAGTTTATTTTATGTGGATATTTCAATTTTAACTGAAACTAACAATAACCTTGTATCTGACTTGTAATGGCGCTTATGTTTTTATTCAGCTTGTTCGTTTTTGCTTTGTCTGATAAAAATGGAAAATGATATCATAATAAAGAATTTTAAAACATTAATCTATGTAGCTTATCTTTTATTGTATAAATATACATTAAAGTTTCTCAGAATATTCTAAAGCTGTATATATAGACAAGAATATTTGAATGTAGAATGCTAGAGTATCCATGCTATTTCTTTTATGTTGTTAGCATTATACGGGTTATAATATTGTTTTCTCCACCACGAATGTGAATAAAGCGCTCCAGTTTCATTACATGAATTGCCTTGCTCTGACACGTGCAAACTAATAAGTAAGTGTGCTGAAATTCAATAGGATCCTGTCATCAAACAAAACATTTATTTATAGCTTGTTATTTATGCCAGCATCCAATCTCCTTGTTGCTTAATTTTGTTGAACGAATGCTAAAAAACTAACGCTTGATTCTTTTAAAGTTACTAAACAAAAAACCCTTAAATCATCTCCGGTAATATCAAGCGATGTGTATGTAATTGGCAACACATAGCTATGCATTTTATCGAATGAGCCCCTGAGAGTCGTCTTGTAATACCGGATGTTTGTAACTGACTACTTTAGTTATGTTTTACAACATTACCGCTTTCAGAAAGCTTTCACTACTTAACCGGCTTTCACTTGCGGTCGTAATGCTGTATCACCTCAGGCATAAGAGGACTATTTATAAAAGCGTTATAGAACATATCGGCTATAAGTTAATGATCTGTTCTACATTCAGCAACATTTGTACTGTATGTGGAACCATGTTACAACCTGAAAGCGTTGTGACTCTTTATATTGGATTTTTTTAAGTCAAAGGGCCACTCCCGGGGGGGGGGGGGGGGGGGGGGTACTCGGATTTGGTTTGGTCGGGAGTGTGCCGCTGGAGATTCAAAACCCATACCCATTTTTAGGGGTGATTTTTGAAAAATCGGTACCCATTTTGCTTCATTTTAGACCAAATTTTCGCAAATTATCGGGAAAATAGACCTAATTTTTGCAATTTTTTGCGAAAATAGACCTAATTTTTGCAAATTTTCGCGAAAATAGACGAACATTTCGCGAAAATAGACCCATTTGTAAAAAGTGACCCCATTATTAGGGATTTCAAGCACAAAATCATACCCCATGTTTAGGGATTTTGTGCCCCAAAAGCTAACAATTAGAGCGGCACACCCCCTTATACCGTCTTGGGTGAGTACCCCCCCCCCCCGGGGGTCCACTCACCTTCCTTAATCCAATTCGCCAATCGCTGTTATGTTTCTACATTGTTAACGCTCTCGTAAGCGTATCAAAACGTGTAAAACATAACATATCAGAGTTGCTACCGTCAATTGTAATGCTTTATGTGGATATTTCAATTTTAACTGAAACTAACAATAACCTTGTATCTGAATTGTAATGGCGCCTATGTTTTTATTCAGCTTGTTCGTTTTTGCTTTGTCTGAGTTCACCAAAACTGGAGAAAAAAAATGCAAAATGATATCATAATAAAGAATTTTAAAACATTAATCTCTGCAGCTTATCTTTGATTGGGTAAATAGTCATTACAGATTTTCAGAATATTCTAAAGCTGTATACATTATATACGAGTAGACAAGAATATTTGAATGTAAAATGCTAGAGTATCCATGCTATTTCTTTTATGTTGTTAGCATTATACGGGCTTATAATATTGTTTCTCCACCACGAATGTGAATAAAGCGCTCCAGTTTCATTACATGAATTGCCTTCCTTTGACACGTGCAAACTAATAAGTAAGAGTGCTGAAATTCAATAGGATCCTGGCATTAAACAAAACATCTATTTATAGCTTGTTATTTATGCCAGCATCCAATCTCCTTGTTGCTTAATTTTGTTGAACGAATGCTAAAAAAGTAACGCTTGATTCTTTTAAAGTTACTAAACAAAAAAACTTAAATCATCTCCGGTAATATCAAGCGATGTGTATGTAATTGGCAACAAATAACTATGCATTTTGATCTTTTATAAAAATTAAAAAAAATATTCAGCACCAATTACTTTCAATAATGTCTTTTCATATGTATAAGCCTCTACATAGCTTAGTGGCTTAGAGGTTAACATTTCACTTCGGTACCGTGGAGTTTCTAGAATCTAGATGGTCTGAAATTAAAGGAGCATTGGGAGATTACCGTGAGGGCTATTCCTCCATTCAATGTGTGCTCATTAAAGCATTTGGCTTTTCCATTTATTAATGGTACACCCCCTATAGAAGGCAAACATATTTTTACAGAAAATGTTGGGAATTCCCACTGCAAAATGTTGCTGCCTTCTATAGGGGTTTGACCAACACTGCTTCAAAAATTGGGAATTCCCAGGTTGTTTTTTTGTTTTTAAAATTGGGAGTTCCCATGACTTCTATAGGGGTGTGAGGCATGCAACTTTTTTTTTTTTGAATTCCCAGGTTGCTTTTTGTTTTTAAAATTGGGAATTCCCCTGCCTTCTATACGGGTGTGAGGCATGCAATTTATTTTGGGGGAATTCCCAGACTGCTTTTTGTTTCAAAAATTGGGAATTCCTATGCCTATATATAAGGGTGTGAGACTTTTTTTTTGGGTGGTGGTGGGTGTGGGCTGGCACAGGAACAGAGTGCAGAGTTGAGAGGGTGGGGCTTATATATTGAAGTGGCAAGAATGTGTGGACGGGAGTTGGGGAATTTGGTGAGGCAAAACCACGGTGTAATTTGGTGAGGATAGTGCAAATCAGTGAGTGTGTGGGGGTGCGTTAACCTTATTTCTCCGTTGATCAAAGCGACGCCTAATTTGCATGAACGATAGAGGAAATAACGGACGTGTGATTTTAAGTACATTCCAGTGAAATTGGCTAACAATTGGCTCCAAAACAGCAAAACACCTCTCAAATTTGGCTCACAAATGCCACTAGAATTGCACGATATTGTGCGTTGCGCGAACTACCGCGTAATCAAACCGTGTGGTAGCGCGTCGCGTACATGTAATTGTTGCGGAAGGGCTCACTGCCGCGGCACTACGCACTCCTACACATGGTGCATAAGCCACACGGGAAATGGTTATAGGCCTGTTGGTTAGGGGTTATGGTGTGCTGTACGATAGAGGACGGTGCAATACTAACGAATTATGATTTATCCTGGAAGGTTGCATTTACATGTCTATAAATACTACATTGCTATTGGTTAGAGTGTCTGTACGTTAAACATCTACATCTTTCTTTAACACAATAACAACGTGTTCTAATACTTTTGGTTTCTAGTGTACTTTCAAACTTTATTTCCATCATTAGGTATAAGGTCAAGAGGCAACGCGCCTTCCTTACTAATCCACCGTTCCGAAATGTATCTTTATTTTCAACCATCTACCTGCTAAACATGTAATAGCGAGTCTCACGCCAGAAAAAAAGGACTGCTTGACATTTGAGATCCCAGCGCGCCTTGATGGTGGCGGCTTTATAGAACGTAATAAAACGATGTGTTTGCTGTGAATGCAATTTTGATTAGCAAAACTATATTCATTTGAATTCTCAACAAATGGACACCAAATTGTCCTGACATTTCAGGTATTTTCCAAAATAATTTATTTTTTGTAATTTTTGAATTAGAACATTTTATTTGAAGTTCTCGTTAAAAATAACCAATTACCAAAAATAAACTTTCATTTTTTATTTTTTAGTGCGCGCCGGTTTTGAGGACGCCCCCGCTCTCAGGCTTTTATTTTACAAACCCCCCCCCCCCCCCCCCCCCCCCCCCCCCCCCCCCGCTCTCAAACTTTACGCCCCCAGCTTTGTCACTCTCACGGCCTGCCAAACATCTTTTCCGCGACGAGAAATAGCGAATGAGCCCCTGAGAAGTCGTCTTGTTACCGGATTTTTGTAACTCACTACTTTAGTTATGTTTTACAACATTACCGCTTTCAGAAAGCTTTCACTATTTAACCGGCTTTCACTTGCGGTGTAATGCTGTATCACCTCAGGCATAAGAGGACTATTTATAAAAGCGTTATAGAACATATCGGCTATAAGTTAATGATCTGTTCTACATTCAGCAACATTTGTACTGTATGTGGAATAACGATGTTACAACCTGCACGCTTTATAATGTCTACTTTAAATTTGACATTTTTTGAAGTCGAGAGGTCTGTCGTTTTCCTTAAACCAATTCGCCAATCGCTGTTATGTATCCACATTGTTAACGCTTTCGTAAGCGTATCAAAACGTGCAAACATAACAAATCAAGGTTGCTACCGTCACTTTGAATGCTTTATTGTCATAGTTTATTTTATATGGATATTTCAATTTTAACTGAAACTAACAACAATCTTATCTCTGACTAGTAATGGCGCCTATGTTTTTCTTCAGTTTGTTCGTTTCTGCTTTGTCTGAGTTCACCAAAACGGAAGGTAAAAAATGCAAAATGATATCATAACAAAGAATTTTAAAACATTAATCTAAGTAGCTAATCTTTGATTGGATAAATAGTCTTTCAAGTGTCTCAGAATATTTTAAAGCTGTATATGTAGACAAGAATATTTTCATGTAAAATGCTAGAGTATCCATACGCTATTTCTTTTATGTTGTTAGCATTATACGGGCTTATAATATCGTTTCTCCACCACGAATGTGAATAAAGCGCTCCAGTGTCATTGCATGAATTGCCTTCCTTTGACACGTGCAAACTAATAAAAAGTAAGTGTGCTGCAATTCAATAGGATCCTGGCATCAACCAAAATATCTATTTATAGCTTGTTATTTATGCCAGCATCCAATCTCCTTGTTGCTTGATTTTTTTAAAGTTACTAAACACAAAATCATCTCCGGTAATATCAAGCGATGTGTATGTAATTGGCAACTAGGCGCTAGATTGGAATTTGGTTGAAGCAAGTTATGCGGTGAGCGATGCTGATAATGTCGATTTTTGTGTGTTTTACAACCAGCTTCATGTTCGCACACAAACATAAATAAATTAGTCGGGCATATATATGAGGGGGGGGGGGGGGGGGGGTTACCTTGTCAGGATGTTGTTACCAAAACATAATTTTGGTATGTGAAGGATTTATTCAAGATGGCGTCCAAAGTGGAAAACTCGACATTTACCTCTTTTAAATCCAGAGGAGTCGTAAGGATTGGGCTGAGATGTATTCACTGATGTCTGAAAAACACACACACGCAACTGGACATCATGAAAGCAAAGCTCATTTCATTTAAGCTAAAATGGTTTAAAATTTGCACGACTTTACCAGTTTTTAGCAATATGAGGCAAAATACTTTTGGTTTAAACTTTGTGATTATTCATCATGCAGACATGGTTGAACCAGGAAGGGAACAAATGTCGTTCGCATTAAATTGCAAGGGAAAACAATTGCTGCCGATTTGCCTCAAAATGACGGATACCCTAAAATGTGTCTCGATTTGATTTTTTGTATATGATTTTACGCCAAACTGTTCAAATTTCATGAAATGAAATATATCAATCAAAATGTATGGTGAAAGTACAAATAGTGGGATGTATGTATTAGACCACTAGACCACCATATCCTTTACTTTGACTTTGTCAACATATCTAAATAAAAAAATGGCCGCTAAAATGGCAACATTCCATAACATGGCATATCAACCAACATGTATGATGAAAGTATAGTTTTAACAATGGGATGTAAGTGTTAGAAAACTAGTAACTCATATCCAGTATTTTTGCTTTTTGGTTTTATCATACTTTAAATCCAAGATGGCTACCAAAATGGCCGTTGTGATTGTAAGAATAGTCGGTACACACAGAAAACACTATGTAAAAAAAATACACAATCTGTGTAAAAATAGAACTCCATAGTACTATGTAAACAGTTGTGTAAGGGGCCATATCCAAACTCTCAGTGATTTTAAAGCATTTTTCTACCGATTTTACCCCGGTATTCCAACGAAATAGAATGAAATACCGTTGGAATACCGGGGTAAAATCGGTAGAAAAATGCTTTAAAATCACTGAGAGTTTGGATATGGCCCCTAAAGCTTTTGCATAGGAATTTACACAAGCTTGGGTATATATTACATGTTTTATGCAAACTCTTACATAATAATTATGGAGTTCTATATTTACATACTTTTTTACATAGTGTTTTCTGTGTGTAAGAGTGTAATATAATCCAAAAATAGATATTGCATAATAGTGTATATTGCATCACATTCACCAAATAGTATACGCTAAACTGATAAGATATTATGACCAATTTGTGTGATAATTTTGATTTCGTATCACTTTCCAAAGCCCATACATATTACGCAAAACCTTGAGTGGCCCTGATATTCGAAAGCGTATAACATAACATAACATAACATAACATAACATAACATAACATAACATAACATAACATAACATAACATAACATAACATAACATAACATAACATAACATAACATAACATAACATAACATAACATAACATAACATAACATAACATAACATAACATAACATAACATAACATAACATAACATAACATAACATAACATAACAATGAGCATAACGCTCTTACCCATTATACAATGGTGCCACAGCGCTTAACAAAATTGAAACATAAACTAAAAAACAGTGTTAAAATCACTTGCACTATGACGGTAGAATAAGTGCGTTTTTAACACCTTAATTAATTGAGTCAGTGATGATTCGTATGTTGCACCACAAAACGGTATTTGGAATCATGACATTTATGGAATATTGCGTTCACATTGAATAAACTACGTGTTTGTGCATTGCATTTTGTGATTGTCAAATTGTGCTTCTAAGGAACAGCCTTGGCAACTCTGTACTGGCAACACTAGCATGATAATCATGCATTAGGGGTAAATGTTGATAGTCCCACTGTGCTTCTAAGTGACTGCATCGGCAACTTTGTACTGGCAACACAAGAATGATAATCATTCATATGGGGAATAGACGTAAACAGTATACTTTGAAAAAAAAATGCTTTGAACAGTACGAAATTCAAGGCAATTACCATAACTTGTGTAAATATCGACATTATTAAAAATATCAGTTGTGGAGTGATACAATTTGGTTTTTTTACACTGACGTATCAATTTATCGTACGTTCCAACAGCATATGTATACATTAACGTGACGCTAAGGCAACCCTGCATATATTTATAAAATAATTTTGAAATCAAGAATAGATAAATGTGGTTGCATGGTAGTACCTTTAGGCCCATGACATTTCAGAATATATCAATATTCAATCTCAAGAGGTCAATGTATTTTAATAAGTGAGCCAAAAATGTTGTTCAACAATTATTTCCTATCCTAAATCTAAATGAGATTTTGAGAGCAGTTGCTTTCAATAAGGAAACAATGACAGTCTCCTGCTGCATCATGCGTGTTATGCAGCTAATCTTATTTATCAAAATAGTATTCAATCCCAATCGTTACTATTCGATGCTTTGCTGCCATCGGATGTTGAACGTGTCGTTCATAGAAGTCATCTAATCTTGATTGGTATTTGTATAAGGTCAAGGGGTAACGCGCCTTCCTTAACCTAATCCACTGTTCCGAAATGTATCTTTATTTTCAACCATCTACCTGCTAAACAGGTTAGCGAGTCTCACGCCAGAAAAAGGACTGCTTGACATTTGAGATTCCAGCGCGCCTTGATAGTGGGGGCATTATAGAACGTAATAAAACGATGTGTGTTTGCTGTGATTGCACCTTAAAGGGGAAATAAAAGTTGATTGGCAAAACGATATTCATTTGAATTCTCCACAAATGGACATAAAACTGTCCTGAAGTTTCAGGTATTTTCAAGTAATTTCCCAACAATATTTTTTTTAAATTATTATATTAGAATATTTTAAAAGCGTCCCCACCGCTCTCAAACTTCTGATTCGTCTACAATACTTTCAAAAATGTTGAAAAAAAAAATGAAAAAAAGCCCGACAAACTGATCCTATATGAGAGTTTCGTTTTTGCCCGTAGAACAGGGATTTTTGTCTTCGTGGTATAAGCCACAATGTTTTCACTTTTTCGTAAATATAAATTTATGTAATTTAACAGCTAGTGTATATGGCAAATTTCGATGGATAAAAAAGGACTGAACTTCAATCCGGACTTCAACGCTAACATTTTTCTCGGATAATTGCACATCAGCGAAAACAGGAGCTGTTTCAATTTTTCGGTGACTGTCCTTTATCAGATTGTGTTGTTTTATAAATTCGCAACACTGACAGAAGGCCAGTTAGTTTTAGATGTTGAATCAAAACTCCTAAAAACATCCATTAATAAACTGAACATAAACAATGTTCATTCTGGTGCTGGATCCTGGTGACAGTTAGACCTAATGGAATTATATACAACGGGGGTTTCCACGACAAACAACCGTATAATAATAATATTTCGTACCTGTTCTCTAACACCCTCTCCCGTATAATTTAATAAGACGAAATTCCATATCAATTGACATAAACAGCTCAAAAAATTTAAAAAAATGTTATCAGCATACGCGGATAAGAGTAGAAGCAGCTGAGCAAATTAGCTACTACTTTGATTTGATACATTGATTACGGCCTAAATTCCTTTTCTACTTGGGTTTCAGCCTTCGGGCCATTCTCAAGAATATAATGTTGTTACTGATTATTCTAAATAATTAAGAAATCCTCGGAGATGTGCAATGCAATTAAGTATGCCGTGTTACCGATGCATTGTATCTTATGTCTTATGAAATGGAAAACAACTATTATAGATGATATATTGTTTTTGTTTGTACATTTATTTCTTGTTAAAGAGGAGAAAAATAAAACATATCGCTAACACCAGAGGCGAGAAATATAAAAAAATAACCTTTAGGAACAAAAATGTTCGACCAATTTTCAAAAACCACTTTACCAAACATCTCTATTTTCAAATAAGGTATATCTGAAAGACAATATCAAATGTAACCCGCATTCAAAGACAATTTGGCACATTTTTATCGTGTGCAATTGTCAAAACAAGAATCCCATACATTTTACGTTGTCTTCATTGCATTTCATTAATAAAACCATACATAGATTTTTTTTTTAAAATTCAAAATTCAAAAAAAAAATCCGTCAACCCTAACCTCCTACCCACATTCTCCGAGGGATTTTTTTTCAACGACAAAACCGCGGACATTTGTGGCACTGGGGGTGGTTAGAAAAGCTCTCCCAGGCCCCTATGATTCTCACCAAAAATCTAAAGAATAGAGCGTAGGTCTTTGTGGTTGTTATATATACCTTTTGATTGTTTTAAGTCTGATGACTTTTATGGTGTTTAACTTTATAGATACACTTGTAAATATGTTTTCTATGCAAGTTTTACATCTTTCATGAATATTATAGAACTCAATGTTAGGCTAGTTTGCAGCCTCATAATGGTATAGCTATATTTGACGTGGGACTTTTTAGTTAACCCACCCTTTGTTATGTCACCTTATGGAATGTTTTGGTGACCCACCCTTTAAAATTTGACAGGGCTTTAAAAAAGAGGTCAGAGGTCATGGAAAGGGGTAATAGGACGGTGTTTCTATTCTTTAAAAACTGGTAGACGCGTTGCCGTAGAGAGATACCAAAATACTATATATTGCCGGTTATAACTCATTAAAAAAAAAGAGAAGTGCACGTAAGCCCTTTTGCAATCCTACTCTTTATATGTAGGCACGTTTAGTTAGGATGATATTTTGTTTTAAAGTTATACCTATTTGTACCATTATAAGGTGGAAGTCAGACGACCAGCAGCTGTTATTAATTACTTACGCACATATTTTGCACGGTTAGTTTGGGGACAACCCTGTTGGCACTATAGTGGTGCTAAGCATGGTGGACTGCACAAGAAATCTCTTCTCTTTCTAGCCCGTATAGGGATTTGTTTCTATATTTTATAACATACAATAATAAGCTAACAAAATACAAAAATATAAAACACTACAAAAATACAACACATAATACATTAGACACAGCATTAGCATTTGGAATTTATATAGGCAGATTAAGTCAAAAAGAAGTTGTACGGAAATGAATATTTGTTTTAAAAAAGATCAAACAAATTTAATAAACCAATTAAGCACGTATTCAAAAAACAGATTCTCCCGCTCATATTAAAAAAGAACCAATGAAATTAACCCTTGCTATCAACAACAACAACAACAACAACAATTAATATTTATATAGCGCTATTCCATCTAGATCATAGCGCATAATAATCAATATCAATATCAATACTTATAATTATCAATATCAATAATTATGCCTGTTTTAATGAAAGAACCCATTTTGGTAGCTGTCCACAAAATGCTAAATCCTTTAAAATTGTCAATGTAAGTCAAGGGTAAAGAGTACATATTCACAAAGAGGATTAATAATCAAATGAGATGTAAATCAGGGTGTTTCAAACACACAGTAGAATATTTAAATCCATTATCTGTCGTTAGAAACTGACTCAACACTTAAATATTCCCTTTTTGTCTTATTTTGCTTTTTCCTATTACATGTATTATGAGGAATACATGTTAAGCCGGGTGTAAATCAATTTCACTCTAAACAAGAATTTCAGTGATTATTTTTTTTCATATGAGCGAAAGGATGTGCTCTTTGAATACATACCTCATTAGTTTGTCAATTTTTGTTTGTCTTTTTGGGGGAAAAAAATCATTCCCGTACAACTTTCTTTTTGACTCACCCTGTACATAATTTATGACATTTCGTAAAAAATAAAATATATTCATACTATTAAACTAAACATGAATTAAAAGTTTTTTCATGGATATTTATTTTGCCATTTTAAGCTGCAATAGTGCTTTCTGTTTTCTCAGTGTGTATGATGTAACCCTTAAACATCAAGACAAATTGGCTTACGTTCTTACACTTTGCAATTGTAAATATTCCTTTTAGCCAGCAATAATACCACATTCAAAAATATTGAGCGTTTGTGCTCATGGCAACCAAAACACATCTCCTAGTATGTTACATTGGAATCAACTTTCAAAAAATGAGCCATCTATATAGACATATACATTTCATAAGGATGACATCTTACAAGTCCTCAGGCTTTTACTAACGATTCATGTTTACCCTGTTTATTTGAACCACAAAGGGCCCCATGAACAAAAGTAATGCGAGTGCAAGTTTAATCAGACGGGGTAATGCGACCGGTCACAAAATTGTTTCTGGGAGGCTCCCGGTATAGGCCTAGTCGAGAATCGACTAATATATTGTATTGCTTCTGTTTTTTGTTTCGTTCTGACAACAGACCCATAGCTCCGTAACTCTTTGATCCATTTTGACCATATTCAACCCTAAGTACCTTCAGGCCAGAAAGCGCAAGAGATCAAAGGTCACACATGGGTCACTAGGGGTCAACACTTAAACTAAGACATGCTCCGATTTCGACCAGGCTTGTTGTATCGTATGCGCATTGATGAACCAAGAAACAAGCAAATCATAACTAGACAGGTGTAGACAATTTAAGACAAGCTCCGATTTTGACTGGACTTATTTTATCTTGTGCGCATTGATGAGCAAAGAAAAAGAGTGAATCATAACTGTGGGGTGTAAGGTCAATAACAGGTCACTAGTGGTCAAAAATGTATAATTCCGCTTCTTCCACTCAAAATGCAGCTACTTATCTGAGAGAAAATGACCGATGGTTGTCAGAATTGGTCAAATACATTTCTGGGATCCATGTTCATATAGGCATTTCAGCGATTAAATGTGACATGTCATATGGGGTCACTAGAAGTCGTTGAATAATACAGGTGTACAATTCTAGACATGCTCCGATTTTAACCGGGAGTGTTACCTTTTGTGGAAAATGATGAGCAAAACAAAATTAATCATGTCCTTGGGTTCAACTGTCAAGAAGGGGTCACCAGGGGTCAAAATGTCAATGTTCACTCCTTTCACTCAAAATGCTACTCCTCCAAGAGAAAAAGATTGATGATTGTCAGAGTTTGTCAAAATATGTCTTTGATCCAAACACATATAGGGTTCTCAGTGATTAAAAGTGTCAGATGGGGTCACTAGGGGTCATTGAACTATACAGGTGTAACATTTAAGACATGCTCCAATTTTGATCGGATTTTATGCATATTATGTGCGTTGATGAGCCAAGAAAAAAGTAAATCATGACTTTGGGGTCAGAGGTCAAGATTAGGGCCGAAAACAATCTTCAAATATAGTATAATTTAAAATATTATAAAATAATTTTCTTTTGACAACTGTCAGCCATATAATGAGGTCTAAGGTCAACGCCCTCGACAAATATCCGTTGTATGTGATCATAATTAGCTCTAGTAATATTTGTTTTCAAATGTTAAAATAGCGTCAAACTTGGCATATTGGAATTTCTCAAGCAAGTGGCTTTTAAGCCACTTACTTTTTTAAAAACATTAAAACCTTGTTTTTGTTAAACATAAAAAAGGGATTCCTATAAACTTCGTATCGTTGGAAAGGTGAACACGTCAAATGCTTTTGATATGTGACATAATATGCATGCAAATGTATCACGAACTTTCTGCTGAACTAACACATCCGAACTTTTGTTAAAAAGTTTAGTACAGCCTACTCGTTATGAAACCACAGTATAAGGACTATATCGTATTCTCTGGGTGTATAAAGCAATACAAAATAATTCCCAGACGAAGCGACACAGACACGTACAATGTAGTTCTCCCGGAGAAGAACAACATGTTATTGTATTCTTCTTCAAGTATTGGTTGCATCTCTGTGTAGAATGTCAATGACCTGCAGCAATCCGATTTAAAAGAGTGGTCACATAATTCCATTATTATGTTGCCGATTTCCGAGTTGTTTTCCCTGCCTGTGTTTCAATGGCTTTAACATTATGTTTCATCATTTTTCGAAATGCCAACGGTGGCGCAGCTTTATTTTGCCGTAAAGAGAAGCATACTAGGTAACTCTTAGTGGTAATCCCAATAGATTCAATGATGTTGTAGCACTGTGCATTAAGCCAATCATCAACATCTCAAAGAGTTTTATCCTTAGTGAAAGACAGTTCAGAGACTACGATAACCAGTAAAGGCGACTTGGTCATCGCATACTGCGAATGCCCTATTGTTCTTAAGAAAATATCAAACGTTTGTAATTGTAATATTGCATTTCAGCCAAGTGCATCGTTTGTTGGACAGAATCCGATAAAAGCCATATTTGAAGAAGACGTTGTTGTCCTATTCTAAGTGGCTCTGCAGAAATGAAAACAAGTATGTTCTGGTTGAACTATGTTTTTACAGGCAAAAGATGAACACAATCCTGGTTAACCTACTTCCAAAAATCACTGTAGACACTCACCTTTATTGTCTGGACGCTAGTTTCTGTATCGAATATCACGCTAGATAATCAAATATGCTATTTATATCGGTAATTGGATACCATAAACATTACTTTGTCGAATGGATAATTATTTACCGTGATCGTTTGTCGTTAAGAATACCAAATACCTGGAATAGTTTACTAATTTAGGGAGCCATACAACTTTTGTTTGTTCGTTTTGCTATCATTACTATGTATTACGAGTTTCAATAGCAGAAACAAGCTGGCAACGAGGGAACGTTCTTATCTAGAAGGACAGGTACAATATATTACTTTAGTTTAGAGTAGTCCCGCACTAGTTGAATAGATAGGTACCAGATATAACTTGATATAAGGTTGGCTAAGACACTGATCATAATATATATCCCCATAATGGTGTGTCTTAGAATATTATTACACAATATTCAGTTGTCCAAATGACACATGCAAAAATCAAAATATGAATAACATGCAGTGAGAGCGCGTAAAACTGTCCGAAATTGTCCATTTTAAATCAAGGCCACTAAAACCCTTTCACATTCTGCTGTGATCAGACCGGCGCTTGGATTACGCTGAAACACCAAAACGCCAAGCCAAGCGCATCAAGATCTCCACGAACCCCTCGGTGACGCAGTGGGAACTGGCTGGGACGTATGAGGGCGCTTGTTTTGTACATGCACAAAACAAGCGCTGATGTTCGGTCCTGTCATGTCGTTCTATTTACATGTGTATATGTTGTTTACTTGTCAAACCCCGAGTACAGACTAAACAGGTAGGAGGCTTTCTTCATAGAGCGATTTTTTTACACGGGGTCATTAGTTTCAATAATCCTAAATAAAGACACGCGTGGATGGAGTCCAATCACTTGGATTATTCAGTTTAACCGGCATTTGGTATTGTGTGATTAGCCTTATGGTTCGAAATAGGCTAATATGTATTTAGTCAGTTAGTTAGTTAGTTAGTTAGTTAGTTAGTTAGTTAGTTAGTTAGTTAGTTAGTTAGTTAGTTAGTTAGTTAGTTAGTTAGTTGGTTAGTTACTTACTTAGTTACTTAGTTACTTAGTTAGTTAATTAGTTAGTTATTTTTTAGTTATTTTATTATTATTATTATCATTATTATTATTATTATTATTATTATTATTATTATTATTATTATTATTATTATTATTATTATTATTATTATTATCTTAATAATTTATGTATAGCAACGAAGCAGTGTTAATTGTTCCATTTCCTTTTATTCCTTCCTTATGACCATTAAATGTCATCTAATTTAACTTTTTATTCATAAAAATTAGGCTACATTTAGTAAAGATTGAACCACAGAGGGTAGAATGTGATAGAACTGCAGGTGATGATGATGGTACATGTACACCGTCTGAGAACAATGAGAAGCGGTGGTTAGCATGACTAATGAAACGGGTTTATTCCTAATCGACCGTGGATGAATATTCTAGATGGCGCTATTTTGCTGTTGTGTGCGCGGAATATGCGCAGAATGTCATGTTTCATAGGCCTGTAGCAATATCCAATCATTTGTAAAGTTTAATAGATACTCGGATTAGGTTATCGCGTTGTTATTTCTTCTCCCTCTACTATTTCCATACTTCAAACCATCAACCCAAGTCAGGGCCCTGGCACACAACGCCCATTCGCGTTTGTCTCTATTATAACGTTAAATCTCAATAGACAAAATATACGAAAATATGGCTATAAATAGAAAACCACCCAAAACGTGCAGACAAAATTATTATTTTATTCGAGTGTCCCCTCTACTCTCCAGAGGGCTTCATTGAACTCGTTTCTTACTTAAGACTAAGGGGGGGGGGGGGGGGGGGACTTTCGGGTAATTGTGTACCCGGGTACCCGAAATATTGTTCGCCACCCCTCCCCCCCCCCTTTGATTAATGTAAATTTTCCGTTTCCTGGATGTACAGCTAAGTGTATGTAATGTACACTTTCCCCCCTGCATCCCCAATAAAGTCCTTTAAGTTAAGATGTTGTTACTTTTGCATCTTCACCCGCCCGATGCAAACAAAATCGTTATTATGAACGGTTACGCATTCATTCAAATGTGCATCAAATAAAATAGACCCAAGGAAAACATTTACTCTTTGTTTTTGTTGATTAATGTAAATTTTCCGTTTCCTGGATGTACAGCTAAGTGTATGTAATGTACATTTTTTCCCCTGCATCCCCAATAAATTCCTTTAAATTAAGATGTTGTTACTTTTGCATCTTCACCCGCCCGATGCAAACAAAATCGCTATTATGAACGGTTACGCATTCATTAAAATGTGCATCAAATAAAATAGACCCAAGGAAAACATTACTCTTTGTTTTTGTTGATTAATGTAAATTTTCCGTTTCCTGGATGTACAGCTAAGTGTATGTAATGTACATCCCCCCCCCCCCCCTGCATCCCCAATAAATTTCTTTAAATTAAAATATGGTTACTTTTGCATCTTCACCCGCCCGATGCAAACAAAATCGCTTTGATGAACGGTAACGCATTCATGAACAATGTGCATCAAATAAAATAGACCCAAGGAAAACATTTACTCGTTTTTGTTGATTAATGTAATTTTTCCGTTTCCTGGATGTACAGCTAGATTTCAAACGGTAATATATACTTAAATTAAGATGTTGTTGCCTTTGAAAATAATTGTATTTTTAAATACAAAACAGTGTTGACAAATTATACTTTTGATAAGAATTAATTAAATAATTTAGTATAATATCTTAGGTTAGGGTTACTATCCTAATGGTGTGGGTCAAGGGTATTTTTGTTTTATTACCTTTCGAGTATCGAATACCTTATATCAGGCGGGTACCCGTTTGCCCGCCCGAAATTCCAAGCCTATACTTTTGACCCATACATAATCGTACAATACTTCTTTTTACTTGTACACCACAAAATTGAATATAGAGATGTCAATTGAGATCGCGTCAATTTGTTTGTCCCCAAACGCCGATGCTTCCTATGACTATGAACCAGCGTGGCCACAGAAAAGTGAGACACAGCTTGCATTGTTAAAAGTCCCCTCTACCTATTTGTCATTGCATTATACTAGGTTAAGGACCACATGACGTGTACTATTTTAATACTTAAAAGTATTATTGACGACAAAATCAATACAGTAATTCTGGCCTTGTTGTTCGAATCAACTTGTTTTCTTGATTTCTGCTACCCCCCGCACCCCGACATATAGTTTGATTCTGGATGATGGGCCAGATAAAATAAAAAAGCGTTTTCCGCGCTCCTTCTGCGTGTTACATGTGGACCCTCTCCCGCTCTAGCCAGTGTTCACTGCGTCTCTAATCGGTTCTTACGCGTTGGCTTGGCGCTTTGATACTATTTTTCAGCGCAATGCAAACACAAGGCCTGTTCGCGGTATGTGTGACAGGGGTATTACCCATTCATCCAGATAACAGACTGGTGGTTGAGATAGCACAAAATGGACAATACTAATTAATGATATCCCATAGGATACAAATTCTAGTGCAACTTTGTTGTCGTTACTTGTGGTTATTGAAATCATCATAACTTTAAAAGTATATATTTGATTTGTATGAATAAGGTATCAAACTACGGAGAAGAAATTTGATATTTTTTTGTACATTTTGTGTTATTGATTTTGGATTAGGCAAGATCAAAGCGCCTGGTCAAATACTTTTTGTGTTAAGTGTAATGTACCTATGTTATTTCATTACACTACTTAGCATAATTAAAGCCGTTTATCTGCTCCAGTATAATATAATCCAAAAATGGTTAATATAAATCGTCCATTCCAAGCGAACAGTTTTCCAGAACATCTCACTTGATGCCTATCATCCATAACCGCGCGTAGTGTCGTAATTTCGAAAGTAAAGTACATGATGCAACACTTTAAGAAGTAAATGTCTGGACGCGGGAAGTGGCGTTTATGTCACCGAAGCGCATTATCTATTTGAAACCCAATAACTGTAAGAAAGTGAAAGATGATTGTATTAGCGATTATTATATATAATTTATCATGATTTTAGAAAGTAATTCATTTCCGGCCAATCATTCAATAATGCATCAATTTCGCGAAAATAAGTCTCCTATTCAATGGTTTACACTTTACGTCTATAAAGAACTAGTATACACCGTTAGAGAAAACGAAGCTGTACTATTGCAACGCATGTAAGCGTTGTTTAACCCGTAACCGGATTTGATGACCAGAAGTGAACTGAAACCTAACCTTTATGATAACCATTACAAAGTGTGTTAGTCCTAATCTAGCCAGCAGCCGTAACATTTCTCGGCGTAATTAAATTCAACCGACCTTAATATAAGGGTATGCCTGCGCCTCTTGAATCTACGGAGCCACTGAAGGGACATGACGACTTGACGAGACGATGAGTTGATGCGATAGTCTCGTGATAATTGACAACATAATGTTAACAAACAACTCTATAATAATTGTTTGCAGACCACTTACTGTTGCTGTGTGTAATGGACTTGACTGGACTGGGTAAAATGTATAAAGCACAACATTCAGTATAAAGTTATACAATTATTACTCTTCACAAAACTTGTCTTATTTTGTCCGTTTATCAGTGAATTTTATACGAGGGTGATTCAATAAGTTCTACCTTCTACCTCGTAACTTTATTATTATTCAAGTCAGTCTTATCAATTAATATAACTCAATTGTAGCTTGGAACCTCAACTACAAAATCATTGTAAATTAATCTGAGTAATGGTTGTACCTTTCTATAGATCTAGCGAAAACCAAACTTCGATTTAGTGTGACGGAAATGGATGAAAAAGGTCAAAATATCGCCAAAGTGATATTCATTTGGCTTATTGTAAGATACAAAACATACCTATCGGTCAATTATAACCGTTCTAAATGTCAGATATCTCTTTACCAGACTATAAACAATAAAGGTATTTGATTTATTTTGGAAAAATATGCCCCCAGATTAGCCATAACCAGATCAAAACAACCATTGAGTTTCCCCCTCCCCTAGAGAACCCTGCAAAGTCATATTTGACTTTCATAAGAACTAAGTGATCTTCAATTTACCGGACTACATAGAGGGATTACAAGTCTCTCAAAGCGATAACTTGCTATAATTGACTACCTGATTGACTATTCTGAAGGCTGCACATAATGAAAACTCATAAGGTGACTATTATGTTAAAGATTTAACATACGAGGCATCACTGTGGCTGAGTTGTAACAATGAACATTGGACTGATTAGCCGTATTACACTATTTGTAAGCCTGCACGAGTTAATATTGCTTATAATCTTATTTATACATAATAATACAGTACTATATTCAGATATCTTTCATTGATTTTCATTTTCAATATTTTAATCATTTTCTAATATCTAACCATACAATACAGGAAAACCCCTTAAAACATGTGTATATTTTTAAGGTAATATTCCGTGTTCGTTGTCCAAAATCTCTCTCTGGCTTTGACCGCATAATAACAAAAGTGAAATAGATATCAATTATCATTTACTACAAATGTGTAGCTATGATTCATAGCTATAATCATGACAAATGTCATGAGGCTGACATTCATATTAGCGATGTTATGAGGGAGGAGGTAGAACTTATTAAATGACCCTCGTACCTTGTGTTGTTGCTGCTAGAGATCTGTTTTTCAAGTTTATAATGGAATTTGATTAAATATTTAAATGCAAGAAATGAAGGTATTCGATTTTGAGATATGCTATCATAGATAACCTTCTTGACAAGTAAGCATAAGTTGATTACACTACAGTCTCCTCCTGTGCCAATGCCAACCAGTATTTTATTGTAGTCAAGAACACTATTAATATTAACATTGATATCAAAACATTTCTTGAATTCATCCCAGATGTTAATGGCATGAGTACAATCCCAAAAAAAGTCAATGCATAAACTAAAATTCAAATTTTCAATAATTTTCATCTTAAATAATCTACTATTAGTCATTAAGCAATTCAAATTAATCTTGTATTGGAAAATCCTTGTCCTAACATCATGACATGCTTTGAACGTCATAAGGTAAATACTTCTCCACTCATATTGAAAAACATTTTTGTATTTTACCTGGGATGTAGGAGACTCCTGAATACGATGGTTGATTTTTGATGTCATATTGTCAATATTAGACTCTTATTCTCATGCATCAATATGAAACCCTTTTGTTACAAATGTTCCGTATAAAGCCATGTTTAAAATCCAAGCTGGAATAACATCAACAATGCCTCTCCAATGCATGTAATATTTATTAGCTACCCCTCTGTTAGTCCGTACATCAAAAGGAATTATTTTATCATTGTATAATATAAATCAGAAATCATATTCATACCACACCTTGAAAAATGCTTATAATAAAATGGTTGTACCTAAAATAGATCAACATTCAATCGTATTTAATTAGTGAGCAAATAACATTGTTCATCTACAGTTTCCTATCCTAAATTGAAATGGGATTGTGAGAACAGTTGCTTTCAATAAGCATGATAAGGAAACACAGACAGTACTCTACCGCTGCATCATGTGTGTCAACGGTGCCATGCATCAACATATGATTCAATCCCAATCGTTACTGTTCGATGCTTTGCTGCAATCAGATTCTGAACCTGTCGTTCATAGAAGTCGACTAATCTTGATTAGTATTTGTATAAGGTCAAGAGGCATCAGATTTTTTTTCTGCGCGGAGAAAGGTGACCCCAAAAGTCACCGCAACCCCCCCCCCCCCGGATTTGAACCACATACCTCCAGCACCAGCCGCGAACGATTCCCCACTGCATCACATGTATCAAGGCTACTTGGGCCGATTATACAGCCTGGGTCCATTTTATCACGCCGGGTGGAACACAGAGATTGGCTCGTTGGATTCTGTTGGATTTGGCAGGGTTAGGATTATTCTAATCCACCGTCTCGAAATGTATCTTTATTTTCTACCCTTTACCGGCTAAACGCGTTAGCTAGTCTGACGCCAGAAAAAAGGACTGCTTGACATTTGCGATTCCTAGCGCGCCTTGATACTTCTACTTCTACTTCTACGTTGTACTCAGCAAAGTCCTTAAGTTAGGATGTAACGCCGAGGTTGACATTGTGTACATGGGAAACGAGGGTGCTAATCAGTGCAGTATGTACAAAGTGCGAGTAAAAGGGTCATCCACATCTATGGATTGGTTGCTGCTGCTGCTCCCTTGAACACCACGTAGGATGGTGAAGACAGGGTGCTAGTTGGAAGAGAATTCCACCAGGCGACAGTGCGGGGGAAGAATGAGTAGCGGTAGGCCTGAATGCGAGACTGGATTGGTTGGTATTTGTTGGGGTGGTAAGATCTTGTAGCTGAGGGCGCCATGGGAGTGAGATAAAGGTCAGGGTTGACAGCCACCAGTTGATGCCGAATTTTGCTCATCAGGAAGAGGCTGGATCTTCTACGTCTCTCTTCCAAAGAGACCCACTGTAGCTCTTCGAGCATGGCTGAAACACTCTCACGTCGGCGGTACCTGTGGAGGACGAATCGTGCAGCTCTGCGTTGGATGTTCTCAATTCTAGTGGTGTCTTTCTTTGAGTAAGGATTCCATATAGCACCACAGTATTCAAGGTGGGGGCGCACTAGGGTGAAATAGGCCCGTTCCTTTAGCTTCTTAGAGGCTCCTCTCAGGTTTCTCCGAATTAGCCCTAAAATCTTGTTGGCTCTAGCTGTGGCTCCGTTGATGTGTTTGGACCATGACATGTTGGTGGTAAACGTCAGGCCAAGGTAGGGGTAGTCGTCCACTGAAGTGAGGGTGTTGCTTCCTAGCTTGTAGTTAATGTTGGTGGTGTTACGGCAGAGAGTGAATTTCATGGAGTGAAATTTTTCTGTGTTGAACTTCATTTGCCAAGTATCTGTCCATTGATGGAGGCGGTCAAGGTCGTTTTGAAGGATTTCAGTGTCTATTGTGTTATTTATTGTTCTGTACAGGAGGCAGTCGTCGGCAAAAAGACGGATGTTAGATGCAATGCCTGATGGTAGGTCATTGATAAATGATAAAAATAGGAGCGGACCAAGAAATGTCCCTTGTGGAACGCCCGAGGTCACCGTAGCCCAGTCAGATGATTTGCCGTCGATTACCACTCGTTGCGACCGCTGGGTTAGGAAGTGTTTCATCCATGTCAACAATGGGCCTTTGATTCCGTAGTGGTGTAGCTTCAGAAGAAGGCGCTGGTGTGGTACACGGTCAAAGGCTTTCGAGAAATCGAAGACTACAGCGTCAACTTGGCCACGGTCATCAAGTGCCTTAACAAGATCCTGCGTTGTAATTACGAGTTGGGTCTCGCATGATCGCCCAGGGCGGAAACTATGTTGAGCATCGGTGAGAACTTTATGACGGTCATAATGATCCATGACTTGGCTAAAAATGATGTGCTCTATTATTTTGCTGCAAATGGATAATTATTATAGAAACTGGGCGGTAGTTGGCTGGTGTGCTGCGATCTCCTTTTTTTATAAATGGGAGTGATGTTGGCATTTCTCCAAGCGGGTGGAACACATCCTGTATCCAAGGATTGTTGGAAAATGCAGCATAATATAGGAGACATTTCAGCAGCCAGATCTTTCAAGATGCGCGCTGGTATCATGTCAGGACCTGTTGCCTTCTTGGTATTAAGAGACTGGAGAAGTTTTAAGACTCCACTTGATGTTACATGAATCTTGTCCATTTCTGGAATGTCCGGCTCATCGAAAGTTGGAAGTTTTGAAGTATCCTCAGCTGTAAAAACAGAGCAAAATTGCTCGTTGAAAGCTTTAGCTTTTCCCTTGCTGTCAAAGATGATTTTTGACCCTTGTTTCAGAGAAGTGACATTGGTAAAATCCTGTTTTTTGCATTTTATGTACCTCCAAAAAGCCTTGTTGGGTTTGTCTTCAGGGTCGTTCAGCATGTCGTTCTGGAAAGACCAGAAATTCTGATAGTGCCGGCATACAACGTAATAAAACGCTATGTGTTTGCTGTGATTACACTTTAAAGGGGAATAATGTTGATTGGCAAAACTATATTCATTTGAATTCTCAACAATCCTGATGTTAAAGATTTTGCGACGTAATGTTGTATTGCGTGTTCCATTAGTTGTTGTCATTATTGTAGGACGGTGCAATTCATTGATAAGCAAAGAAAAAAACAAGCAGAAACATAGAGATCAGCGAAATACAATCTTTGGAGAGCAAATTCTTATTCATATAAACCACATTATTTTCAGTTATATATTTTGTAAAATGGAAATATACATTTTACTAATTTAAATTCTAGTGTATGTGGCACACCTCGATGGATGGTAAAAGTACTGAACTTCAACTCGGACTTCAACGCTAGAAATGTTCATGGATACTTGCCCATCAGCGGAAAAGCAGGAGCCGTTTCAATTGCTCAAAACTGACAGACGGCCAGTAGCTTAGTGTCAGCACTTGAATCAAAACCCATCAAAACTTCCATCAAGAAATTATAGCGATTCATCTGGGGTTAGATGGACTATTATGGAATGATATACACCGAGGGTTGCAACGACTTTAATAACACGACATTCCATACCAAAATGACATAGACGGCTCAAATAATTAAATCTTATTTCATTAGCTTACGTGGATAAGAGTGGAAGCAACTGAGCAAATTAGCTACTGCTTAAATTAGATACGTTTAGTTACGCCCGGCCTTAATTCCTTTTCTACTTATATTTCAGCCTTCGGGCCCGCCTTAAGAAAATAATGTCGTTACTGATTATTCTAAATAATTAAGAAATCCTCGGAGATGTGCAATGCGATTAAGTATGCCGTGGTACCGGTAAATTGTATCGTATGAAATGGAAAACAACTATAGATAAGAAGATTTCGGCCAACTACAAGAATGAATAAACAAACACATGAATAAGTGAAGCAATGCGTCATACTATTATTTCACTTTTCAAGGAATCCAAGACAAAGCTTAACATTATGATCCTGCATTTCGACAAAAGATATGAAACTTGGTCGATTTAATAAGATGACACACTCCACACTAGATTATCAACACTAGACTATAAATATTGGCCTATATTTGTGACGTATAGCCTATAATATAGTGTATGCCTGCTGCGGCGCATTAACACCTTACCGTGTATATAAATCTGATAAATGGTGCCAATGCTGACGGAATAAGAGTTGTGGTGTGATTGGATAGAACGCATGGACGTTGTGCAAAACCCTTGCCACTTTATTAAATTTACAATATTTGAAACAAAAAAAATCGATGAATTAATGCAAGTGCGCTTGCGTTTTTCACCTATGAGCAATTCATTGTAATTATCAACCTTTTCTCCTACATTAAACAGCAGTCGTCTGTTCGCCAGGTATCTTTAGTTTTCGTTTCTCTGTTTGCACATTATTGATGGCAACGCAGGTGATATGTACGTGACAGTGACAAATAGAAGGATATGCATTATAATTATAAACACTGCACCAAAAGTCCACTTTTTTCGAGTCGCTCTGTGTTTAACTCTTAGGACCCTTAATAAATTCATCAAGTGGGAAAGAACAGGCATTTCCACCCGCGTATTTTGACACCTCGTTTGTACCAATAGCACCAATATTAATGAAGCAGTGGCCATTTGAATAACAAATGATGCAGTTTCTATTGTTGCAATTAACCATATACCTTTGAAAAGAGCGTTAATAAAACAGTAAACCTAAAGTGTACCTTTTCTTTCTCTCTCTACATGAAAAGACAATCATAATCCGAACATCTCACAACGTCAATTGTTTCCAACATCTCACTGTATCAACTGGTATGAGACTCATCCTTTAAAATGACCAGTATCATTCATAATGCTTGTAAGCCAGCACCTATCTCTCCATTTCCGTCATGTCCGTGCAACCTACAATTCTGTAACTGAAGTTGCTCGTCCATTTGGAGTTACAAGGAAGGTTGCACGGAAATGGAGAGAAAGTTGTGTTGGCTTACAAACATCATGAATGATACTGGTCATTTTAAAGGATGTGTCTCACACACAGTAATGGTGTGGGAAACAATTGACGATGTGAGATGTTCGGATTATGATTGTCTTTTCATGGAGAGAAAAAGGAGGTACACTTTAGATTTACTGTTTTCTTAACGCTCTTTTTATGGGTATAGGGTTAAGTGCAACAATGGAAACTGCATCATTTGTTATTTAAATGGCCGCTGCTACATCATTGTTGACAGATGAACTTGAGACATGACACAACAAATGGTAGTGGTAGCTTGTAACTGCAACCGAAACAACATCAAATTTATTCACCATGACCCATGGTCAGTCATGTGATCGCACACAACATTAATATTAATTTTCCAAACACAACAAATACAAACTTGACAAGTTTGATATTTTAGTTCCCTACGAGAGGGATTCATGTACAGTAGAATTGAACTTGTTGAAAATAATTTGTAAACCAATTGACATGTGGATGTCGCCGGATTAAGCCCGATATGTGAATATCGGATGCCAAAAATCTGAAAGTTGTTCAAATTCTAAAACCTGACATATTTATTTTAATTTGGAATTAGTGCGAGTTTGATGATACAATTAAGACCACACAAAGCAGATCGGTATAATTATTACTATGTCTATCTATACCTCTCACTGTTCTCATTTCAATGAGATTAATTATTAAATTTTAGCAAATTTATTCCAGCGACCTTTCGGTTCCGCCATGTGGATGGACGGTTAAGACAATATTTGAATGAGTCCGGAAAGGAACTGTTATTAAGCTATCAAATTCTTAAATATGACATTTCCTTTTCAATTTTAATTTGTAGCTAAATGTAGTACAATTTGAAAAAGTCCAAGTCTATGTCTACGCAAAGGCAGATAGGTACACTTTAATACAATGACTGTACCAATACATTTTTATAAACACCAATGAGATTAATTCATTACTTATTTCCAATTTTCTGATGAAAATACACCAATTTGAGGCCTTAAAAACGACCCACATAAGCAAAAGCACCCAACAAAGGACTCATCAGGGACTTTGCCCCAACAGAAAAAGACCCCCCCCTCCCCCCCCCCCCCCCCCCCCCCCCCCCCCCCCCCCCTGATTACGGACTCATATCTATCACTGGTTGGAAGGCAGAAAAGCCACAACTTCAAGATAAATTCAGACAAATTCAGACTATTAAAGCTAGAATAATCCTGGATGTCTTATTGACTAAACCAATCGATTTTTTCCTTTTTTTTTCTTTTTTTCTTTTTTTCTTTCTATATGCTGTTGATAAAACTGACCAAACAAATCTTAAAAGATCCCATTCAATGGTATTTACACTGTTTCGTCCAATCTAACAATTTGACAGCGGTGCTAGAAGGACTATACCGAGATATCTTGTCTCAAGTGTGCAATTGTATTTATTATTTATATTTAGTTTATGCACTATTAACATTATATTATGTCCTGGCATGAGAGATGATAGTAGTGGAGTACGAGACCTACTAACTACCCTTTTACAGGTTTAGATTCATGGTTCATGTACAGTAGAATTGAACTTGTTGAAAATGATTTTTTAAACCAATTGACATGTGGATGTCGCCGGATTAAGCCCGATTATGTGCTAGAATGACTATACCGAGATGTCTTGTCTCAAATGTGCAATTTTATTTATTTATTTGTTATATTTATTTTATGCACTATTAACATTATATTTCCTGGCATGAGTAATGATAGTAGTGGAGTACGAGTCCCTACTAACTACCCCTTTAACGGTTTAGTACATGTCCAACTAAAGACTGCTAGGCTCTCGCCAGTTTTATGGAAACCTGTAATACTGAGGAACGAACCACCGACCTGTAAACGCTGATAGCTGATCAATTGACCACTAATTGCAAGGCGCAAGGAGCCTAACCAATACTTTAATACATGTAAAATAATATGATCTTATTATAATTCAATCCAGCCATTATACATGCACTTATAGCGTAACAACCGTTTTGTGATTTTTAAAACCTTCAACGGGATAACATTATGTAATACCGTATTTAGGATTGAATTTATTTATAACACCCTATACACCTCGTAAACCCCCGTGTGTCGGAGTGTGTAGCGTCAAGCACCAAGTGTTCTTTTAAACCATGATCGTCAATACAGGGATGATTATCTCCCGGATTATCTCTATTGAAATGATGTGTGAAGCTGATCTATGTTTAGCACACACTTATCCATCCCCGCCTAGATTATAATCTATGGATAAACCAAGATGTAACAATAGTAAGGTGCATACATTGTAGGTCTACGTGTTAGCCAACTCCAAAATTATAAATGCTTTATTATGTAATAATTCTAATACATACCATACCGGTGAGGACATACTGATTAATATTCCAGTGAATGGACTAACCGACTAAGATTAAATATAACCAAATAATTATGATACTTAACATTTATCCCCTCCAATATGAAGAGACATCATACATAACCTAACTTATTTGCAAATTTATTTGTATTTGTATTTTTCCATCATGTCTTTTCGTTCCCCCTATTATTATTATACGCCTAAAACCGTCATTAAGGCGACAGAGAACAATGCGTTTTATTCCGTTTTTTGTTCGTTGATATGAATGGTTTAAAATGACGTTAAGGCGAATTTTTGTCAAAGAAAATTCGCCTTATTCCACTATTTGGATTATTTTTATTATTATTATTATTATTATTATTATTATTTAAATTATCTCTTTTTAAATTACCGTTATTGATGAGCAACAACTCTATTTGTAATAAATAGTAATTTTAATATCAATGATGGAGAAGGTCATGTCCAATTAACCGACGGACTATAACGACACTACAAGTACAAAGACAGTAATAATTAATATTCAATTAAT
This sequence comes from Ophiura sarsii, assembly GCA_035610835.1. Classification (NCBI taxonomy): domain Eukaryota; kingdom Metazoa; phylum Echinodermata; class Ophiuroidea; order Amphilepidida; family Ophiuridae; genus Ophiura; species Ophiura sarsii. The sequence goes on along the minus strand of CM069446.1, from coordinate 4,820,868 downwards.
GTAAACATATGGACTGTAATAGAAAATCCACCACGGTACCTGAATTAGGGCTAGTGTAAACTAGCCTATTACTGACTGGATTGCAGATGAAAACAGGCCCTCTATGTTGACTGACGCAAAGGCGTAGGCCTTGAATCCGGATAGCAATCATACGTTGGAAGCAGATTCTAATATTTGTGCACCTGACCATTTTATCTGCTGAACACTTTAGTATGTCCCTTCTGATCAGAAAATGATTATAGATGCATGGTCAACGAAGACATGTTAGCCTCGTCATTTAAATATGCATCGACTTATGTTATGACAAATTACTGCACATTACTGCTGCTAAACGAAAGCACGATGTTTTGGTGTGCCTGGCTTGATGAGGCTGTGGATTATTGCGTTTGACTATCACTGTGCATTCGAAGGCATAAATGGTTAAACCAGCGTATTACCATGGCTGCGAGTTGTAATGGTTAAACCAGCGTATTACCATGGCTGCGAGTTGTATAATAGACCAGCTACTTCAGACTTTATACCTTGCTCCCATTTAGTATTTTGATTTAAGATGACAGCACTTTGACTGGAATACGATAAACCTTGAAATCTCGATGCTGGTTGAATATTTGAAGAAATGGTGCATGGGTAAGTAAGATGACGGTGACTGGACCCGTAACGTGTGTGGCAACACATTGATGGATAGCTTCAAAACAATTATCTGCAAGTGATAAACAAGCAAACAAACAGCAGCAAAACAAGCAAATATACCATTTACTTACAAGTGTTATATAATGTATGCACACCGGGAGAACAGTGATATTATGCAGAAAGGGACAATTGCTTTTGATCTTTAATTCTATATTTTTTAATCTTATTTATGCCCTCATGAGTAACAGCAAACCAAAGACTATACACCGTGAGCAAAAGCTTACCCACTCTCGCGAAAGATTGACTGATTATTTATCAGTTGAGTAGGTTGAAAAGGCAGAGGAAACTCATTGCATAAAAAATGTCATGCGTAAACATCAAAACTTTAAAAGACCCGGCAGCAATCATAATTTACCCCCGCCGTTGAAAACAAGGTTAACTTCTACATATTTACCCTCAAACGCTGGAACACTAACTGTTATTTACGATGTTAGGATTTTCTGGTGAAAGCTGTAGACAAATCCACACAGACAGGCGAGCGAGCCACATAAATCCCTCCCGGAGAGCGTCCCAGATGAAAGCCGCTATGCAACGCCCGTAATACAAATAGCGCCCTCTATTATTAAAACGGACCTGGCTAGATCAAAACCGTCCTATATTATATGCGGGATTTATTGAAAGCACCGATAAAAGATGCCCCTATATGCTCACCAAATTAACCTTAAAATATTTGGGAGTAAAATAAACCGAAACCTAATTATTAAACCTCCTAGCGTACCGAAGGATAAAAGGAACCACTGAAAATAGCATTTCCCAAACGTCTAGCCGGAGTACAGCCTTTATAAATTAAAATACCATACCCGCTATATCACGTATTATTTTTATTTTATTTATTTTATTTACTTGTATGGACATACACTTTTGAAACAGTGGAAAGAATCATCCGACTGATTTACCCGGACCAGTTCAATACACCGATCCAGACACTCGTATAACAAACCAGGTATTCAATGAAAGGTGGCTGGCGTATCCAATCGATTCTGATTGTTAAACCTTCCAAAAATCCACTTATCGGCTTAATCATGCTATTGTAAGGATAACGGATTTGTAAACCCAGCAAAGCGAGACCTACCCTAATATCCTAACCCACGTAACCGTGTCAGTTTCCTACAATACAAGATAGAACCTGAATAGGTCTTGCAGAGAAACGATCAATTTAACTTTATTACATAGGCATACCCATAAGATCTGTATAATGAGATCTAAACCCGATTGAAAAGGAGGTACAAATGTAACCAGGATAACAAGCCCGATTATTTTAGCCCTACCGTCAATACAAAGATATTTATATAGCCCATTATTTTTGACTAGCCGTATATGACGCCAGCGGTAGCCAAATAGGTTTGGAATATTCATTGGAAATTGCAATAAAACCAATACTATTTCGAGGATAACAACCTATTATAGCTATCTCCTGATTGATTGTAACATAGCATAATTATTCTCACCTACATTTATCTGATTTCAAGCTTGCCACATTTACACGGTATCCTCAGGAGTCGGATTGGCAGGTATAGAAACCCTGATATTCTTGCCGTAGTTTGCCCTCGACTAGCTATGGTGATGATGCAGTCAGCGCATCGCTCGTACTATATATATGACGGCCAGCCTATGATCCAGAACTTCGAATAAGAGTACATTTTCTTCCTCGTACGGAACCAAAACCGGCTGAAGATCAACCGATTTGGTATAAAATACTTAACATTTGGCGACAGCCGTAAAATAATTGAAAGAGACGCCGTGAAGCGAAGAAAACGAGATCGAGCGATACAATTGATTATTTTTATACTCCTCTGAGCAAGTGTGTTGCGGTTGCAGTCGCAAGACAGAATGCACGAAATGGTGCGGTGTGAACCCCGAGACAAAATGATGGCGGGAAAAAAGTGCCTCGTGACCGGAAGTAACCCCTGACGGGGTTAACGGGCAATGCTCAATTTCCTGTCAACAACTTGGTTTTCTTTATATTCACTTCAGAAAACTTTAATATTGGTGCTATTCTGACACATGAGGTGTCAAAATCCAAAATTGGATGACCATTAACATGTTGAAATTAAATGAGAGCAAAACAGAGTTTATTGTGTTTGGATCACCCCATTTTCTCCAGAGCTTGCCACCTGTGTCCCTGGCAATTGGTGATGCACATATTGAACCAACGCTGTCTGTTCGGAACCTGGGTGTAAAATTTGATGCAAATATGACCATGACCAAACAAATATCTAGCCTCTGTCAATCTACACATTACCAGTTAAGAAACATCCGTAGAATAAAGCGATACCTCGATAAAGACACTCTTCATCATGTCGTTAGAGCTTTAGTTATCTCTCGTCTTGACTATGGTAATCTTCTTCTCTTTGGTGCTACGGAACATGAATTGAACAGAGTTCAAAGATTGCAGAACAATGCCGCTCGGTTGATATGTTCCATATCCATGCGTGACCATATTACTCCCACGCTTAAAGAACTCCACTGGCTGCCCATACGGGAAAGGATTCAATTCAAACTCTGTCTTTTTGTCTTCAAAAGCATGAACAATACTGCACCTGGATATTTATGCAATTTACTGTCACCATATGTTCCTCGAAGAGCTCTTCGTTCTGCAAATGACATTACTCGCCTAAATGTTCCTAGGACAAATAAGGTCTTGGGTCAGAAATCTTTCAGTGTAGCTGGTCCACGGGCATGGAACAATCTCCCTCGTACCATAAGAGAAACTGACAATATCTCTCATTTTCGTTGTAGTCTAAAGACTCACCTTTTTCCATGCTAAATGTATTTTGTGTACTGATGTGTTACATGCGCTATGATCTAGATGGAATAGCGCTATATAAATATTAATTGTTATGTTATGTAATTGTTAAAATGCACGGGGGGAAATGCCTGTTTTTTCCCCATTTATTGAATTTCTTAAGGGTCCTAAGAATCAAACACAGGGCGCCTCGAAAAAAGTGGATACTTTCTTTTTGTGCAGTGTTTATTCGATATTTATGTCACATTGTTGATTATTAAAAAAACCCGCTGTGGAGTGATACAGTTCAAAGCAGCAGTGATGTTTACGGTGACGAATCACAATATCACTAATACGATCTAACAGCATTAACGATTAATAATGTCCTTTTTGGGCTCCTAAACTTTCATAACATAGTTATACAGTAACGTGTCGTATTGCTAAAGCAACCATACATATATTTAATACTTTTGAAATCAAAAGTGTTTGGAAGACGGTAATTGTAGGTAAATGATGAAGACTATTAATTGGTGATGCATTCGCCAGTAGTCGTAAGAAACCCAAGGTGACATGTTTAGACGAAACAGAAAACAAAAGACCAAAAAGAAAGTTAGACTATTAAAACCTAAGTTGAATAGATGTGGTTGCATGTTTGTACCTAGATATGACAATTCAGAATATATCAACATTCAATCTCCCTTCTGCAAGAATCCTCAAGAGGTCATCGTATTTTAATTAGTGAGCAAATAACATTGTTCAAATACTGTTTCGTATCCCAGATCGAAATGAGATTTTGAGAGCAGTTACTTTCAATAAGGAAAGAGAGACAGTACCGCTGCATCATGCGTGTTATGCATACAATCGTGTTTATCAAACTAGTATTCAATTCCAATCGTTACTATTGGATGCATTGCTGTCATTGGATTCATAGAAGTCGTCTGATCTAATTGGTATTTATTTAAGGTCAAGAGGCAACGCGCCTTCCTTAATCTAATCCACTGTTCCGAAATCTTTATTTTTAACCCTTTACCTGCTAAACGTGTTACCTAGTCTGACGCCAGCAAAACAAAATCACTGCATTTGAGATTCCCAGCGCGCCATGATAGTGGCGGCGGAACGCAACGTAATAAAACGCTATGTGTTTGATGTGATTACACTTTAAAGGGGCATAATGTTGATTGGCAAAACTTTATTCATTTGGATTCCCAGCAATTGAACCAGTGCGATCCTAATGTTAAAGATTTTGCGACGTAATGGTGTATTGCGTGTTCCTTTAGTTGTGTTGTCATTATTGCAGGACGGTGTAATTCATTGATAAGCGGGGGAAAATACAAGCAGAAACATAGAGATCAGAGAAATAAAATCGCTCGAGAGCAAATTCTTATTTATATAAACCACATTATTTTCAGTTATATATTTATATAGTAAACTGTAAATATACATTTTAGTAATTTAAATTCTAGTGTATTGAAAATATCGATGGATGGTAGAAGTATTGAACTTCAACCCGGACTTGTTCGTGGGTACTTGCGCATCAGTGGAAAAGCAGGAGCCGTTTCAATATTTCTCCGGTGTCGGTCTGTTATCAGATCTTTTGGGTTTCAATGCTCAATACTGACAGAAGGCTAGCTTAGTTTTAGCACTTTAATTCAAATCCATTAAGATACTATAGCGATTCATCCTGGGGAAGTTGAACTATATGGAATGATATACACCGGGGTTGCAACGACATACAACTATATATTTGTGACATACTGTACCTATTCTCTCCCATCCATACTTTAAGAAGACGACATTCCTTATCAAACTGACATAAACAGCTCAAACAATTAAATCTTATTTCATTAGCTTACGTGGAAGAGTGGAAACAGTTGAGCAAATTAGCTACTGCTTTAAGTTGATACGTTTAGTTACGGGCTTAATTCCCTTTCTACTTAGGTTTCAGCCTTCGGGCCCTTCTTAAGAAAATAATGTCGTTACTGATTATTCTAAATAATTAAGGAATCCTCGGAAATGTGCAATGCGATTGTATGCCTTGAAATGGAAAAACAACATTAGATAATACAATATAAGAAAATTTCGGCCAACTACAAGAAATAATTTTAAAAAAAACATGAATAAGTGAAGCGATGCATCATACTATTTGTTTACCTTTAACTTTTCAAGGAATCAAAGACAGAGGTTAAAATTATGAATCTGAATTTCGAAAAAGCTTATGAAACTTCAACGATTTAATAAGATGCCGCACTCCACTTTGCTTGTCGTTTCACCACAGAACCATTAGATCAACACTAGACTATAACAATTGGCCTATATTTGTGACAGTTCTAACGTATAGCCTATAATGTAGTGTATGCCTGCTGCGGCGCATTAACACCTTTGATGGCATTTCACACCATACCCTGTATAATATGGTGCCAATGCTGACGGAGTAAGAGTTGTGGCGTGATTGGATAGAACGCATGGACGTCGTGAAAAAACCCTTGCCACTTTATTAAGTTTCCAATATGTAAAATAAAAGAATCGTTGAATAAGAAAATTAAAATAAATAAAATGCAAGTGCGCTTGTGCTTTCACTTATGAACAATTTAATCTTAACTGTGCCAATCAATTCGGTGCAATTGTCAACATTTTCTCCCACATTTAACAGCAGTCGTCTGTTCCCCAGTTATCTTTGGTTTTGGTTTTTCTGAGTTAGATTATTACAATTGAGGACCCTAGATCTAAAAGGGGGTTAAGTCACAATCTTGTGAAAATGTAGTTAAGTATCACTTTCTGCTACAAGGAGGATCTCTGCACCCTCTGTTAAAATGTTACAGTTAAGTCATGTGGTAAAGCTATGTAAGAGTCCATGGGAGGTACAACCCGAGTGGGTCAAGTCCACACATGGACACAATGAAACCCAGTTTTTTCCATTTTTCTCAATGTGACTTAACCCCCTTTTAGATCTAGGGTCCTCAATTATGATGCGTTAGAGCATGGACGTATTTTTTTGCAAAACAACTCTGATTTCTGTATTGAATTACTATGGGATGTGAGGCATTTTGCAACAAATTAACCACTTTGCTATGTATAGAACTACAACCGAAATACTATTATATTGTCGGTTATAACACATTTTAAAAGTTTGTTTGTTAAAATCTATCATGTATTTGTAGTCGCGGTATGTGCGTACAGATGATAATAGCGGGAATTTTGATTAGCTGTTCTTGTTGTGCTGTAGACTTGATTAGCATAATCCGGGACAAATTTAATGGGGATAACAAGCGTACTTCTTTACAATTAAAAAGGATGAATTTAAAACTCCAAATGCTCAGAAGGTCCGAGAAGATAGACAGAACAGGTCATCGCCATGGTCAAACTGTCAGAGTTGATATCAACATTCCTGCTATTATCTTCACGCTGAATCAGAGAGATCAATAGGAGTTACTGCAACAATGTAAATGGGCACTTTTCATCTGTAAGCACATACCGCGACAACAATACTCGATCAATTTTAATAAACAAGGTGTCAAAATCACCGTAATTAAATTTTCCGTCTCCTGGTATTTTCATTTCTAGAATATGAGTAACAATTTTAAAATTATAGGTGCTTTTACAACAGCCGAGTTACTTTTTTGCTGTCTTTATATCGTATATCGTATTCTCTGGGTATATAAACCAATCAAAGAACAATTCCCAGACGAAGCGACATATAGACGCGGACATGTAGATCTCCCGGAGAAGATCAACAGATATTCTTTAAGTGTTTGTTGCATCTCTGAATGGAATGTCAATGACCTACAGCAATCTACAGCAATCCAATTTAAAACAGAGTGGTCATACAACCCTTATCATTTGTGATGCGATCTGAGAAAACCCGTCGGATGTCGCAAAATGTGAACTAGGGATAATGGGTAAAATAGAAGAAAAAAAATAAAAAAAATCTTTCTTTTTTTTTCTTCTATTTTTTAGATTTTTTTAAAGAAAATTAGTGTCCAGTACTTTGTGTCATCATCTTTCATGAAATTTCACCTTGACAAACTTACTTAAGTCGCTTTTATTATTAACCTTATAATGTTATTATATTGAATTATGTATCTTTTTTGGCCTGTTTTCATGATTTCTTGTTTTTTAGCTTTTGGTGACATCACAATCATCATTCACTCATAACTTTTTTTGTAGTGATCGCAGAAAAATGATCGAAACAGTTCTGTAATCAGCACAGTTTTAGCTTTCTTATGATAATATAAATATCTCCAATATGAAAAATGCCACCATGTGGCGGGTTTTCACAGATCGCATCACATTTGCCGATTTCAGAGTTGTGTTCCCTGCCTGTGTTTCAATAGCTGTAACATGTATGTTTTATCATTTTCCGAAATGGCAACGGTAGTGCAGTTTTATTTTGCCGTCAATAGAAGCATATCCGACAACTCTTAGTTGTAATCTCAATAGATTTAAAGATGTTGTAGCACTGTACATTAGGCTAATCATCACAATCTCAAGAGTTTTATCCTTAGTGAAAGACAGTTCAGTTCAGAGATCACGATAATAAGTAAAGGCGACTTGGTCATCGTGTACTGCGAATCCCTTCTTGTTCTTAAGAAAATATCAAAAGTTTGAAATTGTAATATTGCATTTCAGCCAAGTGCGTCATTTGTTGTACCGAATACGATGAATGTCATATTTGGAAGACGACGTTGTTAACCTATTCTAAGTGACTCTACAAAAACGAAAGCATTATGTTTAGGTTGAACTTTGCTTTTTATAGGCAAACGTTGAACACCATCCCGATTAACCTACTTCTTAAAATAACTGTTGATACTCACATTTAGGTCTGAGCGCAATTTTTGATCAAATAATCAAATGCTATTTATACCAGAAACATTACTACCTGGAATAGTTTACTCATTTAATGAGCCATACAACTGTTATATCATTACTATGATTTACTAGCTCAACAGAGCACGTGTGATCCAGTGGAATAGTTGCCGGTTTCCTAATCGTAAGGTTGTGAGTTCTAGCCCCGCTGGTGCCAATGTGTTTGTTTCCTTGGGCTAGGCCCTTAGTCTTCATTGCATATTAGGGGGTGACTATAAAGGGGTTAAGTATGTTTGTTCATGTTGGTTTATGTCGCAACTTGGAGCTGATTTAGCTGCTGTCTGGACGTTGCATTGTTTAATAATGTATTTGATTTATAATTTAGCCGGTTGGCTGCGTTGACAATAAAATGTAGACCTGTATTATTAATATTATTATTATTATTATATAGCAGAAACAAGCTGGCAACTAGGAAACGTTCTTATTTAGAAGGACATATACAATATATTGCAATATAATACTTTAGTTTAGAGTAGTCCCGCACTAGTTGAATGGATAGATACCAGATATTACTTGATATAAGGTTAGCTAAGATAAGGTTTGTTTATGAATGTTAAGGTTGGCTAAGTTTCCCTCACGATGGTGTGTCATAGAATATTATTACACAATATCCAGTTATCCAAATGATACATGCAAAAATCAACTAACTAAATTCAATTGCATTTGTCCATTACATTAACATAGAGGTCTCTTAATTGCACTTGTATTACACATTCAGATTAAACAATGATGAATTACGTTATATTACACTATTTGTCTTAAATGTCCCGAATTCTCCAATGCGATATATTCGCTTTACTGCTGCTTTAATGCATTGATATTGATATGCAACCGGACAATCTCTCAGCCCCCTGGGAGGGACACACTTTGTGGCGAGCTACTTTTGAGTCAAGGGATCAACAACTTAATAACTGTAACAAGCGAAGGATTGAAGACCTGGATGCAAATGAGTAATGTAAAAATAAATCACGGAATTATAGTATTGTCCATAACATGGCCTCGAGTCCGGCATAGATATGACAATGAATTAGAGCGTTCCCACCATGGTTGATCAATACAGGTCTAAAGTGTATAATTGAAGAAAGGAACTAGCGTACTAGTTATTTTAAATGAACTAAAGATACGGACCAGGGCATTTATTTCACCAAATGCAGGTGGTCACCATAAGAAAACAATAAGAGAGTGAAGGTCGTTACAAATAATTTCAGTGACGGGCATTAGCCAGCGCCAATGAGGTACAACTTCTATTCTGAAACTGAATTGGGTGACGAACTGTACTCAACATGTTATTGTTGTTGTTGTTATTGTTGTTTCTATTGTTGTTGTTATTTTATGAGGAAAGAACGCTTTTTTTATTTTAATCGGTAAATCTCGCTCACCGAGTCATACGATTAACTCTGCTCTCATGCGATACTTTGATGAAAGTCCATCAGATAACTAATAATGGTTAAATGGATGAGGCAGCTTGTTTGGAATTTACACACAGGTTAATAATTAGTTTGATTCATTTCTTGATATCTGGATGCCTACTTTAGCTAGCATGAGGGGTGCACATCATACAACAACAACAAAAAGTACACAGCTTGTGTACAATAGTACATATTTCCCATGTACGTATATAACTCCATAATTTCTATGTAAACAATTACATAATATGAATTATGTAACATTTTACTTATTAATTAAGTAACATTTTACACAAATGTTATGTACCACCAATCTAATCATTATGTAAAATGCTTACTTAATAGCTTTGTAAAATATATGTACATAATTATGTAACATATTTCACATAATCTAAGTAAAACGACACCTTACATTATTTATATTATGATATTCGATATATCAAAATATGGGGTTCTTTATATTAAATGTCGGACAAAACAAAAAGCATTGAACAGTTACTGATTGAGGGATTAGTACGAATAATGTGTTTATCCATGCACGCAAGCGAGTCGGGAACTAAGGACATATTCCATTCGAATTTTAGTTATATTGTAAAACAACTATTCAACTCATAGAATCATTTAATGGCAAACTGTAACCATGCAAACATTAACTTGATGACCAGAAGTGAACAGAAACATAAACTGTACATACGATAACCATTACAAAGTATGTTATTTCTAATCTAGCATGCAGTTGTAACACATCTCTCGGCGTATCTGTTTTCAATAATGGGAGTGGTGTTGCAGTCGGTTAGAGTTGGTGGATCGTATGAGCGTGAGTTCAATACGATACACCGACAAAGCCTTTTCCCCATGCTTCCTTCAGACCGTGAAGACTGAAGTTGGCATGTACATAGGCGCATCATGGTTCGGAAGTCACGTAAAAAGGTTGGTCCCGTGTATCGGAAGAGCAATATCCGAGCACGTTAAAAGGTCACAGACTCCTTCGTAAAGAGCAGGGGATCATCCCGGTCTGTGTTTGTACGCTCAAGTTTGTATTCCTAGGTTCCAGGGATACGTTGTGCGAGTATACTCAATAAGAGGTTTATGCACAGTATAGGTAGATGATGATGATGATGATGATGATGATGATGATGATGATGATGATGATGATGATGATGATGATGATGATGATGATGATGATGATGATGATGATGATGATGATGATGATGATGATGATGATGATGATGATGATGATGATGATGATGATGATGATGATGATGATGATGATGATGATGATGATGATGATGATGATGATGATGATGATGATGATGATGATGATGATGATGATGATGATGATGATGATGATGATGATGATGATGATGATGATGATGATGATGATGATGATGATGATGATGATGATGATGATGATGATGATGATGATGAACAAACTTTAACATTAAGGTGCGTCATGTAAGCCTCTGGAACCAGTAGAATAATTTAACAAAAACTGGGTAAATGCATAATCAATAAACCTAATTATTTGAAATGGCTGTGATTGGGAATTTTGTTGAGTTTGTGCCGTTTATGAAATTGTATAAACGATAAAAATCGTACTACTAAGCAACCCTTTTAGTATTAAACCATCTCGCTTTAAGCATTGAGCAAAACATAGAGAGTGTCACTTCTCCATTGTTATTATCATTTTGGCTGCCACTTGCCCGATGATTTTGGAGTAGGTGCCCTTTTCTACTTGTGAAAGATTGGTGGCTCTGAAAAGAGCCACTGAGATCAATTGCCCCATTTCCCCTGAACAGAGATAAAGGCTCTGAAAGAGCTCTACATGTAGGTAGCCACTGTTTGTCACCCATAACAGCCAACATCTTTATGAGAATTTTGAGAATTTTGAAACAAAGGCACTGGATTCGTATCCTTTGAAACCGGTGGATTGGTTCAGATATGTGAATGATACGTTTGTAGTTTGGAGGCATGGTAAAGATGAATTGGGCAAATTTCTAGATCTTCTACACGCTTAGAAATAGGTGTCTAATTTTGCTGGGTACAAATGAAATGTGTAGTTGTTAACCAAATATTGTGCTAAACATCGATTTCGTAAAATAACTGTTTACACATGCAATAGTTTACTATCGAATTCCGAGTTTTACACTCTGGAAGTGTAGAAAAGCGCCCGTAATTGGGTAAATATGATTTGACACCATGAAAGTGTAATATTCATCGTAGTCTCGTGTCCAGACTCCATTTTACATGACAGAAAGCGGATGTGAAGGAGGCTACTGCGCGATGTACACTCTCAGTAGTAAAAAAACCTGCACAATGTTGAGCGAAAATCCCATGCGGTCCGGCACCATATCAGTTATGTAGTGCAGGAACAGGACTTGAGGACCTTATCCCGGCTTTTTAAGGTAAAATATGATACAATTTATACATTTATAATCCTGTAGAATAAAACATTAGTCTTATGGGAGTGAAGTAGGTGACAGATCTGGTCTGAGATCTAGGCCATATTTCCTATTGCTTATATGATAATCTTAAAAGCCTTTTATATACGCAAGTAGTACAGAACTATTTCAGCTCATCACCATCGGTCATCATTCTTTATTTGGCTATTTGTTTACTCCATTGGTGCGCCACGCCTAGTGAAGGTATGTAAAGGGATACATATAGGCCTAGTATGTGGGGGGGGGGGGGGGGGGGGGGGGGGGGGGGGGTGCAGATACAGACGATGGGTGATCCCCTACCTACTCTTTATGAAGATGTCTGCAACTTTTTCTTAACAGGCTCGGGGATAGCTCTTCCTATTACAGCTATCCCCTATTCTTTACGAAGCGAAGGAGTCTGCGACTTCTTTGTAACGGGCTTGGAGATATCTCTTCCTATTACAGATACTTCACTCCTAAAAGATTATAAATTGTCTTAAAATAACTATAACATGTATAAATATATCACAATTTCTAAATCCGGGATTAAGTCTTCACAGCATTATTGGGTAAAGGAAATTTTTTACCCAACTCATGTGTACCAAAAAGACACAAGTGTTGGGTAAAACCTCTAGGTTGTGTAAAGTGTTACACATAATTGGGTCAAAATAGGGAACATGGTCGTTTTGGGGTAAATATTTACCCAACAATATTGTGTCAATGATTTAACCTTTGTTGGGTAAAATTTAGCTATTTGATTGGTAAAATGTTCACTATGTGTTGTGTAAGACTCTACACAACTACTGTTGTGTACATTTTACCCAACAAACAACCATGTTTTCTTTTTATTATCGCGACGTGTAGTATTTTACCCAACAACACTTAATTTGTTCTAAGAGTGTAAACGCACAGCAGCCCGTGCATACAATTTACCATGGAATTAGAATACAATGGGTACATTCCTTTTCTAGATGTCAAAGTACAGCGAACTGAATCTGGTTTGAGCTTCTCAATCTACAGAAAACCCACACACACTGATCATTATCTGCATTTTACATCCAATCATCCCTATCGGCTAAGAATAGCGTTGCCAACACATTGGTAATGTACAGAGCATTGACTCTATGCGATAATGAGCATCGAAATAATGTCTTAAAACACATTGAAAAAGCATTGAACAGGAATGGTTATCCCTCAACACTCGTACACAAGCCATTAGAAGACAAAATGCTAATTTAAGCCAAGAAAAGATGGTGGAAGATAACTCCAAAGGTATCACGTTCATGCCATTTGTCAAAGGTGTCTCAGACATAATTTACCGATTCTTAAACCGTGCCGGTGTTAAAACTTACTACACCAAATTAACCAAATTCAGAGATATTGTCAGCAAACCTAAAGATCCTATGCCCAAGGGTCGTTCACCTTGCGTGTATAGCATACCATGTAGTTGTGGTGAACAATATGGTCAAACCAAAAGGCCTTTAAAGGTCATATTATTGTCTGAACACAAACGAGATACATTACAAGGCAATAAAGATAGCTCGGCACTGGCTGAACATGCATGCGTGAAAAGAAGGCTCTGAACCACTCTGGAACCAATCCATTGGAACAATCAAATAGAAATGACGGAAAATATATCAGCCGCATGTGGCGCTCTCTATTTCCTATCAATCAATCCCGGATATCGATAGGGGGGGGGCTGGGGTACCGCGCCATTTTGCAATATTTTGCGAAATCGATCGTGGTTATCACGTGATACGTATCGTGGAAAAAATAATGTACACTGTTTTAACGAAATGCACTGTGGGATTGTGTTACCAGCCTAAAATTATAGAGGTCGCAAACCCGGGTCGCAAACTTGCTTATATTGAGCCTAGCTATAACAAGCTAAAAGTGACATCTCTGAATGTATTACCAAAGTGTGAAATTGTTGGACACACTGGTAAAATGGTTTTACAACAAGTTTTGCTATCATATTATCAAACTGAACTCAAGTTAAATCACTTTATATCGAGCCGCAATAATATAATTGTTTACGCATTTTAATTGTTTAGACAAAGTTAAATAAATCAAGGATACATTTATGATAGATAAATAAATAAAAAGAAAACTATAAACGCATGGGCGGCATTTATAATTGATAAAAATTGACATAACAATGATGTTACATTAATATACCATTAAGTTTAAAAAATAGAAAAATAATGGGAATATGCGAACCCGTGATTTCCGATTGCCAACGACATGGCCAACCTACGCACGCCACAGAGATTTACGACTGTAATTGTGATAGTTTTATTATTTAACCATGTCCATTTATTTATAACGAACGGATTTTTATTGTGCCATTTTTGCCAAATGTGTGTATTTGTAATTTGATTATAATTCTTATTTTTAAAAGAACGGTAATTTTTTTTGACATTTTCGAGAAAAAAAATGGCGTAGTGTGGTGTCCGCGTGGGCAAGCATACAGATGATGCTAAGCAAATCCAGCATATAAAACAAAAAGTGCTCCTAATGGGACTCGAACCCACAACCTCTCGCTCCTCAAGCGACTTCCTTTCCATTACACTATCCGTGCTAATTGAAAAAATTAACGCAAATAATTTATTTATATCATGGGTCATGGGTTAATGCACTGTGTTAAATTCTACAATCCCGGCCGCCACTCTGTTCAAAGGCACAAAAAAGTGGACTTACTTTATGCTTTTGTTGCAATTCTGGGGTGTGTGGATCGTGTTTTTTTATCAAATTGGTTAGATATCCGTCCATTTTAGAACATCTGAAATTTAAAGTGCCACCCACACAACCCGGGAAAGTATGCTGCCAAGGGCATATATTTTGCACGTAAATCCAATACAAAAGTTCAGAAAATCGACCAAAATATGACGTCATGACCATTGCTTCGAGACAAAATGGCGCGGTCCCCACCCCCCCCCCCCCACCCCCCCCCCCCCCCCCCCCCCCCCCTAGGCAATCGATAACAGTCTTGTAACCTTTTCTGCCAGGTCCGACATGAACTTTTGTTTACCTTGATTTTTTCAAAAATTGAGGTACTCTATCTCTGCCGTTTCTTTCCTCTGCTTCTGCTTCTTCTTCTTCTGGCAATATTTCTACAAAATGCTTCTTCTCCTACAGTTTACATGCTACAATCACCAGATTTGGTCAGTAGGACCCCCTACCTGACCTACATATAGGGTCTTCACAGTTTGGGGGTCAAAGGTCACACAGGGGTCACTAGGGGTCAAAACGTGTTTTTCACTTAAAACGCATTTCCAATTTAGTGAAATGACCTAGGATCGTCAAAATTGGTCCACATATTCCTTTTGACCGTACGCATTATACAAAAGAAAGGTTTTTAAAATTAAAAATCATTTGGGGTCACTAGGGGTCAAAATGTAAATTTTCAATTCGATCACTTAAAATGCTTCTTGTCTCAGAGGAAATGACTCATGACCTTCATGATTGGTCAAAAGATTCCTTAGGTCCATGCTCATATAGGGTCTTAAGCGATTAAAAATGACATGTCATATGGGGTCACTAGGGGTCATTGAACTTTACAAAGGTAAAAGTTAAGACATGCTCCGATTTGAACCAAATTTGTTGCATCTTGTTTGGATTGATAAGCCAAGAAAATAAGTCAATCATTTTGACCAGGTCAAATGTCAAGAAGGGGTCACTAGGGGTCATTGAACTTTACAGCGGTAAATGTTAAGACATGCTCCGATTTGGACCGGGTTTGTTGCATCTTGTTTTAGACTGATGAGCCAAGAAAAAAAGTTAATCATATTGACCAGGTCAAAGGTCAAGAAGGGGTCACTAGGGGTCATTGAACTTTACAAGGGTAACAGTTAAGACATGCTCCGATTTAGACCGGGTTTGTTTGCATCTTGTTTAAATTGATGAGCCAAGAAAAAAAGTCAATCATATTGACCAGGTCAAAGGTCAAGAAGGGGTCACTAGGGGTCATTGAACTTTACAGGGGGTAACAGTTAAGACATGCTCCGATTTGGACCGGGTTTGTTGCATCTTGTTTGGATTGATAAGCCAAGAAAATAAGTCAATCATATTGAGCAGGTCAAAGGTCAAGAAGGGGTCACTAGGGGTCATTGAACTTTACAGGGGTAACAGTTAAGACATGCTCTGATTTGGACCGGGTTTGTTGCATCTTGTTTGATTTGATGAGCCAAGAAAATAAGTCAAACATATTGACCATGTCGAAGGTCAAAAAGGGGTCATTAGGGGTCAAAATGTTAATTTTCACTTCTATTACTTAAAATGCTTCTCCTCCTACAGTTTACATGCTATAATCACCAGATTTGGTCAGTATGACCCCCTACCTGACTTACATATAGGGTCTTCACAGTTTGGGGTCAAAGGTCACACATCGACATTATTGGGTGTCCAGCGATTAAAATTGAAATGTCATATGGGGGTCACTAGGGATCAATAATCCAAGACGTGCTCCGATTTCGATCATACTTGATGCATCTGATCTCTTTTCATTAGACAATAAGAAAAAGTAAATCATGACCTCGGGGCAAATGTCAGGAACAAGACAAAAATCAAGGTCCCCTGGTCTTAGACCGGAGTCATATCTAGTTTCTTCTTTTTTTCTTCTTTTTAATTATTTATTTGGGCCTTACGACCCTGGATAACCCAAGAAAGCCTCGTTGAAGCTTATTTCCATTGGGGTCCGTTAGATGTGTGAACAGCTACAGACCGGGATGATCCCCTACTCTTTGCGAAAGAGTCTGTAACCTTTTTTAATGTGCTCGGGTATTGCTCTTCCGATGCACGGGACCACCATTTTATGTGACTTCCGAACCACTGATTTTTGCTGCCATTAGGAAATCGTCACAACCACCTCGCTTCATTTACCAGGCTATCCGATACGGCGCACACAATGTATCAGCACTTAGATTGTAATAATTATCCCCTAACAGCTCCCCAATCTCGCTTGGGTCGACGAAGCAATTGAGACTAAGTACCTTGCCCAAGGATACAAACAAGTTGGCTGTAGCGGGGCTAGAACTCACGACCTTTGCATCGTGAGACCGGCATGTTTTCCACTACACCACACGTGCTCTCAAGTTCATTACAGCGTCAAACGATCTTTACAGATCAGTGACCGTACTACTGTGCGCTAGACTGTTTGTAGTCTTTAGTAGACAAGGGGCAGTCTCTCGTTATTTCCATTGGTCAAGGGGAAGTCATTTGGCGGTTCCATTAGATAGGCCAGTGGCAACCTACGTGTAAAGCTCTTTTCAGAGCCAGCATCTCTGGAAAATCGACAATTAATCTGAACGGCTCTTCTCAGAGCCAACAATTTTTCACAAGTAGGAAAGGGCAACTACTCTCATGTCATCAGGCAAGGGGCAGCCAAAATGATGATAACAATAGACATGATACAGAAGTGGCAATCTCTATGTTATGCTTTAGCATTATACTAATTTGGTCCTGAAGAGGTCAGAGCTAATCCTGACGAAAGCTTGACGGATTAAAATGTGTCCGACAGCGAACCCGTTACTCTTATTTATATCAAATATAAATAGTCTTCATTTTATGCCTAGTTTCTGTAGCAAATCTCAAAGGAAGTCTAGAACAGGGTTAAGCACAATATCAGTTGAAATACCAAAATACTATTCACAGTCTCAATCGTAGCTATTTGATACTATCCGATATGTATGTGTCGTCCGTAGGAAGTCCGACATCTTTAATTATATCAAACAACCACACATACGTACATAATTATATAGCTACATGTATGTCCATATGCTCCGATTTATTTAACCTTATGTATTTTGATGAGACAAGAAATAAAGTCAAACATGAGCTTAGGGTCAAAGATTAGGAAGGGGTAATTATGGGTAATTTTCCTATGCATGGGTAAACTTTAAGACATTCTCCGACTTTCAACGGACTTGATGATGCTTATGTATTTTGATTTTTAAATGTCCCAATCTATATCTCAGGCAGAGCCAAGAAGGACTAACATATGCGCAGCTTAACATTTAGTTTTCGCAAGCTTATCCTCTTATAGCTCAGTTCGATAGGCGGCGGGTGCCACCCAGGCGACTCGAGTTCGATTCAAGGCGACGGCGGTGCATGTGTTTTCACCCACATTTGGCCATTTCTTCTCCTCTGAAAGTATTATTCCAATAAACATGCCACCGGGGTTAGGGTTAGGCTAAATCACAAAACGAAATGTAATCACATCTGTGTACTTGATATCTAATGTCAAAAGGGTTTGAAGCGCATGTTTTTCTTCCAATTCTTGAAATGTTGCATTAATAATTAATATACAGCTTCGTGGTTAATGTTAACCTTGCAAATGAATCGGGAAAAACTTAGTTTTATTAAGACGTTTGCCACTGTTTTCAAACATTGTTGAGAATATTGGAATTGTTCGTTTGCAGGATTCACACCACTAAATAAATAATGGAACAGTCCATGAAAGGCCTGTTGAATTGGTTGGGATGACCCTCCTCTAAGCGAAATATATAAAAATGCTTCAAAAGTAGTGTTGTTGGCCAAACTTTTGATCGGATGATTACTAAATGAAGATTATCAAACAATATCAGTACACATTTTATTCTTTGACCACATTTGTATAGTTTTATTTTCATTTTAGAGACTTCAAATAATTGATTAGAACTGCTTAGACCTAGGCTAGGCCTGGGCAGTATAGTAACAGGCATATCTTCGACGGTGCATATCTCGATAATTTTGCCTTGACCTTATACTTTTTGTTGTTTGCAGGACAGCCAAGACCATGATGTTCACCAAAATATGCAAACTTGAAGCAACCAAATGCTTTATAAGCGATAAAATGGCGTATAATTATGGGTTATTTTACACAGTAAGCATAGGGGATTTTATTAGTGGTGTGGACCCTATAGGATTCACACCACTAAATAAATAATCGAACAGTCCACAAAAGGCCTGTTGAATTGGTTGGGATGACCCTCCTCTAAGCGAAATATATGAAAATGCTTCAAATATAGTGTTGTTGGCAAAACTTTTGATCGGATGATTACTAAATGAAGATTATCAAAGAATATCAGTGCACATCTTCTCTTTGACCACATTTGCATGGTTATATATTCATTTTAGAGACTTCAAATGATAGATTAGAATTGCTTAGACCTAGGCTAGGCCTGGCAATCTAGTAACAGGCATATCTTCGACGGTGCATATCTCGAAAATTTGGCCTTGACTTTTTTGTTATTTGCAGGACAGCCACGACCATGATCTTCACACAAAATGCAAAGTTGAAGCAACCAATTGCTTTATAAGCGAGAAAATGGCGTATAATTATGGTTCATTTTACACAGTAAGCATAGGGGATTTTATTAGTGGTGTGGACCCTGCATGGCAGGCAGTGCGCATGTGATCTTATCGGGGCAGTTCAATGGTCGGTGATCTTAAAAATGTATATAGTATCACATCGGAGTTTGTTTTACATTTAATTGTATATTTTCACAGTTGGGATATCCACATAATAGCATACAGACTGTTCACATTATTCATATGTGCGGTTGGGTTCGACTCAAAACTGTAACCAAAAGTCTCAACAAAGTCCCTCAATAGATGAAACATTTTGTTTGTGAGATTTCTTGAACCAACCCCCTCCCCTCCCCCTTGACTAGTACGACAATAAAACCACCCCGATACATTGTTATATTCTGTACTGTACAATGATCAACTAAGTCAGATTGGCCGACATCTGTGACAGTTCTAAATTATAGTGTCTGGTTGCTGCGGCGCGTTGGCAATTTTGATGGCATTTCACACCATACCATGTGTATAAAAGGTGCCAATGCAGACGAAATAGAAGTTTGGAGTGATTGGATTGAACACATGAACATCCTGTAAAATCGATGCCAATCTATCTCAAACTTAAACTAATAAATCTAGCATGCAAGTGCGCTTGTGCTTCGATCACACCTGGAACCAATTATTTACCCTGAGCCTTGTCATTTTATCTCCGAAAACATGCAACTGCAGTGCAGTCTAGAGAAGCATTCTCAATATAAACTTATGAGTAAAGGGATAACAACATTGGCGTCATAATAATCGAATGATTGAAAATCTGGATGCTCGCGAGTAAAGTTAAAAACCCGTTGTCCGCCGAGGTATAGGCACAACAATCAAAACAGATTTTATTGTATACATGGCAGCGTTTCCAGCTGAAATATTTTCTCTGTGGCTCATGAATAATAAGATAACACATATCAAATTCGTCGGTGGAAAGAAATCCGGCAGCGTAGTTATTTTAAGGGATAACGACCAACACGCCGTGGCATTTTATTTCATTCGTTGGTCATTAAACGAAAGCGATCATTGATAAAAGCTTGAAAAAACCGTCGGTGGAAAATGTTCACAACACACAACACAACACGTTACGTATGTCTTGAGCTGTTATCTGCGCCACTGGAGCAAGATCGGAGTTGATGCGATAGTTTCGTGATAATTGACAACATAATTTTAACAAACAATTCTATAATAATTGTAAGCCGACCATTTACTGTTGCTGTATGTAATGGACTTGACGCGCCCTTACGTTTGCAAAACCTTGAATGTCCCTGATTGTTATGCGAAAAGCGTACGTCGCACAACGACACTGTGTTTTGACCTATGAAATATTGCCCTTACAATGAATGAACTACGTGTTTGTGCATTGCATTGCATTATTTCAAACTGTGCTTCTAAGGGACTGTCTTGGCAACTCTGTATTTGCAATACTTGCAACATAAGCATGATAATCATTCATAAAATGGGTAATGGTTTTATTTAGTACATTTTGAAGAATTTGTTTTTGTTATATTTGAACAGTACGAAATTGAAGTCAATTACCATAACTTGTTTTATATTGACTGATGATTGTACCCGTACCGTGTCTATATTGGAATGGAACTCATTTGTTTCTGTAAAGTGAAAGGCGATACGGATTTTGTGACACATTACATTGCCCTAATACACATCTTAAATTCAAACTAGAATGATATGTGTAACCCAACCTTGCCAAAGTATGAGATTTGCTTCGATTAAGAACGAGTGTACATCGTGAAGGAAAAACGAAGCAGCACTATCACATGCATACAACTTTTGGTTCTGATAACTAGAAGTGAACTGTAACCTAAGCTCTATGATACTGTAGTAAAATTGGTTTTGGGGTATCACGATAGCGCTCAGAAACTTGAAAACGAGGTTAATTAAAATGATCCTGTATGATTTATAATGTATATTTAATTGTGTCCAATAATCGTCTGTAATCCTGCTTATCAGCGGCAATCACGCTACAATCATCATCAATCATGTAATACGAGTAAATCAAGAGTGTTATGGACAGCAGCAAATCATCTATAATCATCGTCATCAATTAGAATAAATACTTTTAATATTATGTTACCAATCATCTAATCGAGATGGACATCACGTGAGACTTCTATCGTCTCACCGAACCTACGGCCAAAGAGGGAAACCACCAAACTCTACAATACCCATTGCAAAGTGTGTTAATTCACGGGACAACCAAGTCAATAATTTACGTAGTCAATGGTTATAGGTCAATAAATGCGTATGTGTTGTTTCGATAGATGTTGATTGTGAATCGTTAGTATTCGATGCTTTGATGCCATCGGATTCAAAATTCGTCTAATATTGATTGGTATTTGTATAAGGTCAAGAGGCATCACGCCTTCCCTAATCTAATCCACTGTTCCGAAATGTATTATTATTATCAACTTTTTACCTGCTACGCTTTTTAGCTAGGCTGCAACAGAAGAAGTAGTACTGCTTAACATCTGAGATTAACAGCGCGCCTTGATAGTGGCGGCAATATGAACGTAATAAAAATATGTTTGTAGTGATCATGGTGATTACCCTTAAGGGGGGACTTTTAAGTCAAATCGAATAAAAAACTTCCTTAAAAGGAAGTTTTTATTCGATTTTTTGAATTTTGTGAGTGCTGTAATTATTGAACTATTAATCAAATGTATATTAAAGTATACATTTTTGGAAAGGAAATGGATCAGAGAATCCAAATTTGAGAAAATCACAAAATTCACTTTTTTGAACAAAGCTAACAAAAATAATTTTGAGTAAAAAATGGCCAAATCACTTTATAATGATGTTAAGACACTAATGAAGGGACGATTCTTTTTTTTTAAAACCTAATCTAATATTTTTGAAAATTTTGACCAAAAGTGCCAAAAAACGTGAAAAAATTGATTTTTTATTTTTTTTAACACTTTTTGTCAAAATTTTCAAAAATATTAGATTAGGTTTAAAAAAAAAAAATCGTCCCTTCGGTAGTGTCTTAACATCATCATCAAGTGATTTGGGCATTTTTAACTCAAAATTGTGTTTGTTAGCTTTGTTCAAAAAATTTGGGTCAAAACAGTGATTTTTTGTGATTTTCTCGAAAAAATCAACATTTTTGGTCAAAATTGATGCCAAATTTGGATTCTCTGATCCATTTCCTTTCCAAAAAGGTATACTTTTATATACATTTGAGTCACGGTTCAATAATTACAGCACTAACAAAATTCAACAAAAAACTTCCTTAAGTCCCCCCTTAAGGGAAAGTAATGGTTGATTGGCGAAATTGTAATAATTTGAAGTCCCAACGTAATGGTGTATTGCGTGTCTCATTATAGTTGTTGTCATTATTGTAGGACGGTGCAATTTATTGAAAAGCGAAACAAAACGCAAGCACAAACATAGAGATCACAGAGTAAGATCACCTCTCGTTTGCAAATTCACATTCATATAAACGAAATTATTTTCAATTATATATTTTAAAATTGTAAATGTACATTTTAGTAATTTAACTTAAAGCGTACATGGCTAATCTCGATGGATGGAAAAAAGTATTGAACTTCAACCCGGATTTCAACGCTAGAAATTTTCGTAAATACCTGCCCATAAGTGGAAAAGCAGGAACTGTTTCAATTTTTCGGTTGACTGTCCTTTATCAGATAATGTTGTCTCAATGCTCATCACTAACAAAAGGCCAGTAGCTTAGTTTTAGCACGAAAAGCAACCATATAATGGTTACATATCCCACCTTTTCTCTCCCACCCATGCTTTAATAAGACAAGTTCCATATCAAATTAACATAAACAGCTCCAACAATTTTCATTAACTTACGCGGATAAGAGTAGAAGCAGCTGAGCAAATTAGCTAATGCTTTGATTTGATCCGTTTAGTTACGGCCTTAATTCCTTTTTGGTTGGCGGGCCAAGCCCGCCAACCTTATAGCATCAGATTGCATATTCTTGGACATTTAGGTCTTTCTACATATACATGGAGGCTGCCATTTTGTTTTTAGTATATGGAAAATTGTCTAAATTACTTTGTAGTCTTTGTAAATTACATGTACCTATGCAGTTTGTTTTAACAGTCCTGCAGTCTGTGATGGAGTCAAAGCTATATTTGTTTAGCCTTGATGATTCAATCAGAGAGATGTTATTAGACTCCCCGAACAGAGAGACATAATAGGTTATCTTGTTTGACTAAAGAGAAATCTCCCAACTGTCCAGATGTTATACACATTACAATTGTGGTCTCAGATACTACTGAAAAGCTCAGAGTATCAACTGTGTCCTAAAACATGGTCAAGGTTTGCATGAAATATCTATGTGTATGACAAATTTCGCGACTGGCTAGGATTGGTGAAATTGTCATGCTCACAAGCTTTTAGTATTCTTATTAGACATTATTAGAAAGGTGTACATTTGTAAACATTTCATGATGAAAAATGTGGGTTCTTCTGCATCACGAACATTAAATGCCATGACAAAATAGTGCTTGCTTTTAGAATAAACCTACATCCCCTTGTTGGGTAGCACTGCATTACATAATGATATGGTGAACTGTCACTAAAAATTACTCTGTACACATCATGTTCTGGTGATCACTCCATTTCCATGGGAAACCGAGGATTTTTTAGTTGGGGCTTTAATGAGTTGCGGATGTCATATATACCTAGATTGTTCTTCAGATGGTACCTCCCCCCTCCATGCACAAACATCAACTTTATTGGTTTCCTGTACTATTTTTAGACTGTTGTGTTTTGATTTGGGGTGTTTTTTTGTTGTTTGAAAGATACATACACCATATCCCTGGTATTTTGGTATGCAACAGAATGAACAGATGCTTCAGAAAATGGTTACAAAACATGATTCTTTCTCTTCGCCCCCATTCCATTTCAATGGAATTTTTTCTATAATAAACAAATAAATTCTACTTCAACCATAGTTTTACCAATGAATATTGGCCATATTAAATTGAATATAATTCTAATCAAATTAATTGAATATATATGACATGTTTAAAACTTAAATTGAATGTAAAATTTATTTATTTGTATATTTCTATATTTACTTATTTACTTTTTATATTATTAATTATCTACATAATTATTCATTTATTTATTTAATCATTTTTTATTTATTAATGTTTTCTCATGTTTATTTGTTTTAATTTCTTTATTTTATAAGTAATTTTTAATATTTTAATTTTTAATATGCGTGTATTTATGTATTGATTCATTAGTTTATTGATTCATTTATTTTCGATTAAAAATTTAATTTTCGATTCATATTATTATTTATTAACAAAATGATTCAACTATTTATTTAAAAGTATTTAAAAAAAAAACTCATTTATTTATTTCTACATTTATTTATGTATTGATCAAATAAATTGAATACATATGACATATATTTAAAACTTAAATTGAATGTTAAAACCGTGTTTATCACTAAACTATGGCTGTAATTTATATTGCTTTCTAGTAATGCCATGCAAGAATATTGCACAATTATCATCTATGCGCTTGCTTCTTCTGCCACATAATTTTAGCAACTAAAAGCCGTATTTACAAATGTTGCTATTTTTGCTCTTTCTATTTGCCTTATATCGCAATTTCCTTTTGACCGCCAACTTTCCATTTTAATGGAATTTTTATCTACTTGAGTTTCAGCCTTTGGGCCCGCCTTAAGAAAATAATGTCGTTACTGATTATTCTTAATAATTAAGAAATCCTCGGAGATGTGCAGTGCGATTAAGTATACCGCAGTACCGATACATTGCATAGTATGAAACAACTATAGATAATATAAGAAGATTTCGGTCAACTACAAGAATGAACAAACAAACACATGAATAAGTGAAGCGATGCATTATACTATTCTTCAACTGTTCAAAGAATCAAAGATAGAGCTTACAATTCTGAATCTGAATTTCGACAAAAGATATTTAACTGGGTCTAGTAGTAAGGTTCTTTTCGATTAATAGATTGATTCGCACCAACGCCTAAAGTTTCTTTTTATATATCAATGTATGTAACAAGTCAATGCTTTTGTAAAGTCAAAATCTCTCTTATGATGTACACAAAAAAACAAAAACAAAATCACTCACAACCGATTTGGAAATGGCTTTTTGACAACAGTGCTTTGCACAATGTTAGTTCAAATTCAATTTGGTAATGTAGATTTAAAAGCCATTCATGTTTTCCACGCGGCAAAATGTTACGCAATGTTTGAATAATGTCCACAATATTGAGTTTCATCACCATATTTGGAATCACCATGAGAAATGCATTAACATAAGTACAAACATGCCAGGTATTGGTTCAGTAGTCCGTAAAATAAGACTTTGAAAGTTGGATAAGTTATCCGAAAAATCTGTTTTGTATATATTAAAACTAATAGCCGCGTGTAAAGTGTAATCCCATCATATGTACATGTACTGATGTCTAATGAAAATACGGTTAGAGCGCATGTTACTATAATTCTTACAATTTGCAACATTGATAAGTTGAGAATAATGGAATGCTTCGCTGGCGCGTCAATTGCATAGAAATTGCGCTGGTGATCTTATCGGAGCAGTTCGATTTACGGTGATCTAAAATGTAGTATCACATCGACGAAGTCTTTACTAACTCAAATGTTTCTTATTTTTCATTTGAAATATCAAAATAATAAAACATACAACACTGCTCATGTTACTGTAATGGGATTCCCTACCGTTTTACCACAGAACCATAGATCAACACTAGACAAGAAAGATTGGCCTATATTCGTGACAGTTCTAACGTATAGCCTATGATGTAGTGTATGCCTGCTGCGGCGCATTAGCACCTTTGATTGCATTTCACACCATACCGTGTATAATATGGTGCCAATGCTGACGGAGTAAGAGTTGTGGTGTGATTTGATAGAACGCATGGACGTCGTGCAAAAACCGTTGCCACTTTATTAACTTTCAAATTATGCGAAACAGAAGAATCGTTGAATTAAGAATATATTAAAATGAAAATGCAATTGCGATTGTGCCGTCACCTATGAACAATTTAATCATTACCATAACCCTACTACACCACACGGAAACTTAATTTAACCGCTTCCACCACACGTTTCTAGAATTAGAGTTAACAATGGTTAATACGACATCACACAATGAATTGCTATAACGGTGCCAATCGATTCAGTGTAATTGTCAACATTTGTTCACACATTTAACAGCAGTCGCCTATTCGCCAGTTATCTTTGTTTTTTTATTTCCCCGTGTTAGATGTTGCGTTAGCACATTATTGATGAAAACGCAGGTGACTTGTACGTGACAGTGACAAACAGAAGGATGGGTGCTTTTTTAAAGGGGCACTGACAGATTGCCAAGAAAAACTAAATTCGGAATAAAACTAATTGTTTCAATAAATAAGGTACGTAGGAACCATGGAGTGTATTTATGTATGGGAAAGGGTTGATTAATGGCACTAGATATAATTCAGTTGAAGCAATTTAAGTGGCGAGTAGTGCTGATTTTTCTGATATATTCTACATCGAAATGACCAAATCGTGACATTTCACAAGATGGCGAATTAAAGTAAACGGTAAACATTATTTGGTTAGCCTAATTCACTATCTGCACCAGGGGGCTGATAAAAGTCGCAATATGGGAACGGTAGTCCTTACGGATTTTTCCAAGGCTTTCGATTTGGTTGACCATACAAATCTCATTGAAAAAATGATTGCCATGGGAATCCGAAGGACAATCATTCCCTGGATTTGTGATTTCCTACATAATCGTCAACAATGTGTGAGATACAATAATGCTCTGTCCGATTATGTTACACTTAGTGGTGGGGTTCCTCAAGGCACCAAATTAGGCCCCATTGGTTTCCAAATCCTCATTAATGAAGCTGGTGAAAATGCAAACTCGAGATGTTTAAAGTATGTTGATGACTTGACCTTTGCACATAATGTTACTTGTTCTGACTATCCTTCTAGACTACTGCAGGCTGATCTTGATGAATTTACCAAGTGGGCAAAGGATAATATGCTCAAGTTGAATCCCTCCAAGTGTCAGGCCCTTCAGGTATATTTTGGCAAAACTCCACAGCAGTGTGATTTAAGAATCGGTACCGATCCACTCCCCCGCGTTGATGAAGCCAAGGTTTTAGGCCTGGTTCTCCAAAACGACCTTAAGTGGAACACACAGGTTGACAACATGCTTAAGAAAGCCAATAAAAGGTTGTTCATGCTGCGGACCCTCAAACGTTTTGGTTTTAGCAGCAAGGAGCTCTGTGTAGTATACGGTGGCTATGTAAGACCGATTCTTGAATACGCTGATGTAGTTTGGCACTCAACTATTTCTGTCAAACAATCAAAGGACTTGGAATCCATCCAAAAAAGGGCTTGTAGAACCATACTTGGGGAAAAGTATGAGTCTTATGATGAAGCCTTGGGTAGTTGCCATTTTGACACCTTGTCTGGAAGAAGGGAGCAGCATTGTCGTAAATTTGCTGAAGGGCTTCCTAAAAATGAGAGGACAAAATCTCTCCTCCCTCCTACAAGACGGGAGTGTCATGACAGATCACTTCGTAATAGTGGCAACTTGACCCAATTTCATTGTAGGACTCAGCGTTTCCAAAATAGTCCTGTTCCTTATTTTGTCAATATTTTAAATGATTAGGTACCCATTATCTCTCTCTCACGACTGGTCGTGCAGCTATGTTCCATGTTGTGTGACATTTTGTTGTTTCTTAATTCGTGTACATTTTATCTTTAATATATCTTTATCTGTTAATTGTGATTCAATCCTACAAGTGCAATATTTTGATGTTATTAATGTGCATTTTTATATCGTAATTTTAATCATGTATATTAGCATGTAATTTGGCCTGCGGGCCACGAGATGCTTCTGAATAAAATACCAATAATAATAATTCTAGGTGGTAGTTAATTTATGACTTAATACGTAGGTGCAACAAAATTGAGCGCTCACTCCAATACGTATCTCTCAGTGCCCCAAAAATGCATGTGCGCTTGCGCGTACCGACTTAAACACTTTAACAATTTTTTGTTATGATTTCACCATGTTAACATCGTTAGTGAAAGCATAAATGACATACATTATGAATAATAGCATAACCGACACTTGCTAATGAATAATGGTGTGTTACGATTTTACTTATTTTTACTTTACTTCACGCACAGACATATTGCGCATGTTAAGTAAAAAAATAGCATGTGATATGAATTATACACAATCTATGTAAAATCCTGTCGAAAACTTTTACCTTGCAAGTTTGTAAGTGTTTAAAATACACATTTGAATTGTAACAAAGGTAGTTTACCTTGGTTGTGTACATTTTGAATCAAATGAAGTGTGAAATACATCGTGATTGGTTAAAAGTTTCTCCACATAATGTATTTTGTTTTATGACATGCGCAAAATACGTCGGCCCGATGTAAACATTATAGTGTTGATAAATGGGAGAAAACCAGACCAGTGGTCCATACTAAATCTCATCCCAATTCCAAAGAGCGGAGATTTACGAGAAGGAAAGAACTATAGGGGAATCTGCTTATCGTCCATTGTAGCAAAAACTTACAACAGGCTGCTCCTTAACAGAATTCGACCTCACCTAGACCCGGTTCTACGAATCAATCAAAATGGTTTTCGCCCAGGTAGATCAACAGTGTCTCAAATTTTGGCATTAAAAAGGATAGTAGAGGAAATTAAGAACAACAACCTCATTGCAGCATTGGTCTTCATAGACTTCAAAAACGCATTTGATACCGTCCATCGTGGTAAGATGTTGGATATATTACGAGCCTATGGTGTACCAGAGAGGCTAGTGGCTGCCATTGGACATGCATACCAACAAACCAAAGCACATGTTACTTCTCCAGATGGCATCACTAAGGACTTCGAAATTCAAGCAGGGGTTCTTCAGGGTGATGCACTAGCACCGTTTTTGTTCATAATCATCCTAGACTATGTACTGAGGAAGGCATTGGCAGGAAAAGAAGAGCAACTAGGCTTCACACTTGTTCCCAGGCAAGTAGGAGAATAGGGCCGCAGACAATTACAGACCTTGACTTCGCAGACGACATTGCTCTCCTTGCTGACAATCTACGGGATGCAGAGGAACTACTACATCTAGTGGAAGCAGCTGCGCTTACAGTTGGTCTTGGGATGAACGCCAAAAAAACAAAGGCAATGCTGTACAAAGAAGCTCCAACACCAATTTAAACACTGGATGGTAATGATCTTGAAATTGTCCAAGACTGCAAATACCTTGGTGCCTGGATTGTAGCTGGTAGTGAGCAAGATTTCAACATAAGAAAGGCTCAAGCTTGGAAAGCCTGTAACAGCATGACAAAAATATGGAACAGTAAACTCCCAAGAAACCTGAAAATAAAGCTGTTTACCACCACTGTTGAATCTGTTTTGACCTATGGAGCCGAGACTTGGACACTAACAGCTAAAATGAGAAAAGCACTGGATGGTTGCTACACTCGCCTTTTAAGAAAAGCGCTTAATGTATCATGGCAATCTCACACCACCAACAAAGATCTATATGGGAACCTGCTACCAATATTAGAGAGGCTAAGACGGAGGAGATTTGCCGGCCACTGTGCCAGAAGGGAAGAGGAAGCAGTCTCCAAAGTTCTCCTGTGGAAACCCAAGCATGGACACAAGGCTAGAGGACCACCATGAAAGAATTACATCAAGCTTTTATCAGAGGATACAGGACTAACTAGGCAGGACATGAAAAACTGCATGCTTGAAAGACCAGTATGGAAGGCCATCACAGAAGTTCGTCCCATCGGGACGCCCTAAGCAAGTAAGCAAAATAATGAAAATCAATCACTTTTATTTGCGTTGTTATTATATTCTTTAGTTTAAAAACATGTGGATGTAAGCACTTTTGCAAAACATTTTCAAGGACGAAAGTCATTTTGCGTAACAACTCAGACTTCTGTATTGCATTCCTATGTGATATAAGGCTTAAGCAAAAAAATTGCCCACATTGGACGTAAACTCTTTTGCAAAATATGCTCTTCATATATGCACGTTTTAGTTAGGATAATAGTTTGTTTTAAAGTTATACATATACATATAGGGTGAGTCAGACGACAAGCAGCTGTTAATTACTTACGCACATATTTTGCACGGTTAGTTTGGCGACAACCCTGTTGGCACTATAGTGGTGCTAAGCATGGTGGACTGCACAAGAAATCTCCTTTGTTATTTACTAAAGATTCATGTTTACCCTGTTTATTTTGAACCACGAAGGGCCCCATGTACAAAAGAAATGGGAGTAGAAGTTAGATCAGAAGGGGTAATGCGACCTGCCACAAAAAGGGTTTCAGGGATTATATTTGTTTTCAAATTTAAAAATGGCGTCAAATTTGTCATATTGGAATTGAGAATTCCTCATATTCTCAAGCAAGTGGCTTAACATTGAAACAAATGATTCCTATAAATGTCGTATCGTTGGAAAGGTGAACACGTCAAATGTTGTTGATATGTGACATAATATGCACGCAAATATCTGCTGAACAACAAATCCGAACTTTTGTTGAAGGGTTTAGTACAGCCTACGCGTAATGAAACCTCAGTACAAGGACTATGTCGTATGTATTAGCTGGGTGTATATAGCAATAGAAGAACATTTCCCAGACGAAGCGATACAGACACGTATGTAGATATCCCTGAGTAGATCAACATGTATTCTTCTTCAAGTGTTTGTTGCATCTCTGAATGGAATGTCAATGACCTACAGCAATCTACAGCAATTCGATTTAAAAGAGTGGTTATACAATTATCATTATTTTGCCAATTTCCGAGTTGTTTTCCCTGCCTGGGTTTCAATAGCTTCAACATAAATATGTTTCATCATTTTCTGAACTGGCAACGGTGGCGCAGCTTTGATTTGCCGTCAAGAGAAGCATACTCGGTAACTCTTAGTGGTAATCCCAATAGATTCAATGATGTTGCAGCGCTGTGCATTAGGCCAATCTTCAAAATCTCAAGAGTTTTATCCTTAGTGAAAGACAGTTCAGAGATTACGATAACCAACAAAGGCGACTTGGTCATTGCGTAATGCGAATGCCCTATTGGTCTTAAGAACATATCAAAGTTTCGAATTGTAATATTACATTTCAGCCAAGTGCGTCATTTGTTGTACCGAATCCGATAAAAGTCATATTTTGTTTTCCTATTCTAAAGTGGCTCTACAGAAATGAAAACAAGTATGCTCTGGTTGAACTTTGCTTTTAACACCAGCCTGGTTAACCTACTTCCTAAAATCACTGTTGACAATCACCTATATGTCTGGACGCCAGTTTTTTTTTATCGAATATCGTGCTATTTATTATAATCAAATATGCTATTTATATCGGTGATTGGATACCAGGAACATTACTTTGTCGAATGGATAATTGTTTACCGTGATCGTTTGTCGTTTAGAATACCAAATATTTGGAATAGTTTACTAATTTAAGGAGCCATACAACTTTTGTTTGTTCGTTTTGCTATCATTACTATGTATTACTAGCTCAATAGCAGAAACAAGCTGGCAACGAGGGAACGTTCTTATCGAGAAGGACAGGTACAATATATTACTTTAGTTTAGAGTAGTCCCGCACTAGTTGAATGGATTGGATATATACCAGATATTACTTGATAAAAGGTTGGTTAAGACACTGAAGGGGGGGGGGGGGGGGGGGTGGGGGGGGGGGGGGGGGTAGGGTCACACAATTTCGCACAGTCACAAAAAGCAGTCACATTTTCTTTCTTTCTCTCTTTCCCTTCCTTCTTTTCTTTCTTTCCCTTCCTTCTTTTTTTTCTTTCCCTTTTTTTCTCCTTTTTCCTTTTTCTTTTTCCTCCCTTTTCCTTTCTCTCTCTCTTTTCTTTCCCTTTCCCCCTTCTTTTCCTCTTTTCCCTTCCCCGTATTTTTCCTGGTGGGTAGGTTTGAATTTCCTGCTGAGCACCTTCAGGGGGGCACTGTGCCCCCTGCCCCCCCCCACCCCCCCCCCCCCCCCCCCCCCGGCTGTTACGCCACTGCATTTTTCCATTTGTTACACGGGAACTAGGGTATTGCACTTGTATTACAAATGCAGATAAACCAACGATGAATTACGCTGAAAATCTGTTATACGTTATGTTACAGTGTGCTTTGTCAGAAATTTCAAAAATTCTCCAATGCTATGTATTCGCATCATTCCTGCTCTAACCATAAAGGAACCTTTTCCAAAGAAAAACATTCCCGTTGCTTTTTTATTAAACTAATTTTACGTATCCCGTTAGCTAGATTTAGATAATTCAGTTGCCGCAATAGGCAATCAATACCCATTCGGTTTTTATCGGGATTTTTAAAAAGGCTAGTCATACAGGTATGGGCGAAATAGACATAGTCTCAGCTACACACACCATTTCAATAGAGATAATCATCCCCTTCATTGACAAGCTATGATAGGTCTCAAAGATAGAAACAGCAAACAAACCACAAACATTGCGTGGATGGTACTTTTGGGTTTGCGGTTCAGAGCTCAGGCTATTAGTATTAACAATAAATAAGCCTAAGATGTAAAAAGATGAATCCAACGGAACCAGGTCACCAGGAACAAAACACCAAGGATCAGAAAACTGATACAGGAGGATATCTCGAAAATATACTCTTAGCAATAAATAAGCCTTTCTTCAATTTCTATATACAGCTAACACAAAAAGTCCCTGACTAGGCGCTTTGATGTAGGCGAATCCAAGATAAATAATCGATACGAAAAATCTGAGATATACATTTATTGAGCAAATTTCCTCTACGGAGTTTGACACCCCAATCATAAAAATCGAGTGATTATGTTTGAAGTTATGATAGTTTCAACGACCACAACTACCAAGAAAATAGTTGCACTAAAATTGTGTTTCAAGGATTTAAGAACGAGAATAAAGGTATTGTTTTTAGACCGTAGCCGTGTTATATTGTGTGGTGTAAATGCGGGCGGTAGTATTACTTTTGCGTAGAACAACTTCAAATTAGAATAATACTACTGCCTGCGTTTACACCACAATACCTTTATTCTCTAAGTATTATATCATGATTATTAGAATGTAATCCATTTCCAGCCAATCATTCAAAAATGCCTATTAATTTCACGAACAATAGTTCGTGAAATTGATATGCATTTTTGAATAGAACGATGTATTTGTTTAAATCTGCGAACAAATAAGTCTCCTATCTTAAATGCAAACGAATGTTGTGTGTACCCTAACCTTGCATAATTATCCGAGTTCAATAATTTGGTTTACACTTTGCGTCTATAAAAAACGAGTATACAACGTTAGAGAAAACGAAGCTGTACTATTACAACGCATGCATGCGTTGTTTTACCCGATGACCGGATTTAATTAGCAGAAGTGAACTGAAACCTAACTTTTATGATAACCATTACAAAGTGTGTTAGTCCTAATCTAGCCAGCAGCCGTAACTAAATACAACCGACCTTACTATAAGGGTATGCATGCGCCTTTTGAATGTACGGAACCTCAGAAGGGACATGATAACGTGACATGATGATGAGTTGATGCGATAGTTTCGTGATAATTGACAACATAATTTTAACAAACAATTCGATAATAATTGTAAGCAGAGTAGCAGACCACTTACTGTTGCTGTATGCACTAGACTTGACGCGCCCGTACGTTCGCAAACCTTAAATATCCCTGATATACAAAAGCGTACATTGCACTTCGAAACTGTGTTTTGACCGATGAAATATTGCACTCACCATGAATAAACTACGCGTTCGTGCATTGCATTGCATTATGTGATCGTCAAACTGTGCTTCTAAGGGACGGTCTTGGCCACTCTGTACTGGCAACACTAGAATGATAATCATTCATAAGGGGCAATGTTTTTAGTACATTTGAAGAATTTGTATTTGTTATATTTCGAAGGCAATTGACATAACTTGTTTAATATTGACTAATATGGTACCTTATCTTTCCATCTAATGTTGAGTGCAGTTCTCAGCATTCTAGTGTAGCATCCATCTAGAGATTTCTTCAGTCTGTTGGTGATGGTCCATGTCTCAGCTCCATACAGTAGAGCACTTTGAACAGTAGCTTGGAAAAGTCTGATTTTGATTTTTCGACTGAGGCTGGAATTCCACACTTTGTTCAGAGCATTGCAGGCCTTCCAAGCAAGTGCTTTACGTACTTTTATGCTGGCTACTACCAACCCAAGCTCCCAGGTACTTGCAGTCCTCTACGTTGTCTAGGTTACTTCCATCAGAGGTTTTTAGCTGTACCGCTTGTGCTTGGTGGAATACCATGCATTTGGTTTTCTTGGCATTCATGTGGAGCCCAGTTTTGGGTGCTGCTTCCTGAACATATTTCAGCAACTTCTGTGCTTGCTCCTTAGTGTCAGTCAGAAAGTAACGCTATGTCATCTGCAAAGTCAAGATCAGTGACGTTCTTTGGCCCTATTCTTCGACTTTGTCTAGGCTTGATGGTGAATCCTAGTTCCTCTTCTCTCCCACTGATAGCTATTCTTAAGCAGTAATCAAGGATGATTATGAATAGGTAGGGGGCAAGGGTATCTCATTGGAGTAATCCTGCTAGGATGTCGAACAGTTCCGTGTCGCCATCAGGTGATATGACTTTGGCTCTTGTGTTTCTGTAAGTTTTATCAATTGCATCTGTTATAACCTGTGGGACATCGTATGCTTTGAGTATCTTGATCATTTTCCCACGATGTATGGTGTCGAATGCCTTTTTAAAATCAATGAATGTTATGACTGCAGAGAGATTATTGGAATGTATACATTCGATGATTCTCCTGAGCCCCAGAATGTGTGAGGTAGTGCCTCTTCCCTCACGGAAGCCATTATGGTTAGTTCGAAGTAATTCATCTAGGTGAGGTCTTATTCTGTTGAGAATCATTCTGTTATATGTCTTGGCCACAATAGAGTTCAGACATGTGCCTCTGTAGTTTCCTGCTTGACTTTAGTCACCAGATTGGTACTGGGACTGGTATCAGGTTCAATATTGCCCACTGGTCAGGTTTTGTTTTTCTAGAAGGGCCTTATTACAGATGTCCAGTATTAAATCATGTTACGTGTTATTGAAGGCAATACACTTAATTGGTAGTTCTTCGAAAATCTTTGGGATGTCTTCATCTTTATCAGTCACTACCAGTGGATTTCCTAGGAGTTGTTGGAAGTGGCAGTACCAATTATTGACACGTTCTTCCTTTGTCTTTCCTTTGAGGATACCATTCCTAGAGGTTTTCCTTCCACTTACTTCGTTAATGAGCTCCCAAGATAATCTGTGTAACTGTGTTGCATGTTTAGGGTTGCCTTTTCCACTTCTTTTAATTTCTTGTCCAGGTATTCAGAATTGACCTCATCATAGGCTTGTTCTCGTTTACCTGCTTCAAACTCTTGTGCATACTCTTTACTGTCGTCTGTGACATGTTTTTCATATGTCTGCCTTAGCTTCTTTCCGGCAGTTTCTACTTTTCTACTATAACACAATGCCTTTTGCCTCTTACATATTTTTGGTAGTAGTTTCTCGGCAGTTTCTTGATTTGCTGTGATAAAGTTTCCATATTTCACTGTTGGATTGTCAATGTCATCACAGGTGTCATTTAGTAGTGTGTATTTGTTTCTGACTTCGACAGAATATTGATATTGCAGTTCTGAATCTTGAACAAACTTATTCCAGTTGTATTTCACTTTCTTTGGCTTGGTTTTGCTGTTTGCTCGTAGGCTTAATCTAATCTTTGAGGTCACTATTCTATGATCGGATCCAATACTTGCAAACGAATTGTAGGCTTCTGTGTTCAGAATACTATATTGCCATTTCTTTCTGATCAGGATGTAGTCAAGTTGTATTCTGAATCCACTTGGTAGAATACAGGTCCATAGTTTTGTTACTTTCTTTTGGAATCTGGTATTTGTAATAACTAGGTTATTTTCCATTGCAAACTCCTCCAATATTTCCCCGTTCCTGTTTGTGGTTTCATGGTATGCAAAAGGAGCATTGTCGTTACCAATCCTTCCCCAATTACTTATGGGCCGGTACTGATTTGGTAGTTTCTTTCAGCTCGTCATAGTAGTCTCTTACCTCATCCTCACTTGCCACATTGGTGGGAGAGTATGTACATATAATCGTAGTTTTTGGATTGCCATTAAAGGTTGCTTGAATGGTTCTGGTGCTTATGTATCAGATTGAGGATATGGCTCGTTGTGCTCGTGGACTTAACAAGATGCCAACTCCACCCACTGCAGCTCCTTGTCTATTTCTAGTAGCAGATGCTTTGACAAGTTGGTAGCCCTCTATGATATTACCATATCTTATCTGTTCATCTGTATGAACTATTCGATGCTCTTGAATTCCAATAATGTCAATTTTATATTGTTGAGCTAAAGCACACAGCTCAAGTTGTTTGTTTGTGTTCCTAATCGTTCTTGCGTTTAGGGTTGCAATGTTCATCACTTTCTTGCATTTCAGAAAATGAGGTTTCCCTTTACTTTCACCGTTATCAGTCACTGCCCTTCCTGGTGTAGTCCCCTGAGGATTTAAGGCACTGACGTCATCATGTTCACTTTGAAGTGAGAAGGTTTCAGCATTTGGGAGATTATCAGGGACTCTAACCCTGGTGTTTTTATTTGATGCCATCATAAAGTCTTTCAGTTGCTATTGTTTGCTGGTGGTCGCAACTCCTACCAGCAGGTGTCCAGTGGCCGTTGAGAAATGTATGTAGTTAAACGTTTCCCATCCGCCCTTACTCTGGTCATCTCAGTCTCCAACCTGAGAATAATAAGAGGTATTCAGGTCTCAGGACTCCCTGTTTTTGTTCACTGGCCGTTGAGAAGAAATATGATCATCGCGCCCTTTTGCCGTTGTTAGAGATTGAATCTCTCATCCGCCTTAGGTAAGTGACTACCTAACTATTTTACCCATAGCTGGTGGTTTATGTTCAGGTTTTCCTTCCTTAACTCAGAGCCCCGATAGTGGAACAGGCCGCAAAGCCTGGTCGTAACACTTAGCACCAACTGCCTAGCAGAGAGGGTGGGGATGGGTTGGATGTAAGGAGGCGATTATGGACAGATGGGCTGATGGAATTGCCAACTGTGCATACCAGCTGGGATAGTGTAGAATGAAAAATGAGCAGAAAGAAGAAGTGATAGTGTGCATGAAGGTGGGAAGGCAATAGATGAAAGGAAAGCTGAAAATTGCGCATTTGCACCCCTTTTCATATTAGTGGCTGTTATGACACTAAGCTAAGCTTGGTGAAACCTTAACTGGCAAAGACATAACATTGCTCTAATACACAAGTCCCATATCTTAAGTTCAAATTAGAATGATTTGTGTAACCCACCCTTGCTATAAGTATGAGATAGTAAGTAACCTGGCTTACAATTTGCTTTTATAAATAACGAGTGTGCACCATGAAGATAAAACAAAGCAGCACTATCACTATGCATAAAGCTGTTGATGACCAGATATAAACTGTAACCTAAGCTCTATGTGATACCCATTGCAAAATAATTTCCGTAGTCAATGGTTATAGGTCAATACATGCGTATGTGTTGTTTGGAGAGAAACGATGTCGTGCTATTATTCACACATCAACAACAGCGCGCGTGCATTGATTTTTCTATTTCTTCGAGAAACAACACATTCGCATGTACGTATTGGCATAATTTATTAACACCCACAGTGTCAATCGGCTGAGAGTGTATGCATTATAATTTATATTCGATATTTATATCACATTGTTGATTATTACAAATAACCGCTGTAAGAGCGATACAAGTCAAAGCCGCAGTGATGTTTATACTGACGAATCACTATATCACTATATCTTACGTTCTAACAGCATTAACGATTAATAATTGCTTTTTTTGGCTCCTAAACTTTCATGAAATAGTTTCATTAATAGTTTCATGAATAGTTTCATTAACGTGCCGTATTGCTAAAGAAACCATACATACATTTATGTCATAATTTTGAAATCACTAAAAGTGTTTGGAAGATGGTAATTGTGGGGTAAATGTTGAAAACTATTAATTGATGATGCATTCGCCATTAGTCGTAAGAAACATAAAGTGACATGTTTAGATGAAACAGCAAACAAAAGACCAAAAGAAAAGTAGAATATTTAACAACTTAAAAGTTAAATAGCCTGGTTGCATCTTTGTACCTAGATATGACATTTCAGAATATATCAACATTCAATCCCTCATCTGCAAGTATCCTCAAGAGGTCATGTACGTATTTTAATTAGTGAGCAAATAACATTGTTCAAATACTGTTTCGTTCATAGATCGAAATGAGATTTTGAGAACAGTTACTTTCAATAAGGAAATACAGACAGTACTCTACTGCTGCATCATGCGTGTTATGCATATAATCGTGTTTATCAAACTAGTATTCAATTCCAATCGTTACTATTGGATGCATTGATGTCATCGTATTCTGAACGTGTCGTTCATAGAAGTAGTCTATACATCTTGATTGGTATGTATATAAGGTCAAGAGGCAACGCGCCTTCCTTAATCTAATCCCCTGTTCCGACATGTATCTTTATTTTTCAACCCTTTACCTACTAAACATTCGAGCTTGTGTGACGCCAGAAAAGGTAGGACTGCTATAGACATTTGAGATTCCCAGCGCCTGGATAGTGGCAGCATAGGACGGGGAAAATGCTATTTTTTTTAGTGTGATTGCACTTTAAAGTGGAAATATTAGTTGATTGGTAAATCTACATTCATTTGAATTCCCAACAAATTGACAATGAAGTTACATATATTGATACCTATTGCTACGTAATGGTGTATTGCGTGTCCCATCTATTAGTTTTGTCATTATTGTAGGACGGTGTAATGTATTGATAAATGAATACAAAAATACAGGCAGAAACCTAGAGATCAGAGAAATGAAATCTCTCGAGAGCAAATTCGTATTCATATAAACCAAATTATTTACTTACAGTTATATATTTTGTAAACTGTAAATATAAATGTTAGTAACTTAACTTCTAGTGTATATGGCAAATCTCGA
Source organism: Ophiura sarsii (assembly GCA_035610835.1). NCBI lineage: Eukaryota > Metazoa > Echinodermata > Ophiuroidea > Amphilepidida > Ophiuridae > Ophiura > Ophiura sarsii. The sequence continues at coordinate 4,781,383 of CM069446.1, read as the reverse complement.
TGGTTGGAAAAAGTACTGAATTTCAACCCGGACTTCAACGCTAGATATGTTCGTAGATACTTGCCCATCAGCGGAAAAGCAGGAGCCGTTTCAATTTTTCCGGAGGCATCCTTTATCAAATTTTGTTGTCTCAATGCTCAACAATAACAGAAGGCCAGTGACTTAGTTATAACACTCGAATCAAAACCCATCAATAAAACAACCATCAAGAAGGAAATATAGCAATTCATCCTGGTGGCAGTTGGACTGTACGGAATGATATACACTGCAACGAGAAACAACCATGTAATCGTATCATACCGTGCATTTTCTCTCCCAACCATACTTTAATAAGACGAAGTTCCATATCATATTGACATAAATAACTCAAACAATTACATCTTATGTCATTAGCTTACGCGGATAAGAGTGGGAGCAGCTGAGCAGATTAGCTACTGCTTTGATTTGATACGTTTAGTTACGGTCGTAATCATTTTCTGCTTGAATTTCAGCCTTCAGGCTCTTCTTAAGAAAATAATGTCGTTACTGATTAATCTAAATAATTTAGATATCCTCGGAGATGTGCAATGCGATTAAGTATGTCGTGGAACCAATACATTGTATCGTATGAAATTTAAAACAACTATAGACAATACAATATAAGAAGATTTCGGCCAAAAGTGAATACAAAAATCATCAATGAATAGAGCAGAACCAATGCTTGGCAATGATGTGTTTTGTATTTACTCATAATAAGATTTGTTTTGGCAATCCAGTATGCTTCACTTTCATCACATCTGGTATCTGTCGCCAGTGCTTACTCGTTCACATTGGCATTACATCGTAATGAAAGGCATACATTTGGTTAAATCCTGCTACAAGTAGAACAATATTGTCCTGTCTTGATTTTCTGAACGCCTCTTTATTTTTGTAATAACACATTATATGCATGTATGTTGGGATTCAAATTTTGTTTAAAGTTATACCTATCTGTACCATTATAGGGTGGAAGTCGGGCGACCTCTAGATGTTAATTTCTTAAGCACATGGTGTGCATGGTTTCTTTTTGGGAAAAGCCCCGTTGGCGTTGTAGTGGTGCTAAGCATACTGAAGTGCACGTTTTGGTTTTTACTAACGATTCATGTGTACCCTGTTTCTTCTGAACCACGATGGGCCCATGTACATAACTAATGTGAATGCAAGTTTGATCAGACGGGTAATGTGACCGGCCACAACGGTTACAGGGAGGCTCCATGTATAATATTATTTTTCCAATTTCAAAATAGCGTCAAACTTGGCAAATTGACGATGAGTTGAGAGATTCCTCGTATTCTTAAGCAAGTGGCTGAATATCCAGGGCTGAATATTGAAACAAGTGTTTGCAACAAAGGTCGTATCGTTGGAAAGGTGAACACATCAAAGGTTGTTGATATGGGACATAATATTTGCAAATATTATATAACGAAATATCTGTTAAACAATTGGCGAATGAAAAACTAATCCGAAAGTTTGTTAAAGAGTTTAGTAAAGCCTACGCATTACGTATAAAACCACAATTTTATCTGGGTATAAACCAATAGCAGTAGGATTCCCAGACAAGGACACGTACATGTAGATCGCCCAGAGTAGATCAACAGGTATTCTTCTTCAAGTGTTTGTTGCATCTCTGAATGGAATGTCAATGACCTACAGCAATCTACAGCAATCCGATTTAAAACAGCGGTCATATATTCATTATTATTTTGCCAATTTCCGAGTTGTTTTCCCTGCCTGTGTTTCAATAGCTTTAACATATGTTTCATCATTTTTCCCCCTCGAAGTGGCAACGGTGGCGCAGTTTTATTTTGCCATCAAGAGAAGCATACGCGGTATAACTCATAGTTGTAATCCCAATAGATTCAATGATGTTGTAGCGCTGTCCATTAGGCCAATCGTCACAATCTCAATAGTGTTTTCCTTAGTGAAAGACAGTTCAGAGATTACGATAACCAGTAAAGGCGACTTGGTCAACACGTACTGCGAATACCCTCTTGGTCTTACGAAAATACCAAATATTTGAAATTGTAATATTACATTTCAGAGCCAAGTGCGTCATTTGTTGTGCCGAATCCGACGAACGTCATATTTCGAAGACAAACGTTGTTGTCATATTCTAAGTGGCTCTACAGAAATGAAAACAAGTATGTTCGGTTTGAAGTATGCTTTTAACAGGCAAAGGTTGAACACAATCCTGGTTACCCTACTTCCCAACATCACGATAGCATATCGTGAGGTGCGTGGGATCGTACCAGGGTTCTGCGGTTCACTAGCGAAGGACAAGGTATCCACGCCACGGAAGTATTCGTGTTAAGAGATGTGTTATAATTGTATATACACATGGAAAAAAGTATCGCACCACTTTTTTGTTTTTGAAAAGTGCAAATGTGGCCTCGAATTTTGCCACCATGGTGTGATATTAAGGATCATTTGTTTGCGTAAGCTGTCCTACAAAATGCTACGCAATAAAAGGGCCACATTTTAGTTTGTGACGTAATCGATGTAATGTTTTTCAAGGCCAAGAGGAAAATGCATGCTTTTGTCCAAAAACATGCATAAAACAAGTTTGGGTATAACTCGATATTGAATAGACTTTAAAAACTTAAAATAGTCATTATATTAGTTCTGTATTTGGTGCAAGAAATGTTCCATTTAGACATTATAGGCTACAATGCAGTGAATGAGTCCAAACATGCCATTTTTTTGTTGCTCATAAATTCAGTATATACGATGAGGTCACCGTTGATTTTTGTATTATTATTTGACCTCGGTCAACACTTCCGCAATATTGTTTTTGTCATTTGAACTTATTTAAAATTTGACTTATTTTGACCTTTGACCCCATAACCGTTGGGTGTACGAAAAAGGGTGTTTTTCATATTTGAGGACAATCGGGCAACTTTTGAAATTTGACCCCAGATGACCTTTGACCTTGGAAGGCTGGAATGTGTTACCAGGGATTACAACTATAGAGATTAATCATTGGGCCTCTCAATATCGCGTTATATCCAAACTTGTTTTATGCATTTTCCCATTGGCCTTGAAAAACATTACATCGATTACGTCACAAACTCAAATGTGGCCCTTTTATTGCATAACATTTTGCTGGACAGTTTTCGCAAACAAATGATCCTTAATATCACACCATGGTGGCAAAATTTGAGGCCACATTTGCACTTTTCAACAAGTGGTGCGATACTTTTTTCCATGTGTATACCATTAAACTACTGGTTTCCATCGGGTGCTTGTGTCCTTTTTCGTGCAATATTTGTAGGTGCCCCTCGCCCAAAATATGTTTGTAATATCATGATTGTCCTTATTTTTAATAAAAGCGATAAACAACTACGACATTTTTGGCCAAAAAATGGCGTCATTTTTTTGTGCGGAACGCAGGCCGACTCCACGTGATTATGTACACTCATCTATGACCTAGCGAGTGACGACACAGTTGAAATATTACAGAGGACCATTCACGTCAGAATTTTACAGTAAACTATAGGTTAACACTTGGAATATGCGTATGTATTCCTCCATCAAGGTGTGTCATATAATAATATTATTAAAAAATATCAAGCTATCCGAATGATACAAGCAGAAATCACCAAAATACAATAAATTACATTTTCCCTGCGTAGATATACCACATTGTTGGATAAGATAATATTTTTTTAATTATGAAATATGAAGGAAACGTCTCCGAAATATTTTGATGGTCTATAAAGCGCGATCGGGTCACAAATCTGTAAGTAATGTTACAGGTAAAACTAGCGTGTCCTAGTTGGACTTGTATTACAAATTCATATAAAACAATGATGAAATACATTGAAGATCAGTTTTAAAATAATATGTTTCAGTGTCCCTCTAAAATTTCACCGAATTCTTCAATGCGATATTCGGATCAGTGCTGCTTTTATGCATTGCTAATGAACAATCGGATAATCTCTCAACCCTCTGAGGAATTGACACATTTTGCAGCAAGACTTCTGAGTCAAGGGATCAACGACTTAATATTTATAACAAGCGGACGATTGAAGACCTGGATGCAAATGAGTAATGTAAACAAACCCGGAATTATAATATTGACCATAACGTGGCCTCTGTTACCTGACTTAGTATTGTGTAAAGCAGTCAGTACGCAACAGGCCGCTTTCAATGCGTGACCTTGCCGATTTCTAACCCGCGCAAAGATCGATTTCTGGATGTCAACCTTGCGCTAAAATCTTACGAGAAGTTTGTTTTCCCTGAATTAATCGAGGTAGGGTTAGCTGGCAGCCATGATGGCGAAGTAGGTTGATTGTTCGTAATTTTCTCTATAATATGATGCCAAATCTGACATATTTGGTCCACAAACAGTGATTTTATCGCTAATTTTAGAATTTAACAACTTTCGTAACTTTGCTTCTTGTAACTATTCACTTGACTGGACTAAAATTCGTACGATATTTTAAGAGCAATTTCTGTACTAACGGAATCTTAAGCTTTAATTTCATATCCAAAAACATTGATGCCCGACTTCTTTTTTGATAAGAAAAACCGAGTTTGATTTTCACCGATTTTCGGTCAGAAAACGAAACTTACGATCCCCCGTTAGGCCTCGCCAACTTGATTTTTAGTTTCCTATAACCCGCCCGCGCTTCATTTTCATGCCCGCGTTTGAATTCATTACAAATGTTGGGAAAACATACCGTTTTTGCAATGAAAACGTCCGAATTTATGCATTTTGTGTGATAAAATTGTGAAAAATGATTTTGACGAGAAAAAAAAATATCATATGGAATTGTGCAGAGCAGAAGGATCGATTTCGAACCCCGGACCTCTCGCTCTTCAGTCTAACGCTCTACCATCTGAGCTATCAAGCGAAACTAATTCTATTCGTGAGATTTAAACACTTCATCAACAACGCAACGAAATGAATATAGCTCGAGCCAGATTCGGACACCCATTTTATTAACTATTCACTTGACTGGACTAAATAATTTCATAATATTTTAAGCATGTTTCTAGTTACAAAAGACTATGAATATTATGATACCATCAATACAATTGGTGCCTAATTCTTCAAAAAGGGAATATTTACTGTTAATTTGGCTTTAGTTTCGTCAAGTTTTTCTCGAATTCGGCTGTGTGTGATGACAATAATTTGCACCGAAAATGCAACATGTCATGAAGTCACAGCTAATATTAGATAATATTATTCGCATAATATGCCTTTTTATTTTACAATTTCATGGCAAATGTGTTTGAAATGTGTGATTATAATCATGAAAAGAGCTCATTTACATCGTGCTATTACGAGGTCAACTATCGTTACGGGTGAATACTTCCGTGTCGCTTTGCTGGGTTAGAAAATGAACGACTTTTCGTGTGGTTGCATACTGGCTGTAAAGCACGTAAATCAAGAGGACTCGAAGAGACCATACTTTTAGGTTAGATGACCATGTTATTAACTCGATGTATTAGTACTGCGCATGCGTGATGTAAAGCGCTAGATCGGGTGATCTAATAATACATTATAATATATAGGAGTTACTCCCTATACTATTCCCCTTCCTTTATGGAAGTTGGTTTTAAAGTCATTGTCCAATTATATGAGTATCCTGTTATCAACTGTCAAGTTATTTGAAAAAAAACATGCTTTTATGTGAGCACATTATTGAACAGTCTGTTGTTGAAGTTAAGTTCGGATAACAATCACATTATTGTCCATCCATCTGTTGTTGTTGTTGTTGTTGTTGTTGTTGTTGTTGTTGTTGTTGTTGTTGTTGTTGTTGTTGTTGTTGTTGTTGTTGTTGTTGTTGTTGTTGTTGTTGTTGTTGTTGTTGTTGTTGTTGTTGTAGTTGTTGATGTCGTAGTTGTTGTTGTTGCTTTATATTTTGATTTTGATAAGAATTAGGGACGGCATGTGTTTATAAGGAAAGAACACTTTTAATAATATTTTAATCGGTAAATCTCGTCCATCAAGTCATTCGAATAACTCTGCTCTCAAGCGGTATTTTGATGAAAGTCGATCAGATAGCTAATAATGGTTAAATGGATGAGGCAGCTTGTTTGGAATTTACACACAGGTTAATACTTAGCTTGATTAATTTCTTGATATGGATGCCTATTTAGCTATCATGAGGTCTGCACATCATACTGATTAGGTAGTCTATCGTAGTAGCATTTAAATGTACAATCTATAGGTAGAAGTAGAAGCAAATAAATCAAGATGAGTTCATACGATGTATTAAATATTTATAAATATTTAAATATTTAAAAATCTAAATCCGATTTATAGTTGTTTACTCCAAAATGCCTATTCTCTGTTTCCATTGCACGTAGAGGCCGCTTTGTTAAACGGAACGCATATTGAGATATATATTTGCAACCAATCATTCCAAGTATCGTAATGTAACCCATTTTTGACCCATTTCATGGATCGTGAAAGGGATATACATTTTTAAAAAGAAATCAGTGTATTTGTAACTGGTGAACAAATAAGTCTGTTATCCTATAGACGAAAACAAATGCTGTGTAACCCGACCTCGCTCAAATATCAGAAATTCAAATACTTGGTTTACACTTTGCGTCAATAAAGAATGAGTGTACACCATAAGAGAGAACGGAGCTGCACTATTACGATGCGTAAAAGCATTGCACTGCAAAAAGGTTGCTTAAAATACGTTGCTAAAAGTATTTTTATCATCCGTTGGTTGATGTGTTGATTAAAATTCATTCAATATATGTAGAAAGTTAGGCGTTGTATAAAAGTAGAAAATCCCCAGCGTTGAGCAATTCGTCGAAAACAATGTCCTTAAAATGTTGGTGGAAACTGTTTCTGTTGCTAAAATATGTTGCGTAAAAATATTCCACTTTGGCAACTGTTGCATGAGCATTGAGGACAATCACGCAACAGTTGATGCAAGTTACGCACATGTGAATTGGCAACTGTTGTCCAAAAAAAGCCAATTTCGTGAGCTGTTGCATACTTGAACAACTGTTGAGTGAATATAATTGCCTAACTTTTGAGTAACTAGAATTGTTCAACTGTTGGTGAAAACATGTTCAACAACTCCCCCATACCTTAAGTACAGTAACAAAGCGTGGTTGATTTGAGATACACTCACTGTTCATATGCAAATTACTAGGATAGCGAACCTTATTTGGAAACCGCAAAATTGTAAACAAACAAGAATGTCGGGAAAAATGTTCGCAAACTTTGTTTATTTTTTCGGCGTATAAATGCATTTCGCCATGCAATCCTTAAAGTTAGCAAATAACTTTATATACCGAAATGTAGCTATATCCCTGAGGAAAATATTTTTGGCGAGGGCCATATGTAAAGGATCACTTCTAAAGCCACAATTTTAGCCGAACCGTCGCTACCTGAGCACAAGAGAATCGCCTTTTTTTGCATCATCGCGGCGAAATGTGTTCGCTTTGATCTACAGGACCGTATCACTATTGAAACGGAGGGATGTGTTTTGATTTTATACAAATATTCTATAAACATGTATCAAAATGTGTTGTGTAAATTAAACGCATTCTTGATTTAATTTTTCTCTGAATGTTATTAAGGTGGTGTGTGAATAAAATGCTATTTACAAAATATTTTTAATTTCACAATTATTTGCGAAATAATTTGTCTTCTCTCATGTTTACCTTTTTTAACTTAACCCATTCTGAAGTTCCATCGCCCATTTACGGGGAACGGACGATGTCCAAATAAGGGCCTAATTATAATAAACGTAAACTTTTTTTCTCGATTTTTAAAGAGCAGCTATTTTTTTATGTCAAATTAAGCCTATTAAAACAAGTTTTGTACTTGTTTTCATTAATTATCCAAAACGATTTTCACATTTGAATGATGTAAATATGTTTGGCCGTTGTTGAACGGGGGTTCAACAAGGTCTTCGTCGTTGTTTATCTTGAATCGACAACGGTAAGACGGGTTTATTTTGCTCGGGTTTAGCTGCCCTTGCAAAATAAACCCGTCTTACCGTTGTCGATTCAAGATAAACAACTCCGAAACCTTATTGAACCCCTAATTATCGAACGGGTGTTGGGCAAATTTTACTTAACAGTTGAGCGGTTGCATACTGGAACAACGTTGTGTAAAATGTTGAGTAAATATTTAAGCAACTTTTTGCAGCGCAGGACCACAATTAGATTTATTCTGTTTTGGCATCCAAAACGGAATACACTGACAAATAGTTTAATATTGCCATCCTTGTTTGACATATATTTGTTTATGAATATCATTTCAACGGTGTTATAGCGATGAATATTGAATAGTCGATTTTTATAGCCAAAAAATACACGACATGGACATATACTGAATAGTTCATGTCATGTGATCTATTTTGCACCAAAAGAATCACATAAATAATAACACCATTGATAAGAGATGTCAAATATCATGTATAAGCCTATAGTTTAATAACATGTTAAAAATATATATTACAAATTCACTACCGAACGGGAATAGTGTATGTAGCTCTGCTGCATCGCCTAGAATTCCCATTACAAGTTACCGGTTCACTACCGGGAGGAAGTGATGTATGTAGCTCTGCTGCATCGCCCAGAATTCACATTGTTTTGCCTACCGCGTGTTGCTATACAAAAATGCTCAATATATAATAAAAACTTGACATAAATAAAATACCCAACATATGGCTATATTTGATAAATTAAGCAACAGTTGCTATACAAAAATGCTCAATATATAATGAAAACAATTCACAAATTAAGCAACAGTCACAAAATGCCCAACAAATGGTTAATTAATAATACCCAACTGTTGTGTTATTAAAATTGTGCAACTGCTGAGTAACTGTAATTGTTCAACTGTTGGTGAAAACATGTTATCCAACGGGTGTTGGGCAAATTTTACTTAACAGTTGAGCGGTTGCATACTGGAACAACGTTGTGTAAAATGTTGAGTAAATATTTAAGCAACTTTTTGCAGCGCAGGACCACAATTAGATTTATTCTGTCTTGGCATCCAAAACGGAATACACTGACAAATAGTTTATTATTGCCATCCTTGTTTGACATATATTTGTTTATGAATATCATTTCAACGGTGTTATAGCGATGAATATTGAATAGTCGATTTTTATAGCCAAAAAATACACGACATGGACATATACTGAATAGTTCATGTCATGTGATCTATTTTGCACCAAAAGAATCACATAAATATGTGTATGTATTATATAATATGGACTATTTATACCTTCAAACCCAGATAGCAAGACTACGTTTGGCAAACGTTCACAGTAATAACACCATTGATAAGAGATGTCAGATATCATGTATAAGCCTATAGTTTAATAACATATTAAAAATATATATTACAAATTCACTACCGAACGGGAATAGTGTATGTAGCTCTGCTGCATCGCCTAGAATTCCCATTACAAGTTACCGGTTCACTACCGGGAGGAAGTGATGTATGTAGCTCTGCTGCATCGCCCAGAATTCACATTGTTTTGCCTACCGCGTGTTGCTATACAAAAATGCTCAATATATAATAAAAACTTGACACAAATAAAATACCCAACATATGGCTATATTTGATAAATTAAGCAACAGTTGCTATACAAAAATGCTCAATATATAATGAAAACAATTCACAAATTAAGCAACAGTCACAAAATGCCCAACAAATGGTTAATTAATAATACCCAACTGTTGTGTAATTAAAATTGTGCAACTGCTGAGTAACTGGAATTGTTCAACTGTTGGTGAAAACATGTTATCCAACGGGTGTTGGGCAAATTTTACTTAACAGTTGAGCGGTTGCATACTGGAACAACGTTGTGTAAAATGTTGAGTAAATATTTAAGCAACTTTTTGCAGCGCAGGACCACAATTAGATTTATTCTTTCTTGGCATCCAAAACGGAATACACTGACATATAGTTTAATATTGCCATCCTTGTTTGACATATATTTGTTTATGAATATCATTTCAACGGTGTTATAGCGATGAATATTGATTGATTACATATATGAGTGATATATATAATTACAAGACACATAAACCTGTAATCTGTGAATCGTGCATGTACATATTTTTGTATTTATAAACATAATAGCATTTTTACTCCAAAAAAGGCATGACGCAAGACAGTATCACTTGTACTGACTAATAATTTGGTGTAAATATTTTAGAACGAAAAAGAACAATGCCAAAAAAGTAATGCTTACCTGATCGTGCAAACGAGAAGGCCACCAAATGGGCGTGGTGGGTGGGAAATTTGGATCAGGAACAGAAGAATCTACCTACATCGACCATGTCCCGGAGGAAAGTGAGCTAGGAAAAGCGCCTGCGTAAACAGATCGCGGCCGCCCGGGGAGTATTCCGAAAATTGTAACAGCCAATCAATTGTTATGGGGAAGCAGAGTGTGAAAACCGCGCGAACCAGGAATTAACCATCTGGCAACTTTAGTGCACGGAGGCAACGGCAATTGGTTTTGATTGCACCTCAACAAATTGGCATTGCCCCCGGACACTAAGAGAAACGCAAGGAGAGAGAAATTGATATTGCCTCTGAGATACGAGAGGTAGATTCTAGAATTTATTCACCTAAGTGAAATCATAGTTGCCAAGAAATTAGCATAAATTTGTGTAAACAATCAGTAATCAATTTGATTACAACATAACTCAATTTAACATAATTTGTCCAAGTATAATTTATCTGAACTCAAATTTTACATAGAGAATGCGGTTTGTGATACGACTGGGGATTGCAGAGTGCTAATCCCCTACTCCGGCGCAGCGAGCCGACCACAGAGGCAATCACCATCAAATAATTTCGCATATCAGATTGTCCTGACTCCGCTGAATCATGAACAATCGAGTGAGCTTACATGGGGACCGCAGACTCTGACGAGTAGTGCTGGCCCCCTACTCTAAAGGCAGCCAGCCCGAAAAGAGGGGATCACTAAAAATATATTGATTTAAGCTGATCAATTAAATTTTTGTAATTGATGTACATGAAATAATATGACGTGATATATATAATAACAAGACACATAAACCTGTAATCTGTGAATCGTGCATGTACATATTTTTGTATTTATAAACATAATAGCATTTTTACTCCAAAAAAGGCATGACGCAAGACAGTATCACTTGTACTGACTAATAATTTGGTGTAAATATTTTAGAACGAAAAAGAACAATGCCAAACAAGTTTGAACGCGAGGATTGATGTAGGCAAGCCGAAAGGGGAAAACTTGCCAACACCCCCCCCCCCCCCCCCCCCCCCCCCCCCCCCCCCCCCCCTGTGACCTAGACATGAGGTGGATATGCGATGACGCTTGGATTTGCGTTGAAAACAAGTAGTGCCTCTTCCCAATGGGAGATCAAGCACTGCTTACCTTTCTCGGAAAGGTGCGTGCCATCATAGATGTAATAGGAATGGTCAAGAGCTTTGAATACATGATGATGACGAATAAAGTATGTGTTAGGCAAAGACTGACAGATACCGTGGGCATGCCTATTGATGACGCCGGTGGCGCGGATACCAGCACTTTGAGCCACCTTGGGAGTGACACCCGTCTTATCTAAATAAAATGCCCTGACTAAGATATCGGACCAAATGATTCTGGACGCAGGGAACAACTGTCTAACGGTTCTAAGAGTTATGCCTACATTTACGCGAAGGAGGGCCAAACGCGTGTACAAGATGTCATTAGACCCAATGTGGATAATGATAGTAGTGGGTGAGCGACGCCTATTTAAGTAACAGTTCAGCAAGCGCCTAAGATCCATTAACCTGGCCCCACCAGAGCCATGCCACGTCACCTCACCACCACCCCTCAGCTGGATCTTATTACCAGACATGCGGCCGACATAGCTGTCGCCGATGACCAAGGTCCGCAATTGACCTGTAGCGAGGGAGGAGAAGGGAAAACAAAACAAAACCAGAAAAAAGGTTTTGTAATTGTATTTTTAAATTGAATTTTTTTTTTTTTTTTTTTTTTTTTTTTTTTCATTTTTTTCTTTCTCACACACCGCCCAAATTTAAGAATTAATGTGTATGTCCATGTTAATTAAAATGAGCACAAAAAAAAATGAATAAAATATGCCTAAGAACCTAATATTTTGACTGTAACATGTCAGGACGGATATAACGTTTGAAGGCGCCAGACTTCCATCTACCTAGAGCTTGAATGTCAACATCACTAAGCCCGCACATGGCGGCAGATGTAGCAGCACCGATCCTGAAGCTATGGGGAGTATACTCAATTGGGGATAAGCCTAAAACTTTGACACCGGCTTTTAAAACAAACGAAAATTGCTGCCTGGTGAGGGGAGAGTTATTGAAATGCAAAAACAAGGGACCGTCCACAGGATTTCGTATGTACAAAAACTCAGACACAGCCTGGACAGGGCAGACTGCTGAATTAAGGGCCCTGGTGAAAAACAGGGGGGTGGAGTTTCCCCTCTGGTCTGTTTTGGAGTAACGGATAACCAGCTCCATCCCGCCATTTATAAAAGAAATATCACCAGGGGAAATCAAGCGAGACGTGTCCGCAGTCTTGCTCGGACTGGCGAACTCTCCCACACGTAAAAAACCAAAAAAGGCTAAGAGAAAGGCAGCTTTAAACAAGCTCGCCTCAAACTCAGACTTGCATACCGATGGAAGGATCTGTAATAGTTGACAGAGAAGTTTATGCGTAATGGGGTGTCTGCAATCTGACCGAGCGCTTTGACGCTTGCACCCTTCTCTCAATTTCTTTACAACAAAACAGTCAGTGGGGTCTGACCAGTAGTTAATTTTATGCACATAAGATATGGCAGCCAATTGGACAAAAATAGAGGAAGAAGCCTGACCCCCCAGAGACAAGAAGGCAATATAGGCCATTATGTCACGACGAGAAGCGGGCCAGTGACGATCCAGATCACAATTTTTTCTAAAATCAATAAAGTTGTCTACACAACGGGTATAGTTCACCTGAGTACTCTGAGCCAAAGAAGCTTGTAGCAAACGTTCAGCCTCTGAGTTTAAATTGTCCAAACAAAATCTGGAATCTGAGTGCCCGCGAGATCTGCATGAGGGGCGGCCTTCCAGAAACGCTCCATCTGGAAACGAGAGAGAGCGTCAGCAATGTTATTAATTGAACCTGGAATGTGTTTAGCACAAAACTGTATATTGAACTTCAAACACTGAAGTACCAAAAACCTGACTAACTTCATGATGCGAGGACATTTGGAAGATTGTTTGTTCAAGATTTTTACTACCGCCTCATTATCTGATCTCAACACAATCCGCTTCCCTTTTAGCATGTGACACCACAATACGAGGGCGACGACGATTGGAAAAAATTCCAACCATGCTATTGAACATGTAGACCCAACTTCGCCACGCCATCTCGACTGGAACCAACTTCCCTGAAAATAACCTGCAAAACCAAATCGACCGCTGGCGTCAGTGAACAACTCCAAGTCCTCATTCCCGACCCAAGACTGATCAGGGATGATAGCTACACCATTGAAGTCTTCCACAAAAATCGCCCACATCTTTAAATCTGCTCTCGCACCTGCGGTTAATCTAACCTGATGCCAGTGCTTCTTAACGCCGCACGTCAAATCTATGAGACGCCTAAGAAACGCTCTACCCGGCGAAACTGCACGGCATAAAAAAGACAACGAACCAATGAGAGACTGGAGCTCACGTAAAGATAGACTTGAAGAATGCAAAGCCAACTCAATCCTAGCCTTGATTTTTACAAGCTTTTCAGCCGGAATCGCCACCACTTGCTGGACGGCGTCAATCTCTAGACCCAAGAAAACAATCTTTGAAGATGGACCCACTGATTTTTCGGTGGCCAGGGGAACCCCCAATACTTTGCACACCTGCTCAAAGACGTTAACCAAGTAGCTGCAAGAGTGTGGACCAGAACCTTCACCGCCTACAATCAGATAATCGTCACAATAATGGCATATTAAGTCAGACCCAGAAACTTCCTTTACAACCCACTCGATAAATGTAGAAAACTTTTCGAATAAAGCCGGAGAACACGAAGCTCCCATCGGAAGAGCCTTGTCAACATAGAAATGATCGGCCACAAAAATGCCCAACAGCTCAAAATCGCTCGGATGCACTGGCAAAAGACGAAAGGCAGACTGTATGTCCGCCTTGGCCATTAAAGCGCTGGAACCAAAACCTGCCACCAAGTTAACGGCCGAGTCAAAATTAGTATACTGAACTGTACACAAGCTGCGGTCGATACTGTCGTTTACTGATGAACCACTTGGGTGGGAAAGATGCTGGATAAGCCTGAATTTTCCAGGCTCGGACTTGGGAACCAAACCAATTGGAGATACAATAAGCTTACATAATGGTCTGTACTTAAATGGTCCTGCAATCCGGCCCAACTCAATTTCCTTTGAAAGTTTTTTAACCACAGCTGCCGGATCAAGGTGAACAGACTTTAAGTTTGGCGCGTCACGAGCAACCCTAGGCCCACTGTACCCTAACTTAAAACCAAATGTGAAGCCAAATTTTAAAACCTCGGCCGCAGCCTTATTAGGGTATTTGTTTAACCATAATAACAAAGGTTCAAGGATAATGGGAGAGTTATATTTACAGGAAATACAAGGGGGGCTATGAGAGCAACCCTTAGGTAGAATGAGACTATTTTCTGCAGTTGGGGGCTGCATGGCCAAGGACTTGACACTTGGCGCATTTGTGCGGATATTTGCATTGGGATCGTGTACATCCTGATGCATTGAAGGAAAAGCAAAACAATTGTTTTTTGCTTGCACCTGGGGGGACTTGACCTTGCTGAGAATTTGGCTTGTTCCGAAAGGACTGCTGTGTCCCGCCTGCCTGAGACTGTGGAACACGGGGTTGGAAGTTACGCTGATTGGGAGAAGAGACCACTAAAAGGGTCCAGAGTTCACCATCTATGGTGGCCCATGATCTATGAGGTTGTCGGGCTTGCTTTATGCGAAAATGAGTATCGTACGCGCGCCACCCATACCCAGTATATCTAGAAGCAGCTGTACGGATAAGACTAGCATACTTCAATAGCTCAGAGACACGATGGGGGTGAGCGTTAAGAAAAACTGATGAAAAAATGAGGAAAGCGTCAGTCCAACCATATATTGAATTTATAGTGCGTTTGGGTTTGTTATCTGTCCAAACCATACTCCCGTCTGCGTTTACTGATAACACCATCCCCCCATTGCCTGAATTTAGATCAATCTTATCGGTCAGACTACCGAATTCAACGTACTGACTATTGATGATTTTGGTAATTGTGGCATGAGACAAATGATCGCCCAAGGGGCTACATACAGATGATAGGGGTTCAATACTAGGATGCACAACACGAGGGGGAACACTAAAATTAGGAAAACAGTTCGAGTTATTCGTTTCAATCTCACCCACAGCCGATCCTTGCATCAAACCAGCGGATTGAATCGTCACGGGTACAACAGCACTGCTACCTTGCAACTGCTCCGAATTCTGCAATACTGATGACGTCACAGATGCTTGGAGGATACTAGGTTCGCCGCTTTGCCGGCCTCGCTGGTTCCCGTTCAAGTTGGCCAGTTGTTGTTGTTGTCCCATGCTACTTCCGGGTTCGCCCGGACTAGTACTGGGGCCTGCCTCGACACTTTCTGCATAATCAAGTTCACGTTGCGTCTCCCGACGAGATGAATTTGACGGAGGGTTTTCCACAGCAGGTTCTAAACCGGCCGCAGCACGCATCAAATCCCGACCAGTCAATTCCACGGCGGTGGACTGGGGCCGAGAAACTGCCGCTGAAACTGGCGGGGCTGAAATAGTACTATTAGTATTGTTGCTACGCTGCTGATGCCGTGGCTGGTTACCATTATTGTTGACACTGGTTACAGGTCGTGACGACCCTCCCTCTGCATTTTGCGATGTGTGTTGGACACCACGGCCCCGGGTAGGCCTACCGCCACCGTCAGAAACCGCGGTGGTTAGTTGGGCCATTGCCCGAGCTTGATTTCTAGTTTGTCTAACATTGTCAGGTTGGCTTAGATTGGCATTAGATGCGGATCTTTTTGTCCCGCGTCGTTTTCCCATTATTCTATTGTTTTAGATGCAATTCTACTCACGATAATAATAATATATACCACACTGGTCGAAAGCCCAAGCAAAAGTTAATTCAAAGTTCTGGCACTGGTACTGTCCGCTGGAAGTGGTAGTGAGAGAATATAAATAGCACGCAAATAGCTGGGAAGATGAGAAAAAGCCACCAAAATGCCCGAAATATGGTGATAAGATACGATATGATGTGAAGAATGTCGCCTGATGAAAATAAATTTGGATCAGGAACAGAAGAATCTACCTACATCGACCATGTCCCGGAGGAAAGTGAGCTAGGAAAAGCGCCTGCGTAAACAGATCGCGGCCGCCCGGGGAGTATTCCGAAAATTGTAACAGCCAATCAATTGTTATGGGGAAGCAGAGTGTGAAAACCGCGCGAACCAGGAATTAACCATCTGGCAACTTTAGTGCACGGAGGCAACGGCAATTGGTTTTGATTGCACCTCAACAAATTGGCAATAGCCGATTTTTATAGCCAAAAATTACACGACATGGACATATACTGAATAGTTCATGTCATGTGATCTATTTTGCACCAAAAGAATCACATAAATATGTGTATGTATTATATAATATGGACTATTCATACCTTCAAACCCAGATAGCAAGACTACGTTTGGCAAACGTTCACAGTAATAACACCATTGATAAGAGATGTCAGATATCATGTATAAGCCTATAGTTTAATAACATGTTAAAAATATATATTACAAATTCACTACCGAACGGGAATAGTGTATGTAGCTCTGCTGCATCGCCTAGAATTCCCATTGTTTTGCCTACCGCGTGTTGCTATACAAAAATGCTCAATATATAATAAAAACTTGACACAAATAAAATACCCAACATGTGGCTATATTTGATAAATTAAGCAACAGTTGCTATACAAAAATGCACAATATATAATGAAAACAATTCACAAATTAAGCAACAGTCACAAAATGCCCAACAAATGGTTAATTAATAATACCCAACTGTTGTGTAATTAAAATTGTGCAACTGCTAAGTAACTGGAATTGTTCAACTGTTGGTGAAAACATGTTATCCAACGGTGTTGGGTAAATTTTGCGCAACTGTTAAGCGGTTGCATACTTCAACAACGTTGTGTAAAATGTTGAGTAAATATTTAAGCAACCTTTTTGCAGTGTGGTTAACCAATGGTTAACCCGATAACTAGATTTGATGACCAGGTGACCTGAAACCTGAGCTTTAAGATAACCATTAAACACTGTGTTTAGTCCTAATCTAGCCAGCAGCCGTAGCATATCTCGGCGTATTTGAATTCAACCGAAATTAATATTAGGGTATGTCAGGTATCATGCCTCTGGAACCATTGGAAGTTGCTATTGTAAAGTTAAACAAAATATTCAACTCGTAGAATCATTTAATGGAAATTGCGTAAATGCACAAATTGTAACAATGTAAACATTATTTTGATGACCAGAAGATAAATGAAACATAAACTTTATATGATAACTAGTACAAAGTGTGTTATTTCTAATCTAGCCAGCAGTTGTAACATTTCTCGGCGTATTTGATTTCAACAAACCATGACATTTAGGTATGTCAGGTAAGCCGAATAATTTAACCACAATTGCGTTAATGCATAATTCAATAAACATTATTATTTTAAATCGGTGTAGCAATGAAGTGGTAGTACTAGATCTTCTAGTTTATCTCAAATATTTTTCTGTGTAATTTCGTAATCACAATGTTGCTTTATTGATTGAGAATGTTGTTTAGTTTGTGCCGGTCATGAAATTGTATAACGTTAAAACAGTGCTGTACTACTATAAGCGACCCAGGTAATATTAAACCATTTTGATTTCAAGCATGCTTGGACTGATTGGCCTTGTATTCAGTTTCACCATTAATCGTTAACAGACAAAAAGTGGCATGTGTAGACGAAACAGAAAAAGACAACATAAATGACAACATACCGATACAATTACCATAAGAGACGCAGAGAGTATTCTATTACATCATGCGTCTCGCTCATATCTATAGTTTTTGAAATCGTGTTCACAGTCCCAATCGTTACTATTTGATGCCATCGGATTCAGTACGTGTCGTTCATAGGAAGTCCGACGTCTTATCTTGATTGGTATAATGTATAAGGTCAAGAGGCAACGCGCCTTCCCTAATCTAATCCACTGTTCGAAATGTATCTATATTTTCTATGCTAACTATAGTTGATTCGCAGACATTGGCCGATTCACCATTTCAGTTAGAGGTAACAGAAGCAAAAGAGGGGGAGGCACTCGAATTTTAATCGTAATATGCATAGATAATACCTTGTCATTATCAGTGCCTGTACTATTGTGACGTATTCACCACTATGTAAAGATAGGGTGAACAACTATTATTAAACCTAGTGACTGGGAACTTGCGGCAAAATGATCTGCATTGACTTTGCCTGCAAACAGGTGTTGTCAATTGCCCGCATATTTTTGATAAAGAAGATGTGTTGTTATTCAGATAAATTGATAAAGGTATTCAAGTGGTCTCATAGCCAGAAATACATCAAGTAATGTTTATGATCCGTATCTTGGTTGATATAACTTTTTCTCTATCTAGGCCAAATGGTTTTGTACCTGGTTTATACAAAAGATGATGATTGAATTAATTCATTTTTTTCTCACAAATGAATATAGAACGGGTCTTTTTTAGTTTATGTTTCCTTTATCACGTGCATAATCATGATAATAAAAAAGAAAAATAATAAAAAGTGAAACTTGTTTATCCACTAAAGTATGAATAGGTTGACAAACATAACATTTTTCTTTTGAAAACTATATAAGGTCGATGATGGTCGATTTTTATTATTGTGGTGACCGCTTCCAAAGGGATAACATTCAAGCTGTTGGATTAAGTATTTGGTTGCCGTGATTTTTAAAGCTACATGATCAGCTGTATTCACTAAAGCCACGCTATCATGAATAGCATTTGATTATGGAACGCAAATAATAACATCTATAAAAGTACCGCTATTCCATCATTGGTCAAAATGGGTTCCTCTAACGCCCAATGGACGAGGTCCAAAATCGAAACCAATACGCCAGAGTTTATGAATCTATTATAGTAGTTAGTCTGCCGCCAGAAGTAATACTGCTTGTCATGATTACACTTACACTTTAAAGGGAAACCCATATTTGTTAATCGAAACAATATTCACTTGAATTTCGAGTACGTTGAAACACTATTTTCCTAAAGCTAATGAAGATACGAGTAAAGCAATAATATAGTGAGTGCAAATTCAACAATATATATAAACCGCGTATTTAACTTATCCATTTAATTGTAGCGTTATATTTTCCTGATTTTTGCTTATATTCATATTAATTAACCAAATATTCCAACAAACTCCACCAAAAGGTGAAAAATGCTGTTTGTGATAACTTTTGAAACGACCCCCCCCCCCCCCCCTCTCCCTTGAAACAAATCATGGTTATGGGTCTGGTACGACAATAGAACCATACCAACTAAATTGGAATAGACCATCATACGTCGTTCCATTCTGTACTGTAGAATGATAAACTATATAGGTTAGATTGGCCCACATTCGTGACAGCTCTAAAGTATAGTGTCTGGTTGCTGCGGCGCTTTGACACTTTTGATGGCATTTCACGCCATACCGTGTATATATGAGGTGCCAATGCTGACGGAATAGGAGTTGTGGTGTGAGTGGATTGAACACATGGACATCCTGTAAAATCGATGCTAATTTATTTCAAATTTAAGCTATTAAATTTAACAAAACATGCAAGTGCGTTTACGTTACGTATGTCTTGTTTTCTTTTTTAAAATTTATTTTCGTTCATCAAATACCATGATCACATCACTTACATTGTACCTTTAAATATTTACATAATCATGATAACTACGTCATACTGTTGTATATAGCAATATTATCCATTATACAATGTGTTTTTGATGATTTAATGCATAATGCAGTAATGCTATCAAGTTTTGATAATTACCATATTTGGATTTATTGAAATATAAGTCTCCTACAATTATAACCTTATTTATTATTGTGAGCATCCCTATCAACAAATTCGATAATAAAACTCTTTTCATTTTGAACCATAACCCTCACCCCGGTTTAGGTTTTTTGACCGGGTTTACAATTATCGGGAAAAAACCACACACACCAAATAAAGCGGCGAAAGCCGGCAAGGATTCGATCAGGGGACCATCTGGACTCCAGCCATATTTCCCACCATTAAGCCATGGCCTTCCGCTACTCGTTCGCGTTCAGTATACCGCGCTCACTTGTAGGCTTGGTTGAAAAGCGTCGGCACAGGCGCTTGGAGATGGACTTTTTGTCTTTTTTTGAGGTTAAGGTTAAGATGTGGGATTTTGTTGGTGTCAACTTTGTCTACTTTGAGTATATAATCAGCAAGCCTGTCTGCTCTTTCATCTCTTTCACCTAGAACAAATTTTCGAATTCCACTTCTCTTGTCTTCTCCTTCTCCGATCCTTGCGTTCATGTCTCCCATAATTACATACACATCCCCTTTCTTTATGGTCTTCACTGCATTTTGGAGCTGCTCGTAAAATTAATCTATAATAGCATCATCTTGAGTTGAAGTAGGAGCTTATAACTGGAGGATGGTGATTGGTTTAGGTTTAGCATGAAGTCTTACAGCAAGGATCCGGTCAGAAATGGGCTTTACGTGCTATTCCTTTTAGGAAAACAGCTACCCCTTTCTCTCTTATACCTCAGGAGTGCAGAATTGTGGTGTTCTTGTCTGGTTAAAAAGATCCTTCACCTCTCCATCTTGTTTCACAGAGACCAAGGACATCTAGATGTTGGCGGTGTGCTTCTTCCAATAGAAGTTCTAGCTTTCCCTCCTTGTTCATAATCCTTACATTCCACGTTGCGATTTGGAAACATCTCTACTTCTTATTTATCAGGTTGAAATGAGACTGTTCAGTTGCCATCATGCTGTACCCCATCTGCGTGTAAACCCGAGTTTCGGGTACCGCCGTCTTCATTGACACACTTCACAGACTCTGCATCCTCTTCCTCAGGAACATCTCGGATGGGTACCCTAAGGGACCCAGCACCAATCTGCTCACGTATTCTTTTTGATCTGCGACTTATATTGGCATTCTCTGGAAAGAGTTAAGACAGTGGGTTCCCGTGACCTTCTGTCCCAGTACTGACCCGCTAACTGGGCTACCTGTATGTTCTACATAAGGCCAAAAAAAAAAAATTGTTATATTGGCGTAACGGGCTGAACAAAAATAGGGTAGGTAGGTAGGGATTTATTTTTTTATTTTTTATTTTTATTTTTTTTTAGCAGCTGTTTTTGAACAATGTTAACCGAGTTTAAACATTCCCTATTGTTTGTTAGAAGTACCCCTCAGTACAAGTCTATATACAAATAAAACACAATAAACCATATTTTCGGAAGGAATTTCCGTTTATTCGAGGAGCACCGTCGTATTTCGTTCGAGAAAAAACATTTATTTTTTTCATTTTTATTTTTTAGGGTCGGTCGGTTGGTTTTTTTTTTTTTTTTTCACTGAAAAAAAAAAAAAAAGTGTAGGGTCGGGCGTATTTTTAGGGTCGGGCGGGTTACGCCAATATAACACTTTTTTTCTTTTGGCCTAAGTGATGTTATTTCTGTATGGATGTCCTCCCGGTTAAGTCGCAATTGCACTGTCAAGTGCAAATGAAGCTAGATGGCCGGTGGCTTTGTAGCTCTTTCGCCCTTGGATTTATACAAATCAGGATGTCTAGCCATCCAATGGTTTTTTTCACAATAAGTTTCAAGTAATATGCGAGATGATAATGCATCCTACTCAAATGCTCTATGATTAGGAGAAGAAAAAGGTAAAAGATATAGTCACAGCACCAGTTGGCACCCACACTTACACTGTGTGGTGTTGCGCCGTCACCATCCAACTGAGGATCTGTATCCTGTACCTCAGAAAGATATCATTTAAGTTTCGATCTTTCCAGGGATAAGGCGCCTATACCCAAATGAAGGATAAGAACCTCTATCATAGACAAACCCGAATTACAAACTATCAGCCAATTAACTCAACCATCTAGCCAACTGGGTTGCGAAAGGAAGTACATTTGTAAGAGAAAGTGGTAGAAAGAGTGAAAGGTGAAATAAGAGTAGAGCAGGTAAGAAGCACCCAAATGGGAAAAGAAATACCCATTTGGGGAAAATCCAACACCCAGGGGTACAGCCTCCTTAAAACTGTCGTAACCTCTTCATTATTCATTTAATCTATATACAAGTATACATTTTCTTGAAGGAAAGGGTTCAATGAATCCAACCATGATCATTAAATTGACCATTTTAGAGAAACAGATGAAAACAAATAACCCATTTTAGGTTCTGCAACAGTGCCAACAAACTTGTTGGTTTATAATTAAAAAAAAACATAAGATATTAAAAAAGAACATTCCTAGGATTCCTCGGGTAACAATACACCAGGCTACACCATTTGTACATTCAAACCTTTTTGGAACATTGGAACACCTTTTTTTCATTGGTATCATGTGTGAAATACTTAAACAATTAATATCGGCAGCCAAGTTTGTCCTTTTTTTACACTAGCACATGCTGCCTTAGGATTACCGTTCATCACCAGCTATGGCACGACAATAAATTACTTTCAACTTCGCTGAAATATCGCTTTATTGTGTTAATGTGTAATGTAATGGAAACTTATACTTATTATTTCGTTATATAGCATCGTTTTTGATTAGTCTAATCTTAAAAATAAAGGTGAGGAATTATGGTGATTTTGAGTGGAAAAAAGTACATTTGTTTGGGTCCATAATTCGTGCCGTTACTATTAATATCAATTAAACCCCTGGGTGTTGGATTTTCCCTCAGGAGCCAGAAAAAATACCAGGAGCCCAAAACAAGAACTGGCAGATATTACAACTCAACTATCCCATATGTCATTCGTCTTTTAAATCAATATTAGCTGTTTATAATATTTTTTTTCTCTATATTTTTACTATGTATGATATGTAACTTTTTTGCTGTTTTGCTGGCATTTGTATACCATGAATAAATAAATAAAATTAAAATAAATAACGTGGACAGGTGAAGACCAACAATATTGTAATACTTTCAGAACGCTACTAGCAACTCAAAAATTCACCCGTTCTTTTATTTTGCATATTGGAAATGTAATACGTTTGCAACGGTTATTGAACGACGTCGATGCGTTAAATCTAAGTATACCACAACTCATATTTCGTCAACATTGGCACCTTTTGTATAACTTGCATGTCTTGCATATGGTGTTGGTGTGAAATGCCATCAAACGTGTTAAAGTGCTGCGACAACCAGACACCTTAGAACTATCACGAATATAGACCAATCAATCAAAATAGTCTGGTTTTGATTAGTAGGGACACCTGTTACAGTAAAATGAACAGTTTGTATTAATATATTGCTATTTTGATATCTCAAATGTGAAAATATTCATCTGATTTAGTAAAAAAATATGATTTCCTGCACACTGACGTAAGCAGTCCATTGTTCTCAACAAATTCACGCACACAGTGGATGGCAAACATCGTTTCTTTTCTTCAATTTTGACAAAAAAACGCCACTTTTTTTGATAATATTTCAAACAATATTAGTTAAGGTTAAAACAAAAAAATATCGTCCCTAAGTTAGTGTCTTTACATCATAATCTAACAATTTGGGAATTTGTTACTCAAAATTATTTTTGTTAGCTTTGTTGAACTTTTTTGGGTCAAAAAGTGGTTTTTTTGTGATTTTCTCAACAAATCAATATTTTTAGTCAAAATTGACGAAACATTTGGATTCTCTGACATATTTCCTTTCCAAAACTGTATACTTGTATATACATTTGATTAATAGTTCAATAATTACAGCACTCAGTCCCCCCTTAAATATATTTTTTATAATATATCCCTGAAATGGCAACGGAAGCGCCGTTTTTATGTTTGCTGTCTAGAGAAACATACTCAGTAGCTCTTAGCTGCAATCCCAAAAGATTCAACGATGTTGTAGTACCGTGCATTAAGCCAATCACCACAATATCAAGTGTTTTATCCATAGTAAAAGACAGTTCACAGATTACGGTAAACATTAAGGGGACTTGGTCATCGCGTCTCTCGGTCTTATAAAAATACCAAACATTCTAAAGTGCATTTACTTTTCGGTCAAATACGTCATATGTTATACTGAAACAAGTATGTTTGAGTTGAACTCCCAGTCTTTGAAGTTGAAAGAAATCAATGTTAACCTACTTCCTACATGTTTAAAACCTGTTATAAGTTCACTGACATGACTGACGATTTTGTCACTTTGTTTTAGTTCTGGACGCCAGCTTTAAAAATATTTTTTCAATATTATTATACTATCTTTGAAAAAGTTCATCTGGATTATCTGCAGACATAATAGTGACATTTATCTGTGTTCAAATCCAAAACAAGATATTATGCTCACCTATTTTGTGTTAGCCATTGGTCTGAAGATTCTGGAATTATTTTATTCCAATCGGACATTCGCTTATCGAGATATGTTAGATCTAAGGGGCGTAAAACCAACAGCCTAGGACACACAACTTTCGTTTTATTTTCTTTATTTTTTTTCAATTCCAGTTGCAAGGTAATTTCTTTGAGTATGCATAAAATATGCGAAATAACATGTGGATAGAAGTTATGATTTATGATGCTGTGACTTGGTACATATGTTGTACGTTCGAAGAGTTTTACACGTTCATTGGCGTTTGGCGAATTCCAATTTGCATAATTAATTAGGCCCAATAATTAAAATGTGTGTTGGCAATGCGAATTTGGAAACGTCACTGATTTTCTTCAAATGGGGCCTATCATGGCTTATCATTGTTGTTTTGTGGCAAGTTTGGTACCAAATTGTTTGGTAAAAACATTATTGGAATTCAATCTATTGGACATAAACAAAGTGTATGACTTTCTTTTGCTGAGCACTTTAGTTTACTCCTTTAAGAAGCAATACTCTCTAAATATAAAAGAGCTAAAATTCACTCTTTCAGAGCTCGTGGAGGGACAGCTCACTTTAGGAGTAAATGTTGCTCTATTTAGAGTGATACGCTTCGTTGGAGTGATTTTTGCACTCTTTTGAGTGATTTCTACCCTAAAAAGGGTGGAAATTACTTTAAAAAGAGTAAACTTCACTCTAAAAAGAGGGAACTTCGCTCTAAAAAGAGTGAACTTCACTCTATAAAAGAGCTGTCCCTCCCGAGTTCTCAAAGAGTGTGTTTTCTCTACTAGATCAATGGCAAATAACTAGCATCTTCGTCGATGTTCTGACATAATGAGGTAAGTTGCAATTTCATAATCTACGAATGGAATCTTTATTCCCTAAATAAATCGAGACAAATAGTTAATTAATTAATGAGATACAACACTATAAGTAATGTGATATACGGTAGTTTTTACATAATCCCTGCAAGAAAACCTCAGTTTGTGTTCAGGTATATCGCTCAGCCATACCGGCATATCACTGGCATATCACTGTAGGAAGAATTTTAGTTTGTTCTGACATACAGGCATTTTACTTTACGACACAAATACTCCTATTCAATGATAGAAATTCGTTGTTGTAGCATGCTCATAACAATGATAATATATATATTTATTAATGTTCTTTGTCAGTGACATTTGATGTCAATATTTGGAACGGTATGTCAGAACAGCGATGACCTAATGAAGCTTAAGGTTGACTGGTCAATATACAATACAATACAATACAGAAAGCATTAATTGCGCCATTTCCAAAAGGCTCAGAGCGCTTACAAGATAAAACCTTAACATTACAACTTAAACTACAAAATGTGAGTGTAACATGAGCATAGTACGCACAATATATTATAGCAATTACAAAATAGATTAGAAACAAAATATAAACAGAAAAACTGTTTAAGGGAACAAATGAGTTTTAAGAGCTTTTTTGAACACACTTGTAGATGATGATTGTCTAATACAGATAGGAAGCTTATTCCACTCTTTTGACGCACAAACTGTGAAAGTTCTATCACCAGCTAGAACTCTAGTGATAGGGTATTGAAGACGTAGATAGTCATTAGAAGATCGGAGTGGTCTCTTTGGAACATATAATGATAAACAATTTGACAAGTAGATTGGTCCTTGGTTATGAAGACATTTATAAACACACAGAAGTAATTTAAAGATGATCCTTTGGCGTATTGGAAGCCAATGCAGTGATTTTAAAAGTGGTCCAGGCGAAAGTTTTCGGTCGACTTCAAATACAAGACGTGCAGCCCAGTTTTGCAAACGTTGCAGGCGAATGATTTAAGTAGATGGTAGCGAAGAGAGAAGGCCATTACAATAATCGAGACGTGAGAGTATCAATGAACGTACAGCATGTTGACATGTAGGTTGATCAATATATTTCCTGATTCTGCCGATATTTCGTAAATGGAAAGTAACCGTTTTGCTGACATTTGTGATATGTGATGACATGGTCATTTGTGAATCAAAGAAGGCACCCAAATTCCTTACGGTCTTCACAGGTTGAATGTTTTCATTTCCAATAGAAAGAGTTATATCAGATGGCAGATGGTGTTTGCGATTGTATGTAGATGCGGCAATAAAGAACTCTGTTTTGCTATCATTTATCTTTAATTTGTTTGCAGTCATCCAGTTCTTAATATCAAATATACACTTTTGGAGTCGAGTTATTGCACTGTTAAGGTCAGCCGGCACTTTGGGATCAAATGATATGTATAACTGCGTATCATCGGCATACTTATGATGGGACACATTATGATGATTTGCAATGTCACCAACTGGAAGGGTATAAACAGAATATCCAACAGGTACGACAGAGCCTTGTGGCAAACCAAACTGCGAGATGATTGGATCTGAAAGTTCACCAGCTATATCCACTTGGGTAGACCAATCATTTATATAGGAACGAAACCAATTTAGTGCAGTAATAGTAATAGTGATGCATTCCCAGATGAAGGTGTGTCATAAAATCATATGTCACAATATCTAGGTGTCCAATTGAATGTGCAAACATCAGCTAGATCAATTACATTAAATTTGTTCTGTGTAAATAGTCCACATTTATGTCACGGCGCCATGTTTCACTGCGTAACAACCAAAAAAACCCATAATAACGACATAATATACTAAAATGCATAAATAATGTACACAAATGTATAGAGTCATATCGAGCAAATGCTTCCGAGTACAGATATGTCTTCAGGTTTGTTTTAAATATCTAGCGAGTTTACCATAGTCAGGCAAACTATTCCATAGTTTTGGTTCTGCAACCTGTAATTAAGATCAATTACTAAAGGTGCATTTCGTTGACGATCTGTGACAAGTATGTTTCATATGGCACTTTATTTGTTTTAAAAGTTCCAAATGCTTTAATGGAAATACATTGCTGCTTTAAAGCAATTGAATTGCAATTGATAGACAACCGGACAATCTGTCAACCCTCGGGAACGGTGAGATTTTATAGCGAGGTACTTCTGAATCAATGGATCAACAACTTGCGTTTAAAGTAACGGACGATCGAAAGCCTGGATGCTAACGAGGAAATATTTACAACAACGTGGCCTCCAACATAGACATAGTAATACAAAGAGTGCACTGGGTGACTGTACGAATATCAGCGTTTGCAACAGGAAGGCGTCAAGAAAATGCACTCCGTGGCTCAAGTTATTGTTGCCTGGTGTATTTTTCTTGCTGTTGTCGTAATTATTATTATTGTCGCTGCTGTTGTTTTTGTTGTTATTGACGCTGTCGTAGTTGTTGTTGTTGTTCGTTTACTATTATAAATCTGTGTCTCCAAATTGTATTTGCAACAGCAACAACATTCTTCCGTTACAAGAAGCAAACACTCCAAATGCCATCAAAAAGAGTCCCATGTCGTCAGCCTGCTTCGATAATTGCCTAACTCATTTTTTCTAGTTTGGAGAAAACAACAAAAATGGGAAAAGTGAGTTAGGCAGTTATCGAAGCAGGCTGAGGATATGTTGAATAGCACCATGAATAGTACACTCTTAGAAGGTCAGGATCATATATGAGACGAAAAGGATCAATTTTGATCCAGAAGCGGTATCACATATGAGCTTACCCTTTCCGGATCAAAGTGATCCGGCAAGCAGGATCAAAAAGTTTGATCCGAAATGGGATCAAATATTTCTGTCAAATGATACTGAAACGGATCAAAATAATGATCCTGCTTGTCGGATCACTTTGATCCGGAAAGGGTAAGCTCATATGTGATACCGCTTCTGGATCAAAATTGATCCTTTTCGTCTCATATTTGATCCTGACCTTCTAAGAGACCCACTGCAGACTATATATCGAGTGCAGTAAGCTTACTACATCGTGTAGGCCTAGTACATCGCAGTGATCGTGACATTTTGTGAGGAGCATTTTGACCGAAAATCGTACTGATGGCACTGGTCAGGTACAAGAAATTTGTTCACAAGAATAGAGCATGTTCAAACATAAAAATAAAACTACTTTACCGACAAAATCATGTAACATTTTACAGATTAGACTGGATAACTTACCGCGGTATTTCACCCTTGTTTCAATGGCGACCGAATTCAAAAGATCGTCTGCTTGTCGTCTATCGGTTTGCGAAAGAGTGACGTCAGTCACCTATTGACCAATGAACTTTTTCATCGAATTGATCCGGAAATCAGATCAAAGTGAATTTGATCCGTTTGTTGATATCTATCTGGAAACGGATCAAAACGATCCGAAAACGGATCAAAACGATCCGAAAATGATCCTTAAAGGATCAAAACAAAGTGAGCCGGAAATCTACTCATGTATTTGATCCTGACCTTCTAAGAGTGTACAGGTGACTTCCAACAGGAGCAATTCCTGTTGGATATAATTAGGTTTGGGATATACATTTAAGTGAAATTTGGCTTGTTATAGGCCTAATACGAATTAATATGACCTACTTCAAACATTTTACATAATTATTACAATCTGCCTAACTCACAATGCTGACTTAGGCAGAATTGCAATTGTGCATTTATCAACACTTTTGGTTTGCTAATGACTTAGATAATATTACAGCATGTGCATAATGTAATGAAATCATGATTTATGCAAACAACTCAATTTCGCTGAAAAGTGACTGAGGCAATTATCGAAGCAGGCTGACGATATAATATAATTGCCTCTTTGCAAACTAATCATGCACATTTTCAATAATTAACCCATGAATTACTGCCGTTATATATTTATAAAGAAAGAAAGGTTTAAGTATGTAAGTGCCATAAATCTAGTTCAATCATTCGATTAACTCTTACATTAATTCTTACATTCATGCGGTACTGTGATAACAGTCGCTAATATACCTAATAATGGTTTAAATAGATGAGGGAGCTTGTTTGGAATTTACACTCAGGTTAATAAGTAGCTTGATTATTTTTTATATATATGAAGGACTGATTTATATAGCTCGAGGCATGCGCAGCATACTGATAAGCCATCTAAATATCGTGAAATATTTTCACTGTCAAACCGATCTCCAGTTGTTTACTCCAAACATCATGTCTATGTCGTTTGCATTGCAGAAGCCGTTTTGGAAAAAAAAGTGTACTTAAGGTCCCAAATACTGGTTTACCAGTATCGATCAATACTAGAGCATTACATTTGCCAGTATCGGTCGATACTGTTACAATTTCACTGTTCCAGTATCGATCGATACTGAAATACCAAATTGTGTTCCAGTATCGGTCGATACTTAAACGATATTAAATATACAAGTATCGGGCGATACTAGAACGATTATATTGCGATACCATTGAGATTTGAACAATACTGGTACAAGTATGTTACAGTATCGCCCGATACAGGAACCTTTTTATATGCGCCATAATCGGACGATACTGGAACACTTACTTTGTTCCAGTATTGGACGATACTAGTACAGTCCAGAAACTGGGACCTAAAGTACACTTTTCCGCTGTTTGTCCTCCAATGGCACGTCCTATACTCCCTGTCATAGTTCCTTGGATATGAATTCGCGTTATTTCACGCGAGCTTATTTTGTTGTTGTTTGCGGGGCGCGGCGTCAAAATGCTTGACAAGCGAGAACAACTATTCATCTCGACACGCGTATTCATGAATAGCGTGACTAAAGGCACGCGCCGTTAATCGTGGCGTGTGACGGTTTCACGATTGACCAATTACGATGCGCATTGATTTTTTAAAGGGACCGTTACGCACTTCCGGGTTTACGCACATTTGCACCTCCGCATTGCAATGCGCACCTACGCACATACGTACGCAACTCGCACGTACGCATGATTTGATGGAATTATGTCTAAGGCATTATGACAGGGGGTATTATAATGAGATGATATAGTGTTGAAATCAATCCTTCTTAGCATCGTAAATCTTTACTTTACTCTCAACGGATATGTAAATAAGAAATATATCATAAATAAATAAATTTAAACACACATAGTAATTTTGTTCCACTACTCTGAGTTTCACGACTTGTGTCGATCTTCAGGTGGTCAGTAACTTATCACAACAAAATGTACCCAGAAGGTCTTTTTTTCTTTCCATGGTCTGGTGGCTTGTATCCATGACGACATTTACTATTAAGTTCTGATCTTTTGTTTAGACAAGCGCTTGGATGGGTTTTCTTGGCTAACAGTATTACCAGTTTTTCCTGTAGAACAACGATTACAATTGCCGGATTTGCGCATAAATGTGTTGGATTTGTGCAGTATCTCCTAATTGATTCTATACTCTATGTTTTTGTGCTTCAAACCCCATATATATTTCGACAATTCAGTTTCTTTTTCATATTTCTCATGTTTAAGAAAATTCGTGTGATTGTTAAATATTTCTATAAAATTAATTATAGAAGGGGGATGGTTAGAGTTTGCGTTGATATACATGGGTGGGTTGTTTGGTTTTCTATAACTTAAGGTTTGTGTATACCTGTATTGAGGTCCAAGTTGACTGTTTTGAGGTTTGTGTCCACAGTATTTCTCAGGCCAAATGGTTTGAATATCTGTATGATTTTCTTTCACTGACGCTGACGGAGGGTGATAAATGCGCACGGAATTGTTAATTGCGGGCGCGTGACCACCTGACCGAGTGGACTAAGACACGGTCGTCCATGCAGAGAACCCGGGGTCGAATCCCGTCGTCAGCAAGTCCGGTTTCCCCGCTAAATTTCGCCTATTTCTATCCCCAGAAATGTTTAACAAAAGGTTTATAACGTGACCTCCGGTATGGACATGAAATCGGCAGAAGTACAATGCAACTGTACGTATAAAGACTGTACGAAATTGAGAGTTGCCAGCAGTGGCTCATAGACATAATAAAGATAATTTATCAAAACAAATTCTGTGGATAGGAACCAGCGTAATTGAATTAATTACACTCATATGGTACGATAACAAAGGCAATCAGATTTAATTCAAAAGTATCTCCCGAAAGTACGTAACGAGCTTAATTGCCTTGATTAATTATGCAAAATTGGAGGTTATTGAGGGTATTAGCAGTATTTAAAAAGCTTACCGTGAGAGAGAGCATTGAACTATATAAATTGATGATCAAATTTGATTGCAATTGCGCACACAATTGCATTTCGATTGTTTGTATTACCTAAGGATGGTATGATGATATTTTCACAGTAAATTGATACCTCAAAAACGGATACTTTTATTCTAAGGTTTCTGACGGTCGTTCGTTTGCCACAAGAATGGCATTCGGTAAAATAGATAACTTGAGAATTATAAGATTGATATTTATCTCACAAAGCAGACCTCACATAAAATATGAGTTTAATTAAATTAAATGAGTAAGGACATCATCATTATAATATACATACAAACAATAGCAATACATTTAGGCGAGTGTTGGCGAATTTTTGTCTTGAATTTTTTTAAAACTTAAACCATGTGCAGCATACCGAATTGATTCTATACGGGTTTTTCTCTTCTTAGCATATATACTTAAGTATATCTATGGTCACGCGTTCGAAGCTCGCCTCCTTTCGTGTTACACACGGATGTTGGCTTTCGCGACAAGATTTTAACTTTACACATTTATATTTGCTTGTGTACCCCCTGAGGTAGTACGAGTATACAAATGATAGTACGACCAAGGACTAAAATGGTATGATTCACAATGTTCGGAAAAATATCAGATTTTTATAATATTTAATTTGAGATCCATATATTTTTCATACTACCCCTATCATTATTTACTTTACATATTTAATGAAATTACCCATCAGATGATATATAATTGTCAAAGGTTACTACGTCGGTAAGGTAATTATACCGGCTAGTTCATATCTCCAATTTTTATTTTATATATTTTTAGAATTTTCAGAAATATGTTTTAAGGATGTACCCTTCCCTGATCTAATCTGCATTTCTAAATTCCTCTAGTTACAAGCTTTCCAAAAATGTATACGCTTGCTATCATCATGATCATAGGTTGAACACTTTTTCTGTTATAGTAATGTTATAAATCCGGTAAATTGAGGCCGATTATTCATGTTGACTGTGTAGCGAATAGGAAGTAAGCTAATGATCATGGTCTTATCCATAGTTAATCAGTTGTTACAAATAGTTGAAAAGTCTGTTGAACCACTTACTTAAAGACTACTAAATATCCTTTAAAATTGGACCAGAATGGTGTTTGTAACATCAGGAGATGACCAGTTATTGTAACAATAACAAAGCATGGGATTATCCCCATTGAGTTTGTACAGGCGTCACTTCTTCCGGCACAACCCCTGGTCCCCAAACTTCAAACAGCTGTATCTTCCTTTCTGTATTAGCTATACCAATGCCGTTACGCTGGCAGATACCTTGTTATTAGAGCTTGAAAATGATACCATGTTTGTTGAGATTTTTGTGATTATAAAATTATTTAAGAATATGACAGCTTGAAACTAAAAAGTGTAACAGCACCACCCTATTGGGAGGCGAGCTCATAACGCGTGACTCTATATACTAATTTTCGGAACATCGTCTGATTAGATATCATAATTTTACTTTCACGTACCTCTTCAACTGAAAAAGCTGGGTAATTGCGCTTCTAATACACGAGTTAATTAGATAGTTCAATGCCGTATTTTCCCCTTTTCAGACATGCGCAAAAAGGATCACGTACAGATGATAATCCGAAATGTTGAATTTCTTTAACTCTGGTAGCTACTGTTCGGGAAAAAAATTGTGGTTTCTGAGTGAGTGATGATATTGTCTATAATTATCATAATTTTTTTGTTTCTTCATTGCTTTTTCCACGCTTGTTTTTGTTTAAATTGTGTTCTCATCTTACAAATCTCAATTTTGATACTCAATGCTGGTATATTAGAATCCATGTCACTTGAGTGACGTTGAATGTTGAGAACCTACAATTACCGTCAATTGACGTACCATTTTGTATTCCTTACATGCTTATATCATTCTGTATACGGTCAATATCCACTTTTCACCATCCTTCCTTTTTACTTTGCTATTTACTCCCACTTTCATTGCAGCCACACGATTTTTCGGGGTCACCCGCCCTTCTCTCCATCACTCCCTCGTCCTTTTCTCCATCGCTCACCATATACAGCTACAGAGAAAAATAAATCGAAGACGTCTTACATGTCTTATCATTTAGATCACTGAACTACGTTTCTGTCAAAATAACTTTAAATTGAACACCATGATAAATGCCTTGTCCTTGTTTGTGTTGGCCTAAAGAGGGTACATCATAATTATTTGCATTGCCAACCATACACAGTATCAAAATCTCCATTAAGTTGGTATATATTATATTACTGCTTTCAATAGCGGTTTCGTGAATTATAGGACATTACCTAAGATAATAGGGTCTCAAGGGTTCGCAGTATATTTGATACGAATGTTAATATGTGTTTTCGTTATTTCTCCCGTTACTAATTTCGTCCATGTATATCTAAGGGGACGGGTAATCATCGGGTTGTTTTAACAGTGGCCATTTTCTGTTTCTAGGTGAGAGAAGCGAAGACTACCAATTAAAGGTTACTGCTGGATAATGTTTGATATATGATTGTACAGGTGACAGTTCGGCATTGTCACAGAATCAGCGCGACATTGGTATGACGTTTTTCATATAAACGTTATCTGAAAAATAATTTCTGATCAAAATCCAACCTTACATGTTTACGTCATAGAGATATTTTTTAAAACATTGTTATGACGTTTAACGAATTGTTTTGTTAGAAGATTTATATAACAGTTTTGTTTTTGTTAGGTAGTCACTTGGTCCAAAATCCAATTGGTCCAACAGTCACTTGTCCTATAGCTATTTGCTTCAATAGCCATTGTTTCAAATTCAACTTGGTGCAACAGCCAGTTAATCCAATAGCCACGTCGCACAATGGCCACTTAGTCCAATTTGCCATTCCGTCCATACAATTGTTGTCCATTTCTATTTCGTCCATGCCTACATCCTCCATTCCCCCTTCGTCAATTATCACTTTTTTTCCATTCCCACTTTGTTCATTCTCATTTCGGCCATTCCCATTTTGTGCTGTGCAATATTTCGACTGATGACATCAGCAAGAGAGAACGGACGAAGTATGAGTGGACGAAGTGCCAATGAACGATGGCATGGACCCTCAAGACATGGCACTTTTAATTGATGTATTCTGGGTGTTGACACATACTGTGTGAACTGTCCGTAGGACATTATCGCTTTATGTGATACAAGTATAGCAAAAGGCGCTAATCATTACAGCATGGAATGTGACCAATCCTATGACTTAGAGGTGTATGCTTGAACATGCTTGAAAATAAATGAAGGAGGTCCTCGTAAAGCAAGTCCGTTAAAAGGGTCACCCACCTCGTGCATGGTTTTGATTGCTTTTGAAAGGGTGTCATGGAACTTTTAACTATAGCTCAAGCATATAGAGATGGATGGTAGGTATTAAGGGTCCATATCCAAACTCTCAGTGCTTTTAAAGCATTTTTCTAGCGATTTAAAAGCGCTTTTCCAACGGTATTTCGTTCTATTGTTAAAAGCATCGGAAAAAGATCGGTGATTAACTAGAAACCTCTCTACTTATCTGGCGTTAACAATAGAACTATTGTAGTACTCTCGATGGCTGCATTAGTGAAGCAGACAGATCAAAGGCGCAAGGAAGGTTGTGTTATATTCTTTAAGAAATACTATAATATAGTATTTCTTAACGAATTTTAGATTAAGATTATTTTTTTAGTATACATAGTGATCAGTTTTGCAGGTAAAATAAAGGCATAATAATTGCCCTAATACGCCATCACTGCCGTGTATAGGAAATTACTGTTGTTTAATATTGTTTACTTATCCAATATGGAATACCGTTTGGCGTTTGTATGGCCGTTAAAAAAATTATATTATTATAATCTAAGTATGGTTTATATTATGAAAACAAATTATGTCCACGACTACAAAACTTATGTCAACCTTGAAGATGAATCGGGAGAAATGTATTAAGACTTTCAATACTGTTTTCAGACATTGTTGAAAATAATGAAATTGTTCGATTGCATGGTGGAATAGTGCGCATGTGATCTTACTGGAGCAGTTCAATTGTCGGTGATCTTAAACATGTAGTATCATATCGGATATTCTTTTATTAATTGTATATTTACACAGTTGGGATATCAATATAATAACATATACAGATTGTTCACGTTAATTTATGAGAGTACTACATGTACTTACTCAGAGAATAATTTCATCAGGAATCCAAGGACACATAATAATAAGATTTCCAAAACTGAACTTAATGTTCCAGACAGTTCAAGACATCCGATTGGATGTTATTCTCAATGGTGTATGACCTGGTGACATCACGAGATATATTTTATGACGTTTTCTGGATCAATTCATCGTACAAATCTAACAAAGACATGAAACAGCACCTCATAAACGGCGAGGAGGGGGCCTACCAACTTAGTCACTCGTACGATCAATTGATCTAGAAAACGTCATCCAATACATCCCGTGACTTCACTAAAAAGTGAACTCCTTCTGGCAACCCTGAATCAACGGTAATACACCATTGAAAAGACATCCGATCAGATGTCGAAACTGTCTGGAACAGTAAGTTCAATTTTGGAATTATATCTTTGAAATCTTTTAATTAAGTATTACTTACTCATGTAATATGTGTGGTTTGGTTTGATGCAAAACTGTAACCAAAAGTCCCAACAAACTCCCCCCCCCCCCACCCCCATCGCAAAAAAAGGTGAACAATACTGTTTGTGAGAATTTTTGATACGACCCCCCCCCCCCCCCCCCACCCCCCCACCCCCCCCCCCCCCCCCCCCCCCCCCACCTTGAAACAAATTATGGTTACGGGTCTGGTACGACAATAGAACCATACCGGTACCGACTAAAATGGAAAAGACCATCATACATCGTTCTATTCTGTACCGTAGATCAACTATATAGGTTAGATTGGCCCACATTCGTGACAGTTCTAACGTATAGTGTCTGGTTGCTGCGGCGCTTTGACACTTTTGATGGCATTTCACGCCATACCGTGTATATAAAAGGTGCCAATGCTGACGAAATAGGAGTTGTGGCGTGATTGGATAGAGCACATGAACCCTAACCAAAATCGATGCCAATTTATTTCAAACTTAAACTATTCAATCTAACATGCAAGTGCGGTTGTGCTGCTTCCACATTTAGAAACAATGTTTTGCCCTGAGCCTTACGAATCTCGTCATTTTATCTCCGAAATACAACAGTAGTGCTGTCTAGAGAAGCATTATGAGTAACTCGTGTAAGGAATAACAAATTGGCGCCATAATACGCGAATAATTGAAAACCTGGATGCTTCCTTGCGAGTAAAGTTAAAAACCCGTAGTTCGCCGAGATAGAGACACGACAATCAAAACATATTTCAATGTATACATGGCAGCGTTTCCAGCTTGAAAGCGTCAAGAAATATTTTCTCGGTGGCTCATGAATAATAAGATAAAACACATATCAAATTCGTGGGTGGACAGAAATACGGTAGCGTAGTTATTTAAAAATATGAATTAGGGATAAAGACCAATCCGCCACGGCATTTTGTTTCATTTGTTGGTCGTTATAAATAAATAAAATCAGTGAGAAAAGTTTGTTACACATTTGTTGTCACTAAAAAACGTCGTTGTAAATATTCACAACACACAACACGTTACGTATGTCTTATTTTCTTTTTTAAAGTTTATTTTAATTCATAAATTACCATGATCACATCACTTACCATAATATATTCACATAATCATGATAACTACGTCTTACTGTTCGTATAGTAAGCAATATTACTAATTATACAATGGTTTTTTAAGATTTAATGCATGATTCAGTATAATGTATAAGTATAAGTATAATTCTATTAACTTTTAAATGTTCTCATGGTCTAGCACCTATGTACCTCCAAGATCTCATACAACATTACAAGCCCACACGCAATCTCCGTTCTCGCTCACAATATCTTCTTGCTCATGTTTCTTCACCTTCTTCATCATAATGGACGCCGTTCTTTTCAAGATGCTTCTGCTGAACTTTGGAATCAATTACCATATCATGTTAAATCAGCCAAAACTCTTGAACAGTTCAAATCATCGCTAAAAACTTAGCTTAATGTTAATGCTTGATTTCCTTTATGTATTGTATTTTGTTACTTCTATAGTTTTTGTATATTTGCGTTCTGTTTTATTTGTTATAGCGCATAGGGACTTAATTGTGTTATGCGCTCAATAAGCATGGTTTTATTATTATTATTATTATTAGTATTATTAAATGCTATCATGCTTTGATAACTACGATATTTGGATTTACTGAAACATTATTCTCCTATAATTGGAACCTTATTGATTATTGTGAGTATCCCTATCAACAAATCAATACGTTAATAAAACCCTTTTAATTTTGTACCATAACACTTAACCCGGTTTAGGCATGTTAGGTTTTTGGACCGGGATCACAATTTTCGAGAAAAAAAACCACCAACACAATCGCCGGGAACCGACCGAGATTCGTTCCGGGGACCATCCGGACTCCGCCCTCAGCCACTCGTTCGTGCAGTATACAGCGCTAACTGAATAGGCCAGGTTGTTTACGTCATCGAAAAGCGTAGGTAGTGCCAAAAATCGCCAATTTGAAAAATATTTTAATAGTATATGAATAGGGTGAAATTCCGATATTTGGAATTTTTGTGGCGAACATTTAATGTTGGCCTATATGTCACTGTACAACGGAACTGTGACGTCGGCCATGTTTATGCCGTCTAGTGGCATCATGCGTAGGATATTTATTGGTATATATGGTAAACGAGACCTCTGGTGTACCATGGTACCAACTAAGCATAACTCTTCATGTCTGTTTGGATTTAATTACGGGTTGGTACGCCCTCTTTGGTAATCCGTGTTAAAAAGTCTCAATAAGTTGAGGGCAATTCATTTTCAGCCTTCGGACCTTTCTTCAGAATGTAATTTCGTTAATGATTATTTAAAATAATTAAGAAATCCTTGGACATTTGAAATGCGATTAAGCATGCCTGCCGTGTGATTTGTATATCGTATGAAAAGTATAGACGATTTAAGAAGATAGTGGTCGACTATAAGGATGAATAAACAAACGCGTGAAGAGATGCATTATACTCACGTTCCCACTCTCTTAACACTTTTGGACCTGTGATTTTGACATTTCACAGGTAATAAAGCATCAAATATCTTGTCCACCGCTGACTATGTGGTCCACTTTCAGGTTTATGAAGGTTAGTTTTTGCTTTTGTGGAATAATTAATAATTTATGTCCTTTGCAGTCTTTTAATTGGACCACATAGTAGAAAATAGACACATCCTTGTCGAAAACATGTCAAATTACAGATCCAAAAGGGAACATTTAACTATGTTAAGGAATCAAAGACAACGCTTCAAATGCTGAACGCAGAATTTAAACTCCGACCTACATACTCTTTAAGTGCTCTACTCAGCTCTTCAGCATTAAGTGAATTTTCGATTAACAGATTGAAACTGATCGATGGCATCAACGCCTAAGGTTTAGTATGTATTAATGCGTTTGTCCTGATTACAATTTAGGTTTGACGAAGTTTAAAGGTATACGTTTTAAAGCAAAGACGTATTCCTATCCACTATGGGCTTTATTTTATAGTTCACAGACAACACGTATCATACGCGACTATTTCAATTGTAAGACACTAGGCTATGTATGTGGAGTCAAAACCTCTATAAACAGGATGTACAATGAGGAATCGTGAAATGTGTTGACCATGGGAACATTTGAAAAAAGATTATCCTTCACGGAGTCACGGTCATTTCCTGTAGCATATACGGAGACATGTTTTTCTTTTAGTTGAATTTTAATTCGGTAACATACATTTAAAATCACTGCTAATTCTAACACCTATCTCTCCAGTATCATTATACTGGTATATATTATATCAGATTGAAATTGATTGATGGGACCAACGCCTTTACAGGTTGTGATGTATTGATGCGATTAACCTGTTTGCAGTTGGAGTTTGAGGAAACTCCGAGGTTTAAGCTGAAGCACATTATGTGATCTTTTTGAAATGTTTACACATATTTATTGTTCTCTCTCTTAAAATGAAGGTTGACTTTCAGGAAAGACTTTCCTGAACTCATCACAGAACTTTACTAAACCATAAAGGTAATCTGCTTCCAATTTAAGGATTATTTCAACATATTCGTTTCGATTCTCATCATAAATACGGCGTTAACACGGTGTCAAACCATGGAATTATATTTACGAACGAAATTTAAAAAAAAAAAAGAGAAAATATACTGGTACTATTATGTTTTGTTTATCAAAGTATTTCAAATGACAGATATATTTGTATATGTTATATAAAACAAGTATTTGCTGCCCTGTGTTTGGGAAATAGTATACAAATATTTAATGATCATGAGGGAGACCGGAGGTCGAGGGAAAATAGTAGGCCCACGGCCTCCAGTCACCGAGGGGCCAATAGTTTGCACCATTTCCCAAATAAAGATCATTAAATATTTGTTTTATATTACGCATGAAAATATTTCTGTCATTTTACACATTTTCATCAACCATCAGTGATAGTGATACGGTACTCACCTACTTTACTTAATCATGTTAATAGCAGAGTTGAGCTCCCCATCAGTCCGAAATCATTAGTTCCCCAAGTAGTCATAAAACAATCCAAAACAAATTGATTCCTCTTCAAAAAGTCTTTATCGTGTAATTATTCCACGCGAAACAGTTCAAGTTAAAATCATTCAACTGGCAAATGATGTAGTCCTATAGCCTAGGCTAGGCCCAGCGGTGGGTCAAGCCAAGCTGCTGGACCTAGCCTAGGCCTAGGTTTATATAATCAGTCCGAACGCTGTCTACGCCATTCAACAGCTCGTTAATGGCATCTTCAGCACGTAATTCAAAACCTAATTGATCCATTCTCGGGCGGTCCATTCTATCTAGAAAAGTTACACAAAACTGTACTATAAATATACAGTGCAACCGGGAGCGCAGCAACAGCTGCAGACGACGCGTTTTGTTTACTTTCTCACCGTTTCACGAAATGAAGGGATGGGCGTACGTGGGGCGTGGGCGAGTCGGGGAAAAAGTGGGCGACTGCCAGGTCCAAAAGCTCCCATCAAAATGTACTATTGACCGCCAGGTCCAAAAGCTCCCATAAAAATGTACTATTGACCGCTTGACCCGTTATTTGGGTGAAAAGGTGAAACTATTTTATGTCACGTGATGCAGTTTCCACCAATAAAATGACAGGAATATTTTCATGCGTTATATAATGCAAAATATGTCCCTTCGGTGACTGGAGGATCGTAGACCTACTATTTTCCCGAGAACGAACGGGGAACTATTTTGCACCATTTCCCTCATGAACAGTCCAAATTTGTATAATATTTCTGTATATTTTCAATGTTAATACAATGTATGTTACGCCTTTGTATTGAACGACGATGAACAAAGTGATGAGAAATTTACGAAAATGTCTTTATGTGAAGGAGAGGAGAGCCAGGAGAGCCCTCCCAGGTCCTCCAACACGGCAGAGGATCAAAAGCTCCAAGGTTGCAAGGGGGCACTGCCCCCTTAACCCCAACGGGACTTTGCACGTGGACCCTTAATTCGGGCCCTGGACCCAACATTGATTTGGTGCACCTGGGTAACAAGACTCCAGGTTACACCCATGGTACGTTTAAACCTATGGAACATCTCTTTTCCATATGTGTTAAATACTTGGACCAGTATCGGAAACCAAGTTTGTCTCTTTTACACAAGCAAATGCTGCCCTACACTCTTAGAAAAAATGGTTCGTTTAAGAACCTTTTTTTGTCCCGCGGGGAGCACCTTTTGGCCTAAAAGGTTCTAAAAAGATCCTTAGAATGGTTCTTTGAAGAACTTTCAAATTTTAAATAAGACAATGAAATTTCTATAGGGTTCCTTTTAGAACCAAAAAAGGTTCTAAAAGGGTTCTTTAGCCAAGAAAATGGTTCCTCAAGCTTCAAGAAC
Organism: Ophiura sarsii; assembly: GCA_035610835.1. Taxonomy (NCBI): domain Eukaryota; kingdom Metazoa; phylum Echinodermata; class Ophiuroidea; order Amphilepidida; family Ophiuridae; genus Ophiura; species Ophiura sarsii. The sequence goes on along the minus strand of CM069446.1, from coordinate 4,739,750 downwards.
CTTTTGGGAAAAAATTATGGAGAACCCTCAATGGTTCTTGGTAAAACGGTAAAAAATGTTTTTAGCCAAGAAGAAATGATTTTTAACAGTTGAAAAGGATTAAATTTGTTTACATTTCTCTTGAATTTGCATATTACATAAAAACAAAAAAGTAAATATACCTTTAGGTCTTATTTAAAATTTGAAAGTTCTTCAAAGAACCATTCTAAGGTTCTTTTTAGAACCTTTTAGGCCAAAAGGTGCTCCCCGCGGGACAAAAAAGGGTTCTTAAACGAACCATCTTTTCTAAGAGTGTATGTGTCCTAGTTAATATGTTTATGGAACAAATGTATTGGTTGCGGCATATTCTCCTAAGGTTATTGGCGTTCTACACTACACTACACATACACCCCCACGTACAAGCACCCTTGCATTTATATTAAATATTTTAAAATTCACCCGTTCTTTTGTTTCGCATATTGGAAATGAATACATTTGCAACGGTTATTGCAAGACGTCCATGAGTTCAATCCACAATTCCTATTTCGTCAGAATTAGCACCTTTTGTATATTATTTGTATTGCATATGGTGTGAAACGCCATCAAAAGTGTTAAAGTGCTGCGACAACCAGACACATTAGAACTATCACGAATATAGGTCAATCAATCAAAATAGTCTGGTTTTGATCAATTTACAGAATATAGGTAGCTTTAAACGATGGCTGTTTTAAATCAGTATTAGGCACACAACAAAATGTTGTTTTGCCAACAAATTTAATTCTGGTCGGTCGGTCGTCATTTGTTTTCTTTCATTTTTCATTTTTTTCCCTTCATTTTTTCCAAAAAAATGTTGGCATGAAAAATACATAGTTTATATGCGAAGACAAATTTGGTATATGCCCATATGTCAATTTAACTAATGTTTATAGTGTGACAATAGTCTAAAAAAAACATTTATTTGGGCTTATTTATTCATTTCAAGCAAGAAATAGTAACATTTAGACACTTTTAATCAAATTTAAATCTAAAAATAAAAAAAATGCGACCCTAGTTTTTACGATTTTAGGGTCGGTCGCTGAGGGCAACACAACTTCTTCTTTTTTTGGCCTTATGGTTCTGTGGTTAAACGTCAAGCAAACAACACAGATTAGTAGGGACACCCGTTACATCAAAATGAGCAGTTTGAATACCGTATGTTGCTGTTTTTGATATCTCAAAACTGAAAATATACATCTGATTTTTAAGTAAAAACCTCGTCGATGCGATATTACATTTTTGCGACAATTGAACTGCTCCGATATGATCTCCTGCACACTGTCCATGCAATTGAAGCAATTCATTGTTCTCAACAATGTCTGCACAGTGGATGGCAAACGTCTTTACTAGAAACACATTTCTCCCGGCTCATCTTTAGGATTAATATTACACACTGGAAGAATTACACTATTCAAAGCAGCCAGGTTGGATGCTTGAATACATGTAACAAAAAGGAATGATTTATGATGAAAATTGCGGAACGATACATTAAAAATAATGAGAATTAACAGTATAAAACATATACTAAGAATGGGCACATTAATAAAATATAAGACCAATTCCAGAAGAAGTGACACGGACACGTACATTTATTTATATCTTCCAGGGTAGACCCACATGTATTCATCTGCAGGTGTTTGTTGCATCTGTGACTGGAATGCCAATGATCTTAATACAGCAATACGAATTTTAAAGAGAAAGATCATTATTTTGCTGGTTTCCATGTTGCTTTCCCGTTATTAGTCGAGGCAAACTGCCAAAAACGGCAACCTGTGAAATGATTCTGAATCTGGAAACATATTGACGAATCAGGCAATATTGGTGTTTTTTTTGCTATTGGTTATTTTTGTAAATTTAAAAACTACGTCTGCGTGTTCGGTTATCCAGAGTTTTAGCTTTTTTACTTAAAGAACCCATTTTTTTAGCTGTCCACCGATACGTAAAACAGAACAAAGTAAAGAAAATGTTTAAAAATCATCATTATCATATCAGGAAGTAATTGTTTTATTCCTCATAATGCAAAATCATAGAATCCGAGAAGGTTAAAGTCTTATTGTAGTCACTGATTATTTATTTTAGGCACATCATTCCCACCTGTGTTTGAAACTCCCGGGCTTTAATCTTATTTGAATATGAATGACCGTGTGCACATTTTGCTGCCTACTTAGAGTGGGTAGATATCCAAAGAATTAAGCATTCCGTGGACAGCTAAAAAAAAGGGGGTTCTTTTATTAAAACAGGCATTTCTCCTGATATAATTGATCGATTTTAATGATTTCTTTTGTAATATGAGCGGAATAAGTTGTTCTTTTAATACGTGTCTCATTGGTTTGTCAAATTTGTTAGGTCTATTTTTAAACAAATATTCATTCCCGTACAACTTCTTTTTGACTCACCTGTACATATGTATTGCAACAGCAACAACATACTGCCGTTAAAAACAAACAAATACTCCAAATGCCATCAAAAGGAGTCTCACATACTATACTTGCAGCTTTGCAACCCAATCAGGCACATTTTTAATAAATAACCTATGAATTAGTGCCGGTATATGTTCATAAGGACAGAAAAGATTTAATATTTAAGTGACATTAATCTAGTTCATTCATTCGATTAACTCTTACATTCATAATGAAAGTTGATAAGATAACTAATAATTGCTTACATGGTTGAAGGAGCTTGTTTGGAATATACACCCATGCTAATATTTAACTTGATTGCTTTTTATATTCGGATAACTAATGTATCTAGCCTTAGGCATGCGCAGTGTCGCGGGGCGCGAGCGAGCTAGATTTACACACGCGTGCGATGTCCAAGTGTGCAGAATTGATCAGATCTGACACCACCAAATTTTGGGCGTGGGAAGGGTTTAATTTGGAAACCTTTTATATAGTTAATCAGCCACGCGGGTTCGTTTGCAGGGCAGAACCATGCGTTTTCGGCTTTAACGCGAACCAATGACACGGACAAATATCTAAGTTCACAGTTTATTTTCGCTCTCCTTCTTACAGCATATATATATCACAACGTCGGTTTTATTTTACACCTCCAAAACAATTACAACTAGAAAAACTTTAATTAGATTGGGTCAATGGTCAAAGTCTCAACTGTCTGTCCTACTACTGGCCTGGCCTAACCTGACCTGACTTGACCTGACCTGACTTGACCTTGCAACACAAGGTAAACCCCTATGGAAGAGAAAAGTACACGTTAATTTCCATACACACAATTTTAATGGTTAAAATACCATAATACCATTACATAAGATAATATTAACGACTATTTTTAAGTAAGACAGGGGTGATCTGAAAGCGTTGATTGCATGTCTGCTCTTGTACGCCTATCCAGCTACTTCTCTTTTTGGCACTTCTCTTTTTGGTACTTCTCTTTTTGGCACTTCTCTTTACTGCACTTCTCTTTACGGCACTTCTCTTTACGGCACTTCTCTTTACGGCACTTCTCTTTACTGCACTTCTCTTTACTGCACTTCTCTTTACTGCACTTCTCTTTACTGCACTTCTCTTTACTGCACTTCTCTTTACTGCACTTCTCTTTACTGCACTTCTCTTTACGGCACTTCTCTTTACGGCACTTCTCTTTACGGCACTTCTCTTTACGGCACTTCTCTTTACGGCACTACTCTTTACGGCACTTCTCTTTACTGCACTTCTCTTTACTGCACTTCTCTTTACTGCACTTCATTCGCTGAACAGATCACCACTATCCCATCTTACCTGGTGTTATGACTGACCTAACAATACGATATGCATAGGCTGTACACTCAGCTTGACCCCCCCAAAATGTAAGATGAGTGTTTTTGCCTTACCCAACTTTTTTAACTCAACCCTCCCCCCATCGAGCATAACCATCGCATGGGTTGAGTTTTACATCATATAAATATAAATACAATAACAATAGAGGCCTACGTATTACACGAACTAAGAATGTGAGTGTAATATTCAAGCTTTAGATTTTTCCTTGTTATCATCAGAGCAATCATTAATTATGTCATAACGAGCTACAAATATTTCTACATTTGTATCGAATATTTATCGTAAGCACACAATATCAAAAATAATTATAGTAATTACCTATGGCTATGGGTATTCACTACAAGATAATTGTCGTCTGACTCATCCACTCTGCTACCAATGTTCTGCCTACAAGGATAACACACAGCACAATCTGAATGTTCATTTTTGTATACAATCAAAACAATCCAATCGCGCCATTATGCACCAACCTACTAAAATACTACGCATTGAATTAACTCAACATGCCAACCAATTTTGTCATTGGTATCAATATTCTACTCGTCGCCACATACTCATACTGCAATTTGATACAGCGAATATTTTCGGAACACTCTGTAATGATCAACGCGCCCAAAATTCATCCAAGCACACCGCGCTGTTAATTAAAACCTGCTTCCAAACATCAAGCGCGCGCCGACAGATGGTGTTTGTATTGACACGATACGCTAATTAACTATGCATCGGTACTGTTTACACACACACAAGTCTTGATAATTTCGAATATTTTCAATCCTCAAAACTGTCCAAAATCCTTCCAAACGTGCAAATTAGGGCTAGATTATGGTCTCGCATAACGCTATACAACATATTATCATTCACAATCGGCTTTTTGAAGTAATCTGACATAATCAAAACGAGAAATTTGGGGTATCAAAAATGCTACGTCAACATGATGAATATTAGCAAATGGAAAACTGCTGCATCCGTTGTCACATGTAAAGTGAATGGCGAAACATTTTATAATGTTCTGTTTCAACTCGATTAGGAAAATGTACCAAACTTCACTCAAAACTCGAAATCTATCTCAATCTTTGATCCAAATAGTTTCTATACATAACTACTGTACTTACTCTACAAGGATGCCTACCAATTCGTCTGATTTTCGCAAGATTCTGAAGTTTTCTTTTCAGCTCTCCCGTTTTTCCAACACAGCGTATACAACATCACCAATCCAATATGGCGAGGGGCATAACCCGACGCTAATTTTAGCGCTCCTGATTGGCTCATAAAGGTCAGGTGACGGCCGCGCAGCGGTACGGTCAACGTGATACGGTCAACATGAGTAAATCGGCGCTAACCACTACTACGCACATTACAAAAAAATAGGTCTTAAGGGTATTCCAACTGTTATTATAATTAAATAATCAAAATACAGCCAAAACCCATAATAAAAGCGATTCCCGCTACAGCAGCATACTGATAAGCCAGCTTAATATCGTGAAATATTTTCACTGACAAACCGATTTTCAATTATTTACTCCTAACTTCCTGTCTATAGTCACGTTCACACTAGGCGGAGTAAGGACGGCGTAAGGAAGAGTAGCGGTGGTTTGGCGTAGCAATCGCGTAACTGATGGAGTAGTGACTGTGTGAACGAATAGCGTAAGTTACGCGGCCTTAATCCGGTCGATTTACTCCTGCTTTTTAGCAAGAGTAGCGAGGAGTAAGCGAGGTCAGCGTAGCCCCGCCTGGCGTAAATGGCTGTGTGAACGGTACTTTACGCTAATCGCGCGTAAGTGTGACCTTTTACAAACTAATAATGAGATATAATAGTTTTGAAATCAATCCTACTTAATACCATCTAAGATCTTGATTTTACCCTCAACGGATACGTAAACATTAAGCAATATTTCAAAAGTGATGGCTTAATTATTTATGTTGAACTATCTCGATATTTCCCGGTTTCGACGATAATTGCTAAATTTGAATTGATACGGGTAGTACCCGATGGTAAAGTTTTGAGGACAATGTTTGGCGTATCCTTGGATTCCTGTTCATAAATACACTTAAATGCACGATCATACAATGGGCAGTGCAGTGATGCAGGAGCTGTGTAATGATAAACATTATGGGTTTTTGTTGCTGTTCAGTATAGGTAGATGTGAAAGAGGCTTCACATTGTACAAAAACGCCTAGAAAGTGTATACTCTTTAGTCACAAGTCCTGGATAAAATAGAGGACGAACAGATCTTTACAATGGATGGCTCTGAAACGTCACACGACTTGGGGTTCATATTATTGTATGATAGGTTGAAGTGCAAAATTGCATGACATTTTACAGTAATTCTGTATTGTTCTCTGTGTAAATAAGAGCAGATGCGACCATTCCTATCCTCAGCCAACTCAATTGAATTAATTACAATCCGATTTCACGATATAAAGGCAATCAGATTGCATTCAATTTCTCTTCCGAAAGTACGTAATGGGCTTAATTTACTTGATTTAAGCGCTCAGCATACTCCACATTTCGGCCGCTGAGCGCAAGCTTTAACCACTGTTTTCCAGTAAGGTTGCGTCAATGTGTTGTGTTGGAGCTACTATACGCATGTGTGAGAACGTAAAGGGTAGTTCGAGCGTAGTGGAGTATGCTGGAGACTATATAATGCAACATAATAATAAAATAAAGTTTACCGAGGGTATTAACAGTATTTGAAAGGCTTACTGTGGGAGAAAGCATTGACCTGTACTGACTGTATGCGTATGTATGTACAAATCTAACGACAACCTCATACTTTTATTAATACAGCTTGTAACCCAAGCGAGTTTTAGTATAGAATTAGTACCTCGTTGGCGCTGGCTGATGCCCGCTATTAAAATGTTATGTAACGAGCGAAGAGCGTTAGTCACATTGTTTTCTGTTGACGACCAACTGCATTTGCTGAAATAAAATGTGCTGGTCGATATATCTAATTCATATTTTTAAAACAACTACGCTAGTTCCTTTCAGTCAGTTCGCATCATCATCAAAAGTCGTTCCCAGCAAAGCGACCCGGAAGTACTCACCCGTAGCGAAACCGCTTCGCAGTCATAGTTGACCTCGTAATAGCACGATGTAAATGAGCTCTTTTCATGATTATAATCACACATTTCAAACACATTGGCCATGAAATTGTATAGTAAAAAGGCATATTATGCAAATAATATTATCTAATATTTTCTGTGAACTTCATGACATGTTGTATTTTCGGTGCAAATTATTGCAATCCGACAAACCCGAATTCAAGAAAAACTTGAAGAAACTAAAGCCAAATTGATGGTAAAAAGTCGCTTCTGAAGAATTAGGCATCAATTTTATCCATCGTATCATAATATTCATAGTCTTTTGTAACTAGAAACATGCTTACAATTTTATAAAATTATTTAGTCCGGTCAAGTGAATGCTTATAAAATAGCTCCTCGAATCTTGTCTCGATCTAAATTCATTTTGTAGCGTCGACGGGTTGTTGATCAAATGTTTAAATCTCACGATAATAATCAGATTTGCTAGATAGCTCAGATGGTAGAGAGCTCGCTCTGGGAGCGAGAGGTCCGGGGTTCGAAATCGATCCTTCTGCACTATACAATGTCATTTTTTTTTTTTACAGAAAGGCTATTCTGGTCAAAATGAATAAACATTTCACAATTTCATCCCACAAAATGCATGAATTCGGACGTTTTCATTGGAAAAACGGTATTTTTTCCCAAAATTTCAATAATGAATTCAAACGCGGGCATGAAAATGAAACGCGGGCGTGTTACGGGAGGCTAAAAATCAAGTTGGCGAGGCCTAACGGGGGATCGTAAAGTTTCGTTTTCTGACCGAAAATCGGTGAAAATCAAACTCGGTTTTTCTTATCAAAAAAGAAGTCGGGCATCAATGTTTTTGATATGAAATTAAAGCTTAAGATTCCGTTAATACGGAAATTGCTCTTAAAATATCGTACGCATTTTAGTCCGGTCAAGTGAATAGATACAAGAAGCAAAGTCACGAAAGTTGTTAAATTCTAAAATTAGCGATAAAATCACTGTTTGTGGACCAATTGTGTCAGATTTGGCATCATATTATAGAGAAAATTACGAACAATCCACCTACTTCGCCATCATGGCTGCCAGCTAACCCTACCTCAATTAATTCAGGGAAAACAAACTTCCCTTAATGTTTTAGCGCAAGGTTGACATCCTGAAATCGATCTTTGCGTGGGTTAGAAATCGGCGAGGTCACTCATTAAAAACGATACCTGCGTACTGACTGCTTTCCATCGACAAAATTGATCATTTTTTGGTCTGTTTGTTTATGAGCCACAGAGTGCATCTTTCTTAAAACCTTCCTGCTGGAAACGCTGATATTTGTAAAGTCACTCTAGGTACTGTGTACTCTTTGTATTACCATGTCTATGCCGGAGGCCAAGTTGTTGTAAATATTGCAATTCTGCATTTAAAACATTACTTGTTAGCATCCAGGTCTTCAACCGTCCGTTTCTTTAAGCGCAAGTTGTAGATCCCTTGATTCAGAAGTACCTCGCTATAAAATCTCTCAGTTCCCCAAAGGTTGAGAGATTTTCAGGTTTTCTATCAATTGCAATCCAATTGCTTTAAAGGTAGATGACCCGATTTTTCAACTTGATGTTTTCTATTTTACATGAAAGGTCATCCTCAAATATGTTGCATTCCAAGTTTGAGTTGCATAACTACAATGGATCTATTTTTAGAAGCGCAAGGTCAAAAGATATGTGCCCATTGAGTAGTACACAGACTGATTGGTGGTTAACCACCTTTGGCAGTAATTCACCACATTTTAGCCAATAATTTCCAAATGAAACATTTCTGGTCCCTAATATTTTACAGACATAATGAGAAAAATATGGGCGGTTGACTATGGCGGCATATCACGATATACCGGTACGCATGAACACACAATAAGGTTTTCATACAGGTTTTATGTAAAAACCATCACACTAATTAGTGCTGTATCTCATTAATCAATTAACTCTTTGTCTCGATTTATTTTGAGAATAAAGAGTTTCATTCGTAGATTATGAAATGCAACTTAACTCATTTTTGTTAGAACAGCAACGAAGTTATGTATCCCCTTGTATCCACTCATCTAGTCTAGAATGGTTCTAAACTTATTCATATTGTACCTGTTCTAATAAGAACTTTTCCTCGTTGCCAGTGACTTTCCATTGATCTAGTAATGCATACTATGACAGAAAACGAAAACAAACGATGTATGGCTTCTTAAAGTAGTAAACTAAAGTAATGTTAATAATTAAGTGTTAATAATTTTAAATCAAAATACACCAAGACTAATTCCTTAATACTCATTTCGTTTATACAAAGGAAGTCCGCCCTGTAGACGGATAATTGTTCAATCAAAGTTCCTGCATCTTTCAGAAAATGATCGTTACGTATGCTATATACCGATACGCCAATATGCCAATATACCAATATGCTAATATGCCAATATGCCAATATGGAAATATACCAATACCAATATACCAATATACCAATAATGTCAATATACAAATTTGCCGATATACCATCAGCGTGCTGGAAATTACCGCGGTGCCAATATATTGTATACATTTCCACATAAAGCTGTGATATAACCATAATAACATTCTTATTCCACATATATGCACACAAGATTCAATTACATATATTTTCCTGCGTAAATGTACCATATTTCTAGATATAACGCGTCTTTGCTTATGATATTTGAAAGGAACATCTCCAAAACCTTTGATCAGGTGAAACTATGGGTTTCTTAATTGTACTTTTTTACAAACATAGATAAGACAATGATGAATTTGAGTTGATCTGGCACACATGGTGCAATGTGTGTGTCAAATGTCTCGATTGCTACAATGCGATACACATGCATCATTGCTGCTTTAAAGCAAATGTGTTGCTATTGATAAACAACCGGACAATCTGTCAACCCCTTGGAGAGGTAGAGAGTTAGTGGCGAAATACTTCAGGGTAAAGGGATCAATATCGTGCGCTATAAGAAGCGGCCGATTGATGGCCTGGATGCTATAACAATGCTCAATGTTAAAATGCGAAATGACAATAATGTGGCCTCGGCACAGATATTAAATCAACAAGGATTACAATGTAGCTATAGAGAAAATAAGAATTAAGCGTTTCCAGCAGGAAGGCGGTGGGTCATAGACATAATAAAGATAACATATTTCAATTTTGTCTGTGGAAAGGAAGCAGCGTGATTAAATTCATTACACTCATATCGTCCAATAATAATAAATGCAATCATATTTAATTCAAATGTCTCTTCCGAAAGTACGTAACGGTCTTAATTGTCTTGATTAACAATGCAAAGTTGGAGGTAACTGAGGGTATTAACAGTATTAAAAAAGATTACCGTGAGCGAGAGAGCGTTGAACTGAATTTATGATCAAATGTGATGCAATTGAACACAAAAAAGCATTTCGATTGTTTGTTTTACCTCAGGATGGTATGATGCTATTTTCATAGTAAGTTGATACCTCAATGGTTTCTAACGGTCGTTCGTGTGCCACAAGAATAGCATTCGGTAAAATAGAGAACAAAGAGGGTATATTATATTTTCATTGCCAATCATACACATTTTGCCCATAGTTGGTATTATATTACTTCCTTCAATAGCGGTCTCGTCAATGATAGGACATTCCCTAAGATAATAGGGTCTCAAGGGTTCGCCAGTATATTTGATACGAATGTTTATATGTGTCTTCATTATTTCTTCCGTTACTAATTTCGTCCTTGTATATATAAGGGACGGGTAATCATCGGGTTGTTTTGACAGTGGCCATTTTCTGTTTCTACTTTTGTGCTTTATAGAAAGATCTGTCGTTTGGCGTAATGATATCGGAGCAAAATGGGTTTTCGTGATATATATATTTTTAAATAGCAGAAGGTTCGTGTGATTCAGCAATGAGAAAAGCGAAGACTACCAAGTAAAGGTTACTGCTGGATAATATTTGATATAGGATGGTAAGAGTATAAACAGCCAACATTGTGTACAGGTGACAGCTTGGTATTGACACAAAATCAAATCACCGCGACATTCGTATGACGTTTTTCGAAAACGTTATCCGAAAAATTAGTTCTGATCAAAACCCAACCTTACATGTTAACGTCATAGCGATATTTTTTAAAACATTGTTATGACGTTTGAAGAAATGTTTTTAGAAGATTTGTATAACAGTTTTGTTTTTGTTGGGTAGCCACTTGGTCCAATATCCAATTGGTCCTACAGTCACTTTGCTTCTACAACCACTTGTTCCGATACAACTTGATGCAACAGCCACTCAACTCAATTCAATATAGTCCAAGAACATTAGGTTTTTACCCAGAGAGAGCTGGTAACAAGCTGATTTTTTGCAGGGTAGGTCCATACAAATGTGTATAATCACATATCAGAAGTCCCTAAGAAAAGTTTTGACTTTTAGAGCCAAAACTCCAAAATGGCCACCATACAGGTTATTTAAGTTGACAAGCATACCAAGTTGTTCGTCTTGGTATGAGTATTCTAAAAATGTATAGTTATGCTCATCTTCCGATATTATGTTACGAAATATCAAGCAAAATGTGAACATGTAATTTACCTTTGCATTTAGGGTCAACATTTCAACTTTTTCCGAATTTGACAAATGATAATTCAAAAAAGGAGTCCAGAAATGGTAGTTTTTATCGTCGGGGTTGTTTTTGTGCCTTAGGTCAAACGTACAATTTATGTATGCCTATAATATATGGAACTTGACATTTGATCCCTGAGTTAAGATTTGAGACTGTTGAAGCTACTATTTCTGGTATCCTTGTGATCAGACGAATAATTTGAGATATCGTTTGTCAAAATCGGAGCAAGTTCTCTGTCACTAAAAATTAGAAGTGGGGCAAACTATACATTTTTTTAAATATAATCCTTGTGCTCAGACGAATAATGTGTCATCATTGTCAGCTTAATTGAAGACATTTTAATTGTTGACCCCTGTATGGCGGCCATTTTGGATTTGTTGCTCTAAATGTTTAGCACACACGAGATTCTTAGGGACTTCTGATAATGATGTGATTCTACACATTTTCATGGACCTACCCTGCAAAAATCAGCTTGTTACCAGCTATTTCCAGGTTTTGGGCAATATAATGCTAACATTCTTGGACTAATAGCCACGTCGCGCAAAGGCCAATTATTCCAGTGGCCATTCCGTCCATACAATTTTTGTCCATTTCTATTTCATCCATGCCCACTTCCTCCATTCCCACTTCGTCAAATCTCACTTTTTCCATTCCCACTTAGTTCATTCTCACTTCGGCCACATTTCGTGATGTGCAATATTTCGACTGTTGACATCAGCAAGAACGGACGAAGTATGAGTGGACGAAGTGCCAATGAACGATGGCCATGGATCCTCAAGACATGACACTTTTAAGTGATGTCTTCTGGGTGTTGACACATTCTGTGTGAACTGTCCGTAGGACATCATCGCTTTATGTGATACAAATATAGCAAAAGGCGCTGATCATTGCAGCATGGAATGTGACCAATCCTATGACTTAGAGATGTATGCTTGAACAATTTTTTTTTAAAGAGGTCCTCGTAAAGTAAATCCGTTAAAAGGGTCACCCACCTATCATGCACGGTTGTGATTACTTTTGAAAGGGTGTCATGGAACTTATAGCTTAAGTATGTAGAGATGGATGGTAGATATTAAAGGATGTCCGTAACATGAAGTATGTTTTCCACATAGTTGCGATCATAAACTGATAAAGTATTTTAAGAGTTACAGCTCATGTTATTGTCCTGGAATTATTTGAAGGCATACTTAAATTGGGCGCAACGTAGATGATTATAATAATAACAAGAAGGTACTCAAAGAGAACAAATACTCCACAACCGAACAAGCCTAGTGATTGAAATTGATAACATAGATCAACAGAGTCTCATATAATCTCAGACCTGAATAATAGCATATAGTCCTATTCTTTGAAGATTATGGTGGCGCTGTTTAGGCACAACGAGCGCAAAGTTGATCTAGATTAACAAAAAAAACATCTTTAAAATAAAATTATGTCTTTAATGAAAATATCATTGTGCACAAATGCCCCAAATATTGGTGTATTGATGTAGTCAAAGGAAGGTAATGAATATTGAACTTAGTAGTGTACTCACTTGTGTGACGGGCTGTTTTTAGTGATGAATAGTAAACAAACAATCCCGGCGCGAGATGGAAGTCATACTTTTGCCAAAATAATGTTAGTTTTGTCTAGAATTTGATAACATGTTGTTATACATAGGCCTACTACATAACTAGTGTCATACTTTTACAGAAGCATGAAATGAAGTTTTCGATAGATGTGTGAGTTAGGTACAGTTATATAATTTATTGAAACGAATAAGCTTATATCCATTTTGATTCAACTCTGATACGATCTGAATGGTAAACTATCATACACCATGTACAGTTTGGAATGCAAGGGCGAGCCTAAACCATCTCTTGGAAGTGAAGAGGTGGAAGATGAACTGTGTCTATCCACAGTTTAAGTAAAATATTAAGGAAGTTGATGATAGAATGTATTCATCATTGAGACTTGAAAATGTGTATCTTAAATATTTTGTTTATTTCCAAGAGCCAAAAAGTGCCAATATTATTTGTTGGTGGGCTTGCATGGAACATCTTTATTTATCCTATGGAATCCTCAATGACTTCTGTTCATCAAATGACTTGATGGATGCTGTCACAATCTGCCATGTCATAATATCACAGTCTTCCCATTGAATGGTTAGGCTTGGTGGTGCATTGCCCTATACCTCTTTACAATCACCAAGTATGAATAACTATTCAGTATAAAAACAGGGCCGGTAGGGCAAGCAAAATGCGATGAACCCCAGATAAAAACATCCTTATTATTTGATTTTTAATGAATGATGGGACCTCTACCACCTACCCACAATTTGTTTTTGAAAACCACAGTTATAAAGCATGTCATACCCGCAAACATTACGATCGGCAGTTTTGCGCATGGTCAAAATCTTAACAGGTTACTGCGTATACAAAAACATGTTGACGCAATATCTTGGGAACGAAATTGTCAGCGTCGGATCGAAATTGTTGATTCATGTCGGTTCGCCTAAAACGTGTGACGTCGCATATCGGGTTACCCTATCGTGTTAGCTCTAAATCACTCATTTTTGCATGTTTGACTCCCAAATCATGGTGCTAGATATTGTGTTCAGCATGTATATATGATGCATAATTTTATGAATTCATCAGATTGTGTTCAAACATGGTTTCCATGTAAACCAGTGTAATTTGGTATTTGTTGATAAACAAAATAGTTCCCGTTGCCATGGATACAGTCAAACTCTTCCGGTTGGCACATTAAGTCAAGGTATTGTAATAATCAACCTATGTGCCAAATATCAGTGCAATAGCTCAATTAGTTTTTGAGATATCGTACGGGAGTACTCCCCCATATAATATCCAGATATTATCTCAATGCTAATATAAACTTAAATAAGCTATTTCCACGGTAAAGAAAATCCAGCGCGTATTTTTTCCCGGAAAGTGGAGTCGTGACGCATGTCGATAAAGGAAACCCGTGTGCCCCTTTTGGTTGGAATAGGTCGATTAGTTTTCGAGCTATTTATGGTTCTACAGCACTGCCAAAGCCATATTTATCTTGATTCTGAAAACTCTAAATTCCGAATCGTCCTCATAAAGACGGTTAATGTGGTCCACCTTTTGCGAAGCCATTTCGATTTTATTCGTTTTCAAAACACGCAACACGCCATTTTGTCGGAGTGTTTTTATTCCATTTTGACACGAGGTCACAAGTCTCATTTTTTTTTCATCCCATCGATTCCGCTGAAAGGCCTACTTTTACATTGATTTTCAAAGATGTTTAGAGTAAACCACGAGGCTAGACTTCCAGTCCTAGAATTATTGACACTTAAATAAATAAATTCAGCCTAGAAAATCAGCAAAGGTCAATCTGAACTGATTTTAGAGCCAATAGAAATTGGTGTGTTTTGCGCTTTGACCACGATCGCCGTATGATTTACATACGATTTTTGTAAAAGGCAGCACATAACTTTATGACGTCGCGAGAGGTTTGTGATCAGGATCTAAATCAGCGTCCTAAAACGTGTTAATAGAATGCAGAAGCCTCCCCCTTTCTTATATCCTTACAGTTGGGATACAAGGTTCACGATTACACGTGATGTTTTCACCGAGTACAGACACGTATCAAAAGGTGTCACATGCATATTATGCGACTACACAGATTTTCAAATAAAAGCACTACGTATTCTTTTAAAGATACGTAGTGCTTTTATTCTTTTTTTAGCTTAAAAGCTAAAATAAGAATAACAAATTTATAAATACTCATACAAGTATGTGGAACAGAAGAACGATTTGTCCTCAACGTACCAATAGATCCAGGGGCGTAACAGACGTTGGTTGTCAGGGGGGGCACAGCCAAAACAATTCCTGGTTAGAATAATTCCGTCGCGGGATTTTTCGTAAAAGGTTGCCCCATTTTTTTTCCCAGTCAGTCACCTCGTGAATTTCACGTAAGTGGGGGTGGGGGGGGGGGGGGGGGGGGGGGGGGGGGGGGGGGGGGTGGGGGGGGGGGGGGGTCGCACGGTCACAAAATTTCGCACGGACACACAATTTCGCACGGTCACAAAATTTCGCAGTACAAAAAGCACAACAGTCAACAATTTCTTGACTGTTGTGCTTTTTGTACTGCGAAATTTTCTTTCTTTCTGTCATTCCCTTTCTTCTTTTCTTTCTTTCCCCTTTTTTCTCCTTTTCCTTTTTCCTTTCTCTCTCTCTTTTCTTTCCCTTTCCCTCTTCTTTTCCTCTTTTCCCTTCCCCCTATTTTTCCTGGTGGGTAGGTTTGAATTTCCTGCTGAGCACCTTCAGGGGGGCACTGTGCCCCCCCTGCCCCCCCCCCCCCCCGGCTGTTACGCCACTGAATAGATCATACGAGAATGCTATGAAATTCCAGACATCCTATTCACTAAAAGATCTTCCAAACAACGATGACATTTATTCACAATCAATCTACGTTGGCGTACAGCACATTTGTTTATAAAATTGTGATTAATTTCAGATCTAAGTGCCTTTCTAAACAGAAAAAACAAACACAGATGAATCGGCCATTTCGAGAATATTCGCGCGATTATTTATACACATGGTGTCTACTTATGTTGAATATATTATACTTTTTGATTTCAACACACAATCTGGCGTACCGTTATTATCAGACGAAAACGTGTTTCATTTCAATGTAGAATGTTTTGTCACAGTCATAAGTCATCTTTGTTAATATATATTCAGCAAGACAAGTAAAAAGGATTTTCTATACTATTGCATGGTAAATAGGACTTACAAACCCGAACATACAGGGTGTCTAAAAAAAATTACAACGCACCTTTAGAGGATTATAACTTTCTGAATAAGTGTCAGAATAGAACAACCTAAACGAGAAAATAAAGGCAAAATAGTTTGCTATACATAAAAGAAAACCGGATGTGATTCGATTCGGTAATTCCAGAGAAATTAGCAATTACGTAACATTAGTCTGGGAACACTTCCATCCAAGTTTGCTCATATTGAGTGATTCAGACAGCACACATACATGTGAAATCAATACTTCTCTACAAAATGACATGGATTAACGTGTTTTTACGGTTCTAGATTTTATTTTACACCAAATAATATGCCAGATGAGACCAAAGTTTAACACAAAATATAAAATAAAAGTTGTCTAGATTATTTTCATCACATTTTATACTTAAGAACAGTAACATTTAAAATTTGTACGATAAGTTTATAACAATTGGAAACAAAATTATAGTAATTTTAGTAAATATGAACATTGTCGTTGTTAAACCAAGTTCAAGAACTAATAACATTGCGCATACAACTTATCAAGCTTCTAGTCTTCATATTTTCAACTTGAAGTCTGAAATCATGTATATCATAAAATTATTGCCAATTTTGCGCATGATGGTTAAATTATTAGTATCGCAATTGAAAACAAAATGAATGTTTTGTTTACATTAAAAGAGTATGGTCATATCTCTCTCCTTACAATGAGTTGTATTTTTGGGGAGTTTCTGCGTGTTATGAGTGTTATGATCGATTATTCAGTATTCTTAGATCATAAATTGAACTTTTTTATCATAGTATTAAACAATGCTGGCTAATCTAACATTAATGAGTAAGTAACCAGCCGCGCAAGTGAAAATCTGTCAAAATATGCAAACTTTTACGTAATCACAGATATCTCCGTAATAACTTAACAAAATCAAACGCTGTTTTCTTCTAATAGTAGAAAACGAATTTGGCCTCATTTTACAGTTTGAATTGTAAAATTCAGATTTTTTTTGAGACACCCTGTATTGTCTACTATTATGTACTCCTGAAATCAGTATTACATTCAAAATGTAATCATGTGGCAATGCGTCCCTTTCCTAAGTAGCCTCATATACGACGTAGTTATTAAGAAAGGCCACAGGATGCTAAATATGCGAAAATCCTACTCGCGGCAAGGATTACAATATTACATTTGTGGGCTCTTAAGGGAGTGCATAGCATTGCCGGCTGTTTCAGGGACACAATCTACATGTATGTATGGAAACTATCATATCCTGTCCCTCTGACGGCGAGTCGTCTCGCATTTAAGAAACTAGTTGTGTGATTTGTTTATTTGTCCGTCTCTACGTGGTTGAACAAATTCGCCGTTTATCATTATAGTGACAAATGGCAATACTCGCTTTAGAGAATCGTGTGACATTTTTGCTGCATATTGCAATAGGCTTATATCATATCATTCAGTTGAATTATAAATATAACAGCCGTTAATTATTTATAGATTTCACTGCATTAATTGCACACACTCAACAAGTACTGCGCCCTCATCGTAATATGTATACTGATAAACTCTTTGCGGTAATCCCAGTAGAATGGATGATGTCAGATGTATTCTGCTCTAAAGCTCAAGTGTTTTATCTACAGTGAAAGCCATGTGAAATATTAAAATGTTACCATTGCAAACCTACTTATCACACTAGGAATCCCCTCGTGAACTTAAGCAAATATCAAACGTTTTTGAATTATTACATTGTTTTTCAGCAAACTGCGTCATGTTCTTTATCATAAGCCATCGAATGACGACATATTGGAGACGGTATTGTTCTTCAGTTTCATCGTTTTTACAGAAATAATAACAGATGTAGCTCCGTCGGCTTTTTTGCTCCTCAAGACAGAACAACAATATTATTACAGATGGACGTAGATGTACACTATAGTTTAATCAGTTCTAAATTGGCGACAGTTGTGAGGCTAATATGTATCCGCTGGTATACAAGGAATAAATTGGCTCGAGTGTGCACTACGCGCATTTCCAACTGCGATACTATCGACTTATGATGCCGATCGAATACTTTGATAACCAACTAATACGCGCGACGACATACGCGAGTATGAACACAAGCCTCATAATTCTTGCCAATTTAGAACTGAACAATCTATAGTCTTACATATATTCTTACACTTTCCAAGACATATTAAAAAAAACTACATGTTTTTAGAGTATATATAATAGTGATCAGTTTTGCAGGTAAAATAAAGGCATAATAACTGCCCTATTACGCCATCACTGCCTTGTATAGGAAATTATTATAGTCTGGACTAGAAATCCATTATCGATAACATATATGCAAAAATAAAAACACAAATGAAAAATAATAAAAGTAATTAAAATGTTGGCAATAGCATAAAACATCAGTCTTTTATACAATTAATCAGATCGTTATAATAAGATGACCACGTATATATGAAGAAATTATAGATGTACCTGCTAATCAGCTGCTCAGGTTCTACCAACCACTATTTTTAGTTAAATAAACAAACAATGCAATGAATGCCAAGGATAATCTAGTTTCCATATGGTTGGTGAGGATGCGATTACTGGGACTATTTCATATCCGCTAGATTTTGCTTGAATGACACCGCGTGTTATTAAAGGTTTGATGTAGATCTGCACAATTCAATTACACGCACCTCCACTAGTTACGACTGCTTTTTGCCAGTCAGTTTAATAATTAATATAACAAATGTAACGCTCTTAAGCCATCGTAAATCTCACTTGTACTCTACAGTAAAGCGTGTTGATTTCCCAGTTTCTGATTATGTGTTGAATATCGACTTATTGCGTCTGCAGTCAATTGATTGGTGAAGTCCCTTAAACACGTGTTAAGCAATCCGGCATATTTTCAGATTTGGACATACACTCGTCAAAAGAAGTTCCTTGCAACTTAAATTAAATATATATTTAATAGAGTATAT
Organism: Ophiura sarsii; assembly: GCA_035610835.1. Classification (NCBI taxonomy): domain Eukaryota; kingdom Metazoa; phylum Echinodermata; class Ophiuroidea; order Amphilepidida; family Ophiuridae; genus Ophiura; species Ophiura sarsii. The sequence continues at coordinate 4,720,579 of CM069446.1, read as the reverse complement.
ATAATTTGGACATACACTCGTCAAAAGAAGTTCCTTGCAACTTAAATTAAATTAATATTTAATAGAATATATATATAATTATATAAAAAATTAAGTTTAGACCTTCCGAGAAAGGGAGTCGTTACTCTGAGTTTCATTCTTAACGCAATCTTCAGACGACAAGGATACTGATTGTGTGACTAGTTGACGCAGGACTAGATCAACATGCATACACTTTCAATGGTGTTTAATCACAAAAAGCGTGTCACACTTCTCCAGCCCGTAAGCCAACCAGACCATTTCTCAGGACCGGTCTAAATGCTTCGAGATAGCTTAAGAGTGCTCAACTGATAAAAAGTCAGGAGCATAACATAAAGTCATGAATATCGAATCGATTTCATGGGTAGACTATCTTTCGAATCAGAGTGCTCAATTCCAATAAAGGAAGAGCTATATATAGTATTTTTATATAGCTCTTCCTTTATTGGAATTGAGCACTCTGATTCGAAAGATAGTCTACCCATGAAATCGATTCGATATTCATGACTTTATATAATTATATATATATATATATATAAGTGTATATCAAAATAAGCAGAAAGTAATCCTCTAACAGCTTAACATGGAATTTAGACATGATCACTCATGCATGGCAGATCCCGTTCACTTGACAATGGCAAGAAGATTGCAAAAAAATGGTTAATCCCTCCATTCAAATGACTGTAATGCTCATTTCTTGCAATTTCCTTTTACGTACCTTACCATTGCTTAATGAATGTGCTCAGCCATGCATGAATGCTTACATCTTAATTTCATACAGACATGATAGAGAATTATTGTCTGCTTATTTTGACATGCAATTGTTTAATTTATATTAAATATGTATGTGAAATATTTGAACTTCAATGAGTGGCAAGGAACTTCTTTTGACGAGTGTATTTCAAAGTATGGTAAAAGACCTTTCCAGATTTAGAAGACAGATTAATCCCATATTGAATTGCACGCGTATTTTCTCATCGTTTATGCAAAATAAGGTGTTATTTTCAAATGTCAGATGTAACGCATTGTATTAATTCATTCATTGACCAGGCCTGGCCCACCTAGCTGAATTGAAATCTCACTGCAATAACATGCGGTCAATTCGAAAATATTTTTGACTAGATCTAAATTAAAAGTGATTTATTAAGGTTGCCGAATTCGAGTTAGTCGCTCACTTGAACCTTTTCAGCTCGGGAAACGTCGTACCAGAATTGGAGAGCTTTCTAAATATGGACATTTGACCGGACTCTCCAGTCTGTGTGTCCTGTTTGTCATTAACAGACGATAGTTCAAAATCTTCACAAAATGTTTCGAAAATGTCAACATTATTGGATCTCATTACAATATTTGGAATCACCTTGAGAACTTGAAATGCATTACAATAAGTACACACTTGCCTAGTATCGGTTCAGTAATTCATAAAACATACTTTGCATACATTAACATTAACTCTTTACATAATACCCATATACCCATAGCTAACAAACACAGGGGAAGGTGATATCGCCCAGCACTAGAAACAAGAATGTTAGGCATTCTATTACAAATCGTTCGTACCTTGACAATTTTTAAATAAACAAACTATCGGAATAAGAAGTTTAAATGCTGTACTTTCAATAGGGTATATTAAGGAAGTACTTGCTGGACACTAGGCTACTGACCATCTGCTTCAAAACTTAGCTATCGCGTGTTGCATAAACAAATCTGTTTGTGACCTTCACAGTTTTGTCGCAAAAGAAATTCTATATGGCAACAAAACAATAAATAGTTTATCATAGATTGAAATATCATTAAACAAATTATTATAGCTCTTTAAAAAGTTCGAGAGCAGCAAATAGTTTACAGCTCCGGGGTTTATCAGCGAAGCATTAGCAAATGGACGAAATGAATAGATTTCATGTCGTAAAGTGCCTGTTAAGGGAGAGGGTGGTGGACCCTAAGCATAGCCTCCGTACAACTGCTGTTACTCCGTCATTATTCATTTAATCTATATAAAAGTATACATTTTCTTGCACAAAAGGGTTCAATTAATCCAACCATGATCACACGAAATTGACCATTTTGGAGAAGATTATGAAAAACACGTATATTGACAGCGCTGCAAAGATAACTCAAAATATATTTTGTCAACTTTTGTCATACTAGTTTTATTATAATCCTGATAGAATTCCCTAGGAATGTTTTTTTTTAAATTTCTTATTTTTTATTTGAATTATAGACCAAAAAGTGCCAAAAAACGTGATCTTACCAAAAATGGGTCAACAAACGTGGTTTTTTTAATTCTCTCCAAAATGGTCAATTTCATGATCATGGTTGGATTCATTGAACCTTTTTGTGCAAGAAAATGTATACTTTTATATAGATTCAATGAATAATGTAGGAGTTACAGCAGTTTTACGGAGGCTATGCTGAGAGTCGACACCCCCCTTAACGCGATACGATCACTATAAGCTGCCTTTGATCTAAGTTGAGAATATCGAATGAAGACTGTGATTGTCAATAAATTACCAACAATAGTAATGAACGATAACGACTATATCAATATATAGAACAAAACATCCACTCCACTTTAGTTGTGTAGTATTGATACAAGAACACGCTTGAGTTATCTTTCCAGAACCTAAAATGGATCAAAAAACGTATATTTTATAATTTTCTCCAAAATGGTCAATTTCATGTTCATGGTTGGATTCCCTTTATGCAAACAAATGTATAGTTTATAGTGTAGGCTGTTATGTAGGATTTTAAACTAGTGCATTTTTTTTTGCTAAGGATGCTTTTTTTGGTGTCATTGGATAGAGTATACCCTCAGCTATCAGAAATCCATTGATCACATTTTTTTCCATCCACGGAATGGCCGCCATCTTGGATTTCAAAATGGCCGCCATTTCCAATGGAATTTGTCATATAACTTTTGTTATGAGCAACCTATGAAGTCAAAATTGGTGGCAAACCACATGTTTTTAATACAAGGGAGTTCACAAGTGCTCTAGCTATGTTCCTATGTCTAACATACATGCATGGCCGCCATCTTGGATTTCAAAATGGCCGCCATTTACAAAAAATATATTTTGCCATATAACTTTTGTTCTAAGCAACATATAAAGTTGATTTTGGTGGCAAAATCCATGTTTTTAAGAGTTGTTTACAAGACAAGAGAGTGTATAATAGCTGATCTGTTGTTATATATTAATTGGCTGATAGTAGTAATTATTAGGGTAATTATTAGGGTGGTTTAAAACGGGCTATAAGTAGCGCAACTCCAACCTTCTGCTCTACCACAAATTCTTCCTTTCCTCTATCTCCCATCTTGCTCCTTACTCTGCATGCATCTCCAATGCACCCTTTTCCATGCTTTGCTTTACTATAGGTTGTAGATACAGGAGGCAATTCCATCAGCCCTCCTTTCCTTAATCGCTTCTCTTGCAGTTACCCATCTCCACGTCCTCGAAGACTAAGATGCATTGCAATGTAGTGCATGTTAGTCGCGTGCCACCTGGATGGCCAAACCTTGCGGTTAGTGCTAACTGACGGAGCTCTGGGGGTGGGGGGCATGTTTTCAATACTGTATCTATGTTCTGATGTCTTACATACATGCATGGCCGCCATCTTGGGTTTCAAAATGGCCGTCATTTACAACAAAAAAAGATTTTACCCTATAACTTTTGTTCTGAGCAACATATGAAGTTGATTTTTGTGGCAAAACTCATGTTTTCGAGTGTTATTTACTGACAATTAAGTGTACAGTTCTATCTGTTATCCATTAATTTGACATGAATGGTTGCTATATATAAATTAAGCTGTAAATTCAATACAAATTTCAATTGTTAGCAGTAACATATACTTAGTATTTATTGTCCGGTAGTACCCCACTGGTGATACATTAGGTTGATCACATTGCATTGGACTTATTACAAGAAGACATACCAGGAGCAATCAATGTATGCTTTTGTATCCACAGCAGCTACCCCCTCTATATTGTAGAGGGGTATTATTGTATTATAATAGGGGGTAGGCCTAATTGCTGTTTTGTTCAATTGCATGTATCAAAGGCAAAACCAAACAAACAAACAAAACGAAACAAAAACTAGGAAAGGAAAGAAAAATGGTTAATAATATTAGAGGCCTATTTGGCCTATAAATTAGCCTATGTGCATAATTACTTGACTTACTTACTTTGACTTATGGCGGGTGATATTCCCGAACCACAATGCCTCTCCAAATCTTCCTATCCAACATAGCTGTCTTGATTTCTTCTACCTACACTCCTGTGTTACGCTTTAGTAAGTCAATGTAGGTTAGGGCTGGTCTACCATGCTTTCTAACTCCATGCTTTGGTACCCAATGTATGACTTTGGAGACCAGCTCATTGGACCCTCTGAAGCAATGTCCTGCAAATCTTGATCTACGCTCCCTGATCTTGTCCGAGACTTTGGGCATATCCGCGTACAGGTCCTTATTTGTCACATGCTGTCTCCAGTTGATGTTGAACATAGTTCTAAGCATTCTAGTGTAACATCCGTCCAGCTGTTTACTAAGCTTTGGGGTGACTGTCCATGACTCACATCCATAGAGGAGGACTGATTCTACAGTAGCTATGAACAGTCTTTCTTTGAGCTTTCTGGATAGTGATTTTGCCTTCCATAACTGACTGCGTTTGCCACAAGCTCTCCATGCAGCTGCTTTGCGTGTTTTGATGTCCTTTTCAGTACTGTTCATCCAGGCTCCAAGGTACTTGAAGTCCTCCACTTTATCAAGGGACATACCTTCGTTTGTGGTGATTACAGGTACTTGCTTCTGGTTGAAGGACATGTACTTTGTCTTTACAGCGTTCATTTTGAGCCCAACTTTACCCACCGAAGTCTCCACTCTGGTAAGTAAGTTATTGCGCTTGAGACACGTCTTCAGACAACAGTGCAATGTCGTCAGCAAAGTCAAGGTCAGTAACTGTGGTTGGTCCTATTCGTCTGTTGCTTCTTTTTGTTAAGCGGAATCATAGCTCATCTTCTTTGCCATCTATGGCCTCTCTTAGGGTGTAGTCGAGAACAATGACAAAGAGATATGGAGCCAAGATGTCACCTTGTAGTACTCCAGCCAGTATTTCAAATTCCTCAGTTTCCCCATCAGGTGATATAACCTTTGCCTTGGTGTCCTTGCATATTTCTGCAATCGCATTTGTAAGCTGCTCAGGTATACCATAGGCCTTCAGAATTTGCAGCATTCGTCCCCCGTGTATTGTGCCAAACGCCTTCTTGAAGTCTATAAAGGTTATGATGGCTGGCAGGTTGTTTGATCTAATTCCCTCAACAATTCTTCGGAGGGCAAGAATGTGGCCAACTGTGGTACGTCCAACTCGAAAGCCATTTTGATTAGCTCTCAAGTGGATGTCAAGCTCCGGTCTGATTCTGTTAAATAATAATAATCAATAATAATCAGTATTTATATAGCGCCTTTTCCAAATGGCTCAAAGCGCTGTGATTTTGCTGCTGGTGAATCATCAGAATCATGTCGCATCAACTAGGGTGCTGCCAATTTCTAGCGCAAACCTATCCGCAGTTAGATTGTAACATCCACCATTTTTCAACGCAGCTCCCCAAATACCTTTGGGTCAAGGAAGTTTTTGATAACCGAAACAACTGATCACAGATTTTGAAAGTTAAGTATCATCTTGTTGTATAGCTCGGCAACAATTGAGCTTAGACTTATTCCACGGTAGTTGCCTCCCAAACTGAGATCACCTGATTTTGGTATTGGTATTATGTTGAGAATAGACAAATTGGTCTGGCTTTTTCCCGTTCATCAAGGCATCGTTGCAGAAGTCCAGTATTATATTATCCAAATCACATCTTTTGAGCATTTCAGGTGTGATACCATCTTCCCCACTGCTTTCCCCCTCTACAAGTGCCTTCTTAGCCCTCATATATTCCTCCAAGTCAAAGGGTCCTTCTTTTATGCTGAGATTTGATAGTACTGGGGTAATTTCCTCATCTTCATTACTTACGTGCGGTGGGCTCCAAAGTAGATTTTTGAAATGAGTATACCAATTATCTAGTCTCTCCTTTTTGCGTGGATCCTTTGATTTGTCCTTTTCTTGTAGTCAATCTTCCTGATATTTTGTTGATCAGTTTCCAACTCTTACCATGCTTGCAGTTTATGTGGGCATTTTCTACCTCTCTAAGCTTATTGGTAAAGTCTTCCTCTTTCACATGATCATAAACCTCCCCTAGGCTCTTCTTAGCCTCCTTATAATTTCTCCATTTTTCCTCGTCATTATTGTCTAGTCGATATTTTGCATACGCTTCTTCAATTTGTGATCTCGCCCTTGATACCTGGGCGTCATTTGAGAAGTAGGTTATTTTCTCTTTTTTTCCTCACAGGAATCACTTCCTCTGCAGCATCTTGAGTGGCTTTAATGAATCTGGAATATTTCTCAGATGCAGTTTCTACTTCATCCTGGAGGGGTTGAAACCTATTAAAAGTATTATGCACCTCTATGCTATATTTGGCTTGTAGATCATTATCAGTTGTAAGTAGCTTCCGGATACGAGCAGAGACGATTCTATGGTCAGATCCCACACTAGCAAAGGTGTTATGCTTCAGAATTTAGAACACCGTTTTGCCATTTCCGCCTGAAAAGGATGTAGTCCAGCTGTAGTTTGTTGCCGCTTGGGCTGACATATGTCCACAACTTGCCTTTTTTTCTTGCGGAAGTAAGTATTTGCGATTATAAGATCTTTCTCTTTAGCCAAGTCTGCGAGGTACTCTCCATTTCTATTTGTGTCATCATGGTAAGTGAATTTGGCGTCATCCTTTCCAAGCCTAGCATTGAAGTCGCCAACAACAAGCAAGATGTTGTGTGCTGGAATGGAGTATATTGCCCCCTTTAGACTGTTGTAATGATCTCCTACGATGTCTTCATCCGCCACATTTGTAGGGCAGTAGGTCACCACTACAGTTGTTGCTGGGTTACCATGGAAGTTGACTATGAGTGTACGATTAGAATGTGGCTTGATACTTGCTAATGATCTGAGTGCTCTGTTATTGAGTAGTATCCCGACTCCACCTACAGCTGCACCTGCTTTATTTCTTGTTGCTGAGGTATTGATCAGAGTTCCATCTATAATGCTTCACTGGGTCATCATGGACAATGCGGTGTTCATGTCAATTTTACATTTAATTAGATTGGTTACCAGCTCCTCCCTGCATCGACTCTCTCTGATAGTTCTCACATTCATGGTAGATATAGTAATATTGGTCTTGCAAGTTGCAAGTGGTCTCCTATTGCGCGCTCTGCCGTCAAGCTTACTCCTCCCTCGGGTTTGGGGGCATGCCGTCATCAGTTGATTTAGAAAAATCAGAGTTTGCTCCAGGAGACGTTATTTTAGGGACTTTAACCCTAGTATTGATTTGGTTTGCCATCATGGTTTTGCTGTAATCACTGCGGTCGCAACTCCAGCAGCATGGTTTATTGTCCTTCTAGAATACTTGCCAGCCAAGGCTAATGAGTATATTCTACCCAGGTCTCAGTGATTTAAAGTGAAAGCAATGATCAATAGTTCTCCAGACTACTCCAATAGTCCTAGAACTACCAACCATTGCCCCCCCCCCCCCCCCCCCCCAGAGCTCCGTCAGTTAGCACTAACCGCAAGGTTTGGCCATCCAGGTGGCACGCAACTAACATGCACTACATTGCAATGCATCTTAGTCTTCGAGGACGTGGATGGGTAACTGCAAGAGAAGCGATTAGGGACAGGAGGGCTGATGGAATTACCTCCTGTATCTACAACCTATAGTAAAGCAAAGCATGGAAAAAGGTGCATTGGAGATGCATGCAGAGTAAGGAGCAAGATGGGAGATAGAGGAAAGGAAGAATTTGTGGTAGAGCAGAAGGTTGGAGTTGCGCTACTTACAGCCCGTTTTAAACCACCCTAATAATTACCCTAATAATTACTACTATCAGCCAATTAATATATAACAACAGATCAGCTATTATACACTCTCTTGTCTTGTAAACAACTCTTGAAAACATGGATTTTGCCACCAAAATCAACTTTATATGTTGGTTAGAACAAAAGTCATATGGAAAAATATATTTTTTGTAAATGGCGGCCATTTTGAAATCCAAGATGGCGGCCATGCATGTATGTTAGACATAGGAACATAGCTAGAGCACTTGTGAACTCCCTTGTATTAAAAACATGTGGTTTGCCACCAAGTTTGACTTCATATGTTGCTCAGAACAAAAGTTATAGGGTAAATTATATTGGAAATGGCGGCCATTTTGAAATCCAAGATGGCGGCCAATCGGCAGATGGAAAAAAATGTGATCAATGGATTTCTGATACCTGAGGGTCTAATTTAGCCAATAAAACCAAAAAAACCATCCTTAGCAAAAAAAAAAGCAAAATTACATAACATCCTACACTATTAGATTAAATGAATAATGAAGAGGTTACGGCAGTTTTACGGAGGTTATACCTGAGGGTTAACAGCCCCCTTTTAAAACCGCATTTATAAACGAACGGTAACAAGGCCTAGTATTTGTATTGGACACATTTGTATACCCCTGTTAGTATAGAATGATTCACACACATCCAATTAAATCCCGTGCAGTGAGTACTCCATGCGTCCGCGTATTGCGCCGCATAAACACGCAGGAGAAGCGCAGTAAGACGCGCAAAGACTTGCGCTGTATAACCAAAACTATAAGTTACCACTCACTGTGCGAGGGTGGTCACGATATAATAAATACTCGCCTACCAAATGTATACTGACTCGTAAACATGTCGCCGATTTATCGGGGATTACTCACATTTTTGTAGCTGTATGCAATGACGCACCTAAACGTGATCCAAGAAGTTAAAGCCAAACTCGTGATGTGTCCTATTAACTCTTAATGTGCATTAAGGTATTGTATCCAAATTCTGGATACCTTCAACCGATGAGGGCCCACTACTGCATCTTTTGCATGTTGCAGGGCATGTTGATTGTTAAAAGCTGCCTTTTCAGCAAAGAATGTAATCTGATTTAGCTTTACAATTGAACCGAGTGATTGATGGCACCAGTCGAAATTGTAGGGAATATTCAGGTTTTGAATATTTCAATTACGATATATTAATTTGAGCTCATCATAGTATACATTACTAGGTGTATGAGGTTAATTTGATTAATTTGACACTAAGCGCTCGTTATATTATATATAAGAAGAAACAAATAATACTGATTCCTCTTACATCATTATACATCATTATTTCTCTTATATCTTGACTATTTTTCTGCTTACAATGTGGAAAGATGTATTGGCAGAAGGCACGTAAGGCGTTATAATTGATGGTTCAAAGGTTGTACAGATCAAATGCTATTTGGAACAGGAAACACATTCCAATAAATAAAATAATATTAGCTCCTTTTTCAGTTACACTTTTACGTTGGCCATCCAGATAATTCGAACCATTTGAGTCTTTGAAATCCAATTGTTGCTGTGTTTGTACATTCATTTCATATAAGTTCAGATCGTGTTATTAATATTGTTACTTTCTATCTACAACATGCATGCATGATGGTGCTTTAACTTTAAAATCAGCGTGCCCAGAATTAACCTCACGACTCAGAAGCTTAGATCCATACCATGGGGCTGAGTGGGTAAGGATCCAAAGATAGCCCGATGTTACTCAACTTAGCTAAGAAAACCCGGAGGATTAAACATCCAACGGCTGCCCGCTAGCCTGCCCTCTAGTATACCAATGCATGTCTTTGATTATTTCGAGTAGAATCTACACAGCTTGCAGCAGCAAGGGATATATGACGAGCAGCTAAGACGATGAACAATTGAGAGATGAACGAGCGTGTATACAAGTAGCAATACATCCCACCCTCGTAGTGAATCACGCCCTCCCTACGGAACAATTACCAGAATCATCACCTCCTGCCAGATCAAAATACATATGCGCATGCGCCAATACTCAGTCGGTTTTCAGTGACAGCTTAGCGACAAACATGTGGTATAAGTACGTCCAATTTTAATACCGCAGATCATTTCGCGTATTCGCCAGTTCAATACAACATCGGAGCAGCTGTCTCACTCATACACGATGACCATGCAGAACAGCAGCCCTATGTCGAATATTGATGATGGACCTTACTACAGTTATAATTATTACGACTGTAATTGTACCAATTTGAATTATACAGCGTGTTCCTGTATCAATCCTGCACCACTAAGTGGAGTGGATGTTTTGTTCTATATATTGATATGGTCGTTATGGTTCATTACTATTGCTGGTAATGTATTGACAATCACAGTCTTCATTAGAGATCCTCAACTTAGATCAAAGGCAGCTAATCTGCTTATCCTGAACCTATCATGCGCCGACCTACTGATTGGCGCAAATTCGCTAACCTTTACAAACCTAAAGATACATTTCGATGATTTCTGGATATTTGGAGAGGTTATGTGTAAGATTTACCAAATCCTGGATTTCTCAGCATCCACACAATCGGCTTTCGCCATCACGTTGATAAGTTTCGATAGACTACTGTTAGTAACAACTGGAGTACAATATAAGAAATACCAGACTGCCGCTCGAGCTAAAATATGGATCGCCTCTTCTTGGTTCATAGCATTCAATCTATTCTTTATACCAGTCATAGTCTCCGATTACGTCATAGAACAATGGGTGGAAACGTACAGTGGCGTTTGGGGAGATTGTGATTTTGCTATCCTCTACGAAAAGTGGTATAAGATATTTATTTTGATTCTAACGTTTGCGATTCCTTTGGTTTTACTGATAGTGTTTAACTCCATTGTGTATCACAATGTACGAATGCGAGCAAGTGGTCACGCCCGAAAATCTGGATCTTGTAAACTTGGATCTTCGACACAGAACAATCGTGGTTCATCTGACTTCAAGAAACACAGGAAAGCCGCCATAACTCTTGCTGTAATCGTTGTCACATTTGTGTTTTGCTGGATCCCACTGTGGATCAAAGACCTCATTTCGGATTTTACAGACTTAGAGTATGACTTCTGGTTATTTAACACTAATGCCTGTGCCTATTTTTCGTGGTCAAATTCGGCATTAAACCCATTTTTATACGCCGCCACTAACCCACGTATACGAGCAGGACTGGCCACATTACTCTGTTGTGCACGCCGTCCTTCTGTCACTCGCTATTGAGAATATAAACTTACGCAGACCGATAAAATAGGTGGTGTATCTTGATATCCGTCGTCACAGCAAATATTGCCTCTCGCTTATAACCATCCACCGTCCAAACATCTCTCTTATAATAGCGGTACAACTATTGATTGACGGCAGTCAAATAAAGACGAAGACATGGAATATTTTATTTCATGAATCCCGAATCCATGAATTCGAATGACGGAGGCATTGTTTTCTATTGCGCATTCTGTGAAAGAAATAAGCATACCCACCACAATGTGTGATGTACAATTTGCAACTGTAAATATCAAAATGTGCATATATCTATTTTGAAGAAAAACAACTGTTATAAGACTGTATCAATATCCAAATTTATCAACGTATTAATATTATGCATCAGCAATCATGGGTTGCACGGTGTGTATAGAATTTCCCATGCAATATATTTAATTAGAAACCCAGCACATATTATATTGCTATAACGCAGGCCCCGTGTAATTATAAAAATCTCAGATACAGCTCGTATGTCTATCGATTTAGAGTTATAACAAGTGCTTATGCTTTCAGGCCATGCAACAAAATAACGATTTTACCATATATAATCTTAAACTTAAATGTTGATGTTAAAAGGAGTATTAGAATCTGAACGAAATCTTTAAATATTGCATATGGTTCCCCAGCCGCCCACAAGAAACCCATGTATAATTGCTTATTCACGTCAAGCAAACTAATATGTATACGAAACTAGTTCTAAAATTCCCGTAATGTTATTGTAACATTTCACAGTAGCAAATCTACATCTCCGGACTCGCTGCATTGAGGCCACAGAGCAAAACTAGTACGTGTGGCTCATACGTATAAGTGACTTGTTCGTTAGACGTGATACGATAGTCACCAGTATTTCTTGCATCAACATATGCACAGACACCCATATACATTGTGAGACTAACGCAGACGTGTGTATGTTATTTTGGAAATTTGCATTGGTCTTAGTTCAATTTCAAAATATTACTTATATGCAACTATCGTAATAAGCCATGTGTACATTGTGGCCTAAACTACACAAGGAAGTTATGGTTATGAAGTACGAACACCTTTTATTTTCTTCATTTTACAAATGATATGTAATGCACCGAGTTATCCCGACTGCACAAAGACATTATCAACACCATCATACCATGGAATACGATACATGTGGTTTAATGGTCCACAAACATTTTAGAAATGTCAGGTGAATCCAAGTGGGCTAATGAAATAATCTCATCTACTGATGTAATGTGGCAACCATGTAAGCAATGTTGTATGTGATGATGGGGAGAGAGAGTTGATGAGTGCTGATGTGAGGTATGAGTGGCGTAAGAATTGAATCACGATAGCAAAGGTAGGTCCGCATATTGATTGTAATCATGTTACTAGGTTGCGCTTTCGTAAACCAATTTCCACACGTGCGTCTTATTAAGAAATATCGAGTCCGTGTACACTCGGAATTTGACATACGATATGAAACGGGGGACCAAATACCCATGCACATATGAAATCGCAAACTGAGGTAGTATGTACAACTATATAACTAACCAACCAAAGAATACATGTAGTACAAAAAAAGAACTTAACCGAGGGACATTCTATAAAATGGATTATCTCCTGGTACCCACAAAATGCAGCTGCATTATTGATCGTGATTTATAGTTTTCGGTTATGAAGCATTTGCAATTAAATGTAATAGGTGCCTCACCCATATTGAAACCAGCTGCATCATTTATCGTGATTTATAGTTTTCGGTTATGAAGCATTTGCAATGAAATGCAACAGGGGCCTCACCCATATTGAAACCAGAAAATTGCAAATCAAGAGGAAAATATGTATGTACATTGCCAAGTATAAAGCAACGCATAACGACCACGGGCAAAACAGGGGCCGAAAAAACCCTATTAAAAATTCCAAGACCAACTGAGCTTTGCAAATAGGGTAACGTTACGCCAATATTGTCAAAGAACGTGCATTATAAATTTGCTATTGGGACAATGTAAAGTTTTGAATTTCAAAGTGGTGTCATTTCGTATTCCGGTCTAACCCGTTCGATAACGCACATCACGATTTGGAATCCGCGCTTTCAGGAGTACGATTTTATGGCACTATTTTGTTTTTATCACGGAATAATGTAGGGGTGTGTGGGGGTGAGTGTGGGAAAGTCGTGGATGTCGCGCATCGCACGCGTGGTGACTCGTTATCGACGCACTTGATGAAGTTTATGTTATCGTAAAGACGATTGAACACGTAGCTTTAATACGAGGTACTCAATATTTCCTTACTATTAAGTACTAAAAATATCCAGCAGTCTATAACAAAGGCATGTATCTGAGAACAAGAGGTGAGGAAAGTGAGTGTGAGCAATTATGAAGAAGCAGTAGACATGGTAGAGCTAGATAGACATGATTGTCATCGTGTGTTTGTGATAGGATATGTGTGGGAGTATATGGGAGGTCAGGTGTGTTAGACAGCCAGGGATGAACTATAGCGAAAGAAAAAGAGAGAGAATGACTGAGAAAGAGCGTTAGAGTGTAATGAATATAACCAAGATGATGCTGAGACGATGGAGATATGTGTGACGATGCGTGCGAGATAAGATTGCTTATACAACTCCGTCTTAATGGAAAATGCCTGCTAAATCATTATCACCGACTTATTCGGCCACGACCGGTCATATGGGGATCTTTAAGATAAATGAAATAGGTATATTTCACCGTTGCAGTAAATTGAATCAAGATGGTATAATTCATCAACGATACAATTATGTTCAGGAATGAAATACACTTGCTTTGTGTTTGTAATTGCATATGGCTTTGATAACACGTACATAATAAGAGTGTAATAATAAAATACGATATATACAATGTACACGTATTATAGATACACGTATCCTACTCTTTTGTAATACTATAATCAATGGTCGATGGTCTGTGCTAATACTTATTATCATATGACATATTATGTCATAGGTGTCACGAGCCGAGTTAGCTCGAGTTCACTGAAACACTTTACATTAACAACAATTTAATATAACAGACATAGCATAATATGATGAAATTGGCAAAGCAATGCGCTATCGCGGTCAGTGATAACTGATTACAGAAGAAGAGTGCACTTATCGTTCGTATGTTTTACAGATACGGTGGTTTGCCATCCAACTCCGACGTATAAATATCAAGACAGTTCTCCATTTGTCAATGTCCTGCTATGAATCTGCTGCATATTCTTCGAAGTAACATTCAAACAGTTATCCACTTTTCATGATATGCATCTGCCGCAGAGGTACCATTGATTACAGTTCTCAAGTTCTCTGAGTTTATTGTAACTCCTTGAGGTATAATCTTCCTGGGCTCTTCTCTCTTTGTTTCATTAACGTCTATAATCCAGAACTCCGAATTGACCTTCGGCCCTCAGGCCCACAGCCCTTCCGTCCTGTTTCCGTCGTATTTCCTTCTGCCTTCCTTTGTTTTGTTTTCCTGTTTCCTGCCCTGCTTTTGCCTCGTTGTCACGACGCCCGCGTACTGCGTTGCATTGCGCATTGTGTTGCGTATAATAGTCTATTTATAACCTTGGACCCTGACACTACCCCCTCTTTTGGCGAATGCTATATTAGTAGCATTTTAAGATAGCATTTGTCTATCCTTAGCGTTTTTTATTCGTCATAAATATACAAACTCATATCTCAATGAACTAAAATATTGCATCATTCGATAATCATTACAACCTTCGTTATCGAAACCCTCGAGTGTTTTTAAATATTTTTATTATAGAGTTTATGATCTAAATGGAATGTCTTTTAATTTTAATTGAGATCCTATAGCATTTGGTGGTTAGATTAGAATGTCAATTTATTACGCCTTGCTTGGCATTTGCTAATCACCTATATATTCACCATCTTTTTTCTGCGCCTCCAGTCGCATGGCATGCGCGCGCCAAATCATAAGCGCACCGGATACGCGCCCGAATACTTGTCCCCTTTCCTTCTATTCCATTGAGCCCAACGCCTTAATTTGGACTTCAGCTCGACTCGTCTGACAACCCTGACCTCTGAAACCATGACATACTCAAACCTTTTACCAACACTTATATTTGACCTATCAAGTCCTGAAGGTTTCTTCCTGTCTATCTGACTACCTATCCAATGAACTACATTTACCATCACCCTTTCCAAACCATATCCGGTCCACACGACACTGTCCTCTACAACTTGGTTACCCCGACCTTTCACCAATGGAATTCCACACAACTCGTTCCCAGTCTTTTCGCTTTCTTCAACATTCTCTGCCACCACATTACAAGCCACTTCATTTCTATCAATCTTCACACCTATTTCTGAACAATGTAACTTCGTACTTTCACCCCACAAGCCACAGCATTTCCAGCTTCCTGCCCAGCAACATCATGACACCCCATGACATTATCCAACTGTGATTCTGGAAAATGCACCTTGACATCCACATCATGCTGTTTCCCACTTGCATCACCATCACCATCAATTATTCCCAAGTCATTCACACAAGTCATTTCCTCCAAAACATTTATCTGTGACTCTCCAATTGTCCCATTATTAACCAACCGTTCCCGACTTTTCACAGTCACCTGCATATCCATGGCAACATTTTCACTCGCAACCTTTTCTGAACACATACTCTCTGATAAATCACTACCCAAATATTCTTTATTAACAACATCAACAACATCCTTACCATCAAATCTCCCAGTTTTAGGATCTTCTTCATGTACAATCTGTACCTTAAACCCATTACATAAAGTAACATACCTATCATCATCCATCAGCTTTTTATTAGCTTTCCGACCTTTCGTCATTCTATAACAATTCCTGGCATTTGCCTGACTAATCACCACAATTTCTCTTGTATCAACATTGAAATCAGCACGACTTGTATTCACGAAAACCCCTGCGTTTGTGGTGGAGCGCTTTCCACATTTCGCTGGCCGTATTTTATTCGGCCGCTGTTTGCCGACATTATTTCTGTCTTCCCGAAATCTTTCACACAACGCAATTTTCAGCGCAGAATAACTTGCTTTCTCGTCAGTATTCAACTGAGCATAAATATCAAAAGCCTCACCGTTTAGACATTCCACTAGTTTTGGCAAATACGCTTCGTGCTGCCATTTGCGATACTGCGCTAGGCGTTCAAATCTGATCAAGTATGCCACAATATCATCGCGATTATCTTCAAAACTCGGCGTTGTAATAATGCATTCCGATATTCTACGTTGAAGCTTAATATTGGCTAGTTCGAACCTAGCCGCCTCGATAGCTTTATCCAATTCCACCAAATGCTCAACTGATCTCATCGTTCCCAATATTTCAACCAAAATCAATAATACAAATATATTTCACTACACAAAATTAATCTCTTCCAAATAAAGAGATTTCCCGGACGAGCACCCAATTGTCACGAGCCGAGTTAGCTCGAGTTCACTGAAACACTTTACTCTTTTAAATTAACAACAATTTAGACCCTGACAATAGGAAGAAACGATGTATAATACAAAGTCAAAATGGATAGTCCGCATAAAAAGTGAAACATTCTTAGACTTGATTATTTGATCGATATGCCGATAAACGAAACTTGTGAACAATTTGTGTAGGTAAACACATTTAATACATCAACTTTGTGACCTTCAACATACACCCATCAAAATATGTAAGTTCCCCCTTAGCATATACTAGAATATTTCAAAAAATATTTGATGGATTTGGATAATTTACAGCTAGAAAGATGCACCCAATTGTTAGGCACTTTTTGATTCCAAATTTGTTGGCCTTGACACAATGCAACGATAAGAAATTGTGCCACTTATCAATTTTTATACAGAAAAAAAAGTGGCTCTAAATCTCACTGGCTATGGCTGGTTTGTCCATAAATTAACAGACATTTTCTTGGTGGATTTTCGTGCACACACATGGGAATCTACCAAAAAATTATGTGTGGCATAATTTCAAGAAAATCAATATGCAGATCATAATCTTGTGCACCAAGACACGGTAGCATTTATTGTCTAAAATGTTTGTTCATTTTATGGACAAAACCAGTCATAGCCAGTTAGATTTAGTGCCACTCTTTTTTCTGTATAAAAAAATGATAAATGGCCCAATTTCTTATCGTTGCATTATCTCAAGGCCAACAAAATTGGTATCAAAATGTGCCTAACAATTAGGTGCATCTTTCTAGTTGAAAATTATTTAAATCCATCAAATATTTTTGGAAATATTCTAGTATATGCTAGAGGGGAACTTACATATTTTGATGGGTGTAGTAACATTTGTAGCATGTAGCATCTGTGTTATGACCTAAGGTTAGTTGCAATTGAGGTGCGACCTCATTATGTACGACCAAATATTGGATTAAATTCAACGAAGTGCGAACGAATTTTTGGATATAGACAACTCTCGAAAGCATACATGCATCCACATATTTTCTCAAGTTCTGAATTCATACTTTCTGTTTTAATCCACGTTAAAAAAAATCATTTAATCGAATGTAGATTTAATCTTATCTACATGATTTAGCATCAATGCATCCTAATCATATTAACAACGTATTCTAACTTGACCTATATTTGTTGAGTTTAAATTGTTCAGGGTTCAGTGAGCACAACCGATACAAGAATAACGGAAAGGGAAATCCATGCAAAGCCCATGCCAAATACTATAGGATCTATCTCTCAGCTATAAAGGATAGTGTATTCGTGTTCGGTAAAGGTGAAACGTTTTTAATTATCGTAACTTAGCCAAGCAGAACAGTATTGTATTATATATACGAGGGGGTATCAAAAAGTTCTTGACATCACCAAGAAGTAAAGGAGCCAGAAACCTTTTTTTGATATGTGACCCTTCAGACATCATTAAACAATTACTGTGCAAAGTAATACATTTCTCCCACATGTTATTACCTGTCCACAGACCGCCATTGTAGAGATCCTCAGATTGACCGCCATTGATTGATCCTCAGATTGCCTCAGATTGCCTCAGATTGCATTATTCCCAAAACAGCAATAAATGGTTTAAAATGTTGACAGAAAGGGGTCAACGGTCATGTAGGGTCATTAGAGATCAATTTGTGTACACCCCATGTTACCCATAAGATTATTGTCACCAAGCTGGTTTGTAATGACCTTTGACCCCTTTCTGTCAACACTTTAAATCATTTATTGCTGTTTTGGTGAATAACGCAATCTGAGGCAATCTGAGGCAATCTGAGGATCAATCAATGTGTGACTTTGCACAGTGACTTTTTAAAGATGTCTGAAGGGTCACATATCAAAACACTGGTTTCTGGCTCCTTTACTTCTTGGTGATGTCAAGAACTTTTTGATACCCCCTCGTATATAAAGACGAATGTATAACATATAACATGGACCCGAGTTAATTAATTACCGCAATTGGACATCACTTGCCTGTAATATTTAAAGCGCGGTACGGTACACCCTTCATTTACGTTAGAGACACACTGGAGGTTGCGCCCTCAATTTTATTAAAAACTAAGATTTGTACATTTTTACAATTGTATTACATGTTTGAACTTACACCTGTAAGGATTTAGAAAAATCAGCCCTCTTTGTACATCAAAATATAAATTCAAATATATTTATATAGGCCTACGGCTTAGATCAGAATTTCACACTTTAGTTGGGGAGCATAATGGTTTTCCGGTCCGGTCTAGGCTGACACAGTGAGTTGCATACCAAAATGTTGAACATCCTTGCCAACTTGGGTTGTTGATTGACTTGATTTGGAGTGGAAGGTCACATGTGTTTCAGTGTGTTTCAAAACCATGTGTGTTCCCCATATACGAGCGTATAGCCGTATAAACAGCAAAAGTGACCATTATAAATGTTCTTCTTGAATTCTGAAGCAAATTATATTTAAAAACAAATTCTTCAACACTACTTCGTGTCCCTCTAATTATAGAAAGGAGATATCTACCGCGATTTCAAAATTCGTCGAGAAAGCCAATGAATGCACTGAACGCACTGAATGCAGACACATGACACGTATTGAATTCACTACGTACTGGTAGTGATGTTATGACGTGGTTTTAGGGAAAATACTCGCATGGCGGAGAGGGGATCAAAACACACAGAATGAATATAACGGATATAGCTTCCAAGTTATTTATATATACATTTTATTAATTCATCATAAATAGTTCACTTACTCATATTATAAACGAACACAGCATCCAGCATCTAGACTATCCTAAAGAAATGACATGACACGCATCAATCGTGAGCTTCTGTAATTCAGAGCTCACCAGTCCTGTTGTGTGAATAGAAAACTATATGGCCTAAACTTATGAGGTGTTGTCAGCGTGGCACGAAGACTTGAATTGGTCAGAGATATTGTCGCGTAGACTGAATGAGATTCAGAATACGGAAGTACGGTGTTGCCATTTCAAGTCAATCATGGCCTGAATTCTAGATATGAAAATACCTAATAGAATTAATAATATCAATATAATAATATCAATATAAATATAAATTTAGCGTCACAACATACGCCCTTCCTAACAAAATTGACACCTGACAATTTAACTTAAAGAATGCTGGGTGAAATATTTATAAAAGAAACTGATATCTTTATCATATATAGAAACGAATTATTTATTTCGTCACAAAATTTAACATGTGCTTTATCCATGTTTCCGTCTGCCAAATTGACGGCATCTAATATCAGGTTGTATAATTTTAACTCTCAGAGAATGTTATTTTATTTTTAAACGAGTGGCCTTAAATATAAATTTATTATTAATCTTCTGCGACGCCAAACCTGTGGAAACCTGCGACCGTATTAACCCGGAATTCACGTGAAAAATTCCAAGTGATTACGCTCACACGGTAAAGAGGGATTTTTTGTTGAACAAACACGCATACGGGATATCCCTTAAATGGCCTAACACAAACACACACTCTCATACATAATCCTCGGATTAACGTGTGCGTCTAAAGGTTTCATCAAAAGTTGAAGCGCAAAAGAATTGGAAAATTTCCTTCCAATTTCGATGTTTCATACGGAAACATATTTTTCTTATTTCAAAGAAATCACGTTTTGTGACCCTTTAAAATTAAATAGTCATCAATGGTGACTATATATTATGTGTACACAACAAGACAATACAGGACAGACAAAACAAGACAAAGGTAGCACTACTGAAATATTTAGTAATTTACATTAAACTTTCTTTTGTTTGCGTCTATTCATGTGAGACTAATGTTGCCAGAAAACCTCACAACATATGCCTCTTCCGAAAAGATACAAATAAATATAACACTTATTTGATCATACTGCATTTCCGCATTTTTGCTCAACTATATAAATTCAAACTTTCTACATGAAGAATATCATTGTGTGCAATTCTTTGCAACAATCATTTCTATATACAAATTAACGAAAGTGAACACACACTTTCAGGCAATGTTGCCCAAATTACAAATTGCTCTCATTCAACAATTTTATCAAAATAACACATTTTGTGTCATAAGAATTGTAATACTCATACCATGACATATCTCAGCCTACGGACTATAAATTTTATTCATATACTTCCTCTGTGTTCTCTATACTTGTACACTTTTAATTTATTTGCTGTTTCAGACTCTGTTCCTGCAATGATTCTTGCCCGCTGGCTTTACATCTTGCCAGTAATTTTGACTGGGTTAGCTTTCAGAGATTCTAAAGCGGCCGCATTTAGGTTAGTCTCTGGTTCCCAAGTATTTCTTGAATTTGGGAAGCCCTGCCATTTTATCAAATACTCAAGACGTTTATTTTTAAAACGTCCCCTGAGAATACGCTCTATCACATATTCTGGAGTTTCATCTTGAATAGGAGGCAAACCTGGAATAATTGGAATCTGATTCTTGTCAGACTCGTGGGTAGCCAAAAGTTGTTCAAATATATCATCAGGACAATCGTCTAGAACTAATCCTGGAATTGGATCTCTATTTTCAGGATCCACAGGGGGAGTATCATTGCTTGGACGGACAAATCTATTATATGCAAATTTCATACGGTTAACATGTACAGTAGATGTTACCAATTTGTTGTTTTCAAGATTTCGCACCTTGAAATTTACAGGACCAGTCTGTTCGACTAGTAGAAAGGGTCCCGCCCAGAACTTTGAGAGTTTACGTGACAATCCTTGTTGCAATGCAGGTATATAAATCCAAACTGAATCACCAACTTGATATGGAACATCTTGCGCACGATCATCAAAACGCTCTTTCATTTTGGCTTGATTACGTTCAGCATGACGTTTTGAAATGTCCCTAAATACTTCGAGTTGTGATACCAGATTGTGAATGTGCTCACGAAGTGTCTTATCTGGATATTTGCATTGTGCTAGGAGTGTAACATCTATCGGAAGTCTTGCCTCTCTACCATACAACAAGAAGAAGGGACTAAATCCGACTGAATTTTCAGCGGGAGTTGTTCTATAGGCAAATTGTATAGCTGTTATGTACTTATCCCAATCGCTTTGGTATTCATTGACATAATGTGAAATGGTATCCAGAATTACTGCATTAAAACGTTCCTGAATTGCATTGCATTGTGGATGATATGAACTTGTATTCAGTTTGTGAGTGCGCATAATACGACAAACTTCCAATACAATCTTGGAGAGGAAATTTTGACCTCTGTCGCTCAACAAGGTTTGAGGACAACCATGTTCACAAATTACATAATCAAAGAATGCGCGAGCAATGGTTGACGCGTCAGTAACTTTCAATGGTACCAAAATTGGCCATCTAGTACAATGATCTGAAAAACAGAGTACATAGCGATTACCTGAAGTGGTAATAGGTAAAGGACCTAAAATGTCAACACTTACTCGTTCGAAAGCGCCTGGCACTTTCATAGTTACCATTGGGGCTAGTACTTTATGTCTATGAGTTTTTCGTTGAGAGCAAGAAATACATGAACGGACCCAGTTGTCTACGTCACGATACATGCATTTCCAAAAGTAACGTTGACGGATTCTATTGTAGGTTCGCTGAAATCCAAAATGTGCGGCTAACACGTGATCATGACAGTTATTTAGAACTGTATCAATTAATTGCACGGGTATATACAAACGATGGACATTTCTTTCAGGCATGTGCCCTTTAGCAGGAGTATGCCAAATGTGATACAACAACCCTTCGTGTGCATAGTACTGATCAGCCTGTAAAACTACATTCCTAGCCTTAACAGCATTATCTGGCAATTCATCGTTTTCCAGATATTGCAACATTGATCCCGCAAATATATCCGTCAACAAAACTTGTTTGAATTTGTCTAAGTTGAGCTCATTTGGAAAGTTTGGAATATTTGGCTTGACTGAATCTTTGTCATTCTCAACACGTTTCCCTTTTTGAAATCGAAGATTTCTAACCACGTTTACTGTAGGACGAGAGTTCACATCATTACTAGGATTTTGTATGATGTCGCTCACCATCTCGTCTAATCCCGACTTTACCCAGGCTACCTTATTAACTTCTACAGCATCAGTGACTTTGGAATGAGAATGATTGCAATCAGTACAAATATCCATTCTGTCATAATCTATTCTACTTAATGCATCAGCGTTGCCATTATGGCGTCCACGAATGTGAATTACATCAAACTTATATGACTGCAGTTTAAGTGCCCATCGCGCTAATCGACTTCCGGTATTTTTGTTTATACCAAAGAGCCATTTCAAAGCGCAATGATCAGTTACAACAGTGAATTTGATACTATGTTGCAAATATGGAGCATATTTCTTGATTCCCTCGACAACTGCCAAAGCTTCAATTTCTGTAACAGTGTAATTTCTTTCCGCATCATGTAATGCTCTTCCACCATAGGATATCACACGTTCCTTGCCATCCTGCTTTTGGGCCAAGATAAAACCTAAACCAGTACGACTAGCATCGGTTTGCAATATGAATTCTGTGCCATCGAAATTTGGATATGCTAGAATTGGTGGCTCTAACAATTTTCGTTTGAGCGTTTTGAATGCTTCTTGACAACTTTGATCCCAAACAAAAGATACATCTTTTCTAGTTAAATTGGTTAGTGGTTCAGCAATTTTGCAAAAGTCCTTTATGAACTTTCGATAATATCCCACAAATCCAAGAAAAGATTTGACTTCGGTTACTTTGGCAGGAGTTGGATAATCTTGGACAATTTTCAATTTTGCTGGATCTGTTGCTACACCATCTTTGTTCACTACGTGACCTAAATATTTGACCTCAGTTTGACCAAAAGTACATTTCTTAGGTTGTAATTTTAGACCAGCTGCGCGCAACCTATCGAAAACTTGCCTTAAATGGTCCATGTGTTCGGAGAAAGAACTACTGAATATAATTATGTCATCTAAGTAACAGAGAACGAATTTCCAATTCAAACCTCTCAAAACTTCTTGCATAGCTCGTTGGAAAGTGGCTGGGGCGTTATGTAAACCAAATGGCATTCTTTGGAATTCATATAGGCCATCTTGAGTGATGAATGCAGTTTTAGATTTGGAACTTTCTTCCAAGCCTATTTGCCAATATCCAGCCGCAAGATCAAGAGTTGTAATGAAATTTGGTTTGGCTGCACCTAAACTATCTAAAGCATCGTTTATGTTAGGTAACGGAAAGTTATCGCGTGCGCAAATCTTATTCAAGGCTCTAAAATCAATTGCAAATCTATAAGTATTTGGGTCACCAGCTTTAGGTGTCATGCATACTGGAAAGGACCAAGGACTTGCCGACTCCTTTATAATGTCTTGTTCTAACATTTCGTGGACTTGTCTACGTACTTCGGCTTGAATGTGAGGAGCTTGCCTATACGGTCTAGATCTAATAGGAGGGTGATCACCAGTGTTAATAGTATGTTTAACACGGGAGTAATTACCAGTAGGACCCCCTTTTACTTGAAATATATCAATATATTCAGTGAGTAAACCATTGATTTCAGATGCTTCAGTACCTGACATGTGATCAGTATTTAAATTCACTTTTGAAAGGACTTCCTTTACTGAATCTAGTTTACTGTTTACATCGCTAGCTACCGCGGATGCTTGCCTTATATTAACATTGTTAACATTGTTTTTCTCAAGATCGGGGAAGGAGTGAATCCTATGCGGGTCAACGAGAGAAAAAATGCCCAATTTAGTACGAGGGTACAAAGTTATTGGTTCATCAGTAGTATTCATAACTAATAAATGAATACAGTTATTCTGTACACTAGAAGCAGTATTCGCGATCAATACACCTAATGCAGAGACACGCCTACCTCCATGAGAGAGACCAATTGTATTGAATGGCAATTTATTTGACAGTCTTGCGCACACAACAGACTGAGTGTGAGCAGGAATTTCCTGTTTCTCAATGACAAGTATTTTACTCTCCTTAGCAAGTCTTAGTGTACGAGATTCACAATCTATTCTTGCGCAGTGCCTGTTTAAAAACTGAGACCCAAGTATGATACGTGTACTTAAGTTACGAGCAATATTCATAGGTACAGGAAATTGAGTGCCATTGACAGATATGGACAAAACTATGAATCCAGTAATTTCCAAACTACTACCATTTGCTGCGCGTGCTTCAGCTACACGTGATTTTTCTATAGAAAAACGCAAATTGGAAAGATTAGCATGAAACCAATCGTGATCAATAATGTTGACAGAAGCACCTGTATCAATCAAACATTGAACAGGGTTACCATTAACAAATGCTGCTATGGTATTCAACGTAGACAAATTAATCTCAATATGCGCTTGTGAAAAACTGGAATTCGATTTTTGTCCAAATGTCTGTCTGTTCAAATCAAGAGGTACACGGTTTGCATTGTCATTTCGGTATACACCTCTTACATGTTCAAATCTTTGAAACCTTAACCCATCTACATGTCGTGGAACATGTTTCTTTTTCTGTCTAGCAGATGGGTTTATTAGTTTAAAGGATTCCTATTTACGTCAAATTTGGCATAGCATTTTCTCCACCCATGTCCCACACGACCACACCTATTGCATACTAATTTTCTGTACGATCTATAGGGGGCCTGTGACTGCCTTGGTTGATTCCAAGTTTGATTAGGTTGATGCCTAGGTTGAGAGAAACTACTTATTCTATCTGAATTGTAAGTACGATCTAACGGGGAAGAAAAAGAGACATGTTTGTCGTGTTCTAATTTCTCCATTCTGGTGGCTATATTAGACACGACTCCCGTCAGTGTGTCCAGAACAGAATTAATGCTATTTACCTGGGGCTCAGTATTTTGTGATTGTGCGGGTGCGAATAGCGAGTCATTTGCCGTTTGCTGTACTGAAATTCCCAATCTCGCGGCGTCTAGTGCTTGTTTAAATGATTCAGGTTCTTTTGAAAACACAAACGCTCTGACAGAAGGCAAAAGACCACGAACAAAAATAGATAATTTTTCTGCTTCAGATTTACCAATCTGCTTGCACCATCTTATTATTTCACAAGCATAGTCGTCAAGTGTTTCTGATGTCAATTGCTTACGCGACAACAGCTTAGATTCGACGCTCCATTTCCAAGATGAACCTTCAAAATTACTTTTAAGTAAATCTTTAATCTTGGTTATGGTATCCTTATCTGTATCAGGAATTGAATCCAAATAGACGCGAGCATTTCCATACACTTTTGTTTGTAAGGCAAGTATAGATTTTGGCGCGGTGTAATCTCTCAGATCAGCATACGTCTTGAATCTACTAATGAAGTTATCTACGTCATCATCTGGATTACCAGAATATTTAATATCGCAATTATGCATATCATATTTAGCCATATTTGCTACGTCAAGTTCAACCTCCTCTATACTATTAAGTGATATAACAGACTTACTATCACTATCACTATCGCTATCGCTATCGCTCATTGCCTTTTTAACAATCTATGTCAAAATCACCAGCTAATTCCAAAGAGAATTCGGAATTTAATCAACAAAAATTTTTAAATCAATCTCAAGTTCAAGATCAAAATTCAAGTTCAAATTCAATCAAAATTTGAAAAATCTGAACATGAACCAAGTTTATTAATTATTAAACTTGATTAAGATTATCAATTAAAATTTATTGATTATGATTGATGATTAAATTTAATTAATAGACTAACAATGAACTTAATTGATGAAGTTTAAATTCACCAATGAGAAAAAAATTAAAAGCTCAATGAAATCCAAGTCAACAATTTAAAGTTGACATCAAATTAAATGAATAAAGTCCCAAGTTACAGCTGAATTTATAAAATATTTATTCAATTGCAGTGCAGTGTATCAATATTATGTATCTTGATTTAGAAATCAGTCCATTCAAAAATAAACAAGATTTATTTCATCCGAAGAAATTGTCTGTCTGAAACGCACCTGTCCAGTAGAAGAGCTTATAAAATCTACACAATAGAATTTTACCGCGCTCGAGAATTTCAATCTCGGATTAAAATGTTTATCAATGGATATCAGACCGTGGTCATGCACTTTTGAACCAGATTATCAGAGACTTGCAAATCGGAACAATTACATGTATATAAAAGACTTTATCGACTTGCCACGTTGAACATGTAGAATGCGCCCATTATTGCCAGCGTAAATAAGACCTAAATATTGATAGGCCATACTACATGTATTTCGTGTATACTATTTTAAACACAATTTTAATAGACCTTTCTGGGTCTATAAAACAAATTTCAATAGACATATAATTAAATTTCAGCAGTGCATACCAACAAAATGCTACCTGAATTCAAACCCTCTCACCACGCTGAGTTATAGTCGTCGACACTGGATGCGATGAACAACAAAATACATATACAACTTTGTAGCTACAGTCCTAATTATTCAAAATGAAGGGGGCTGGTAAATTGACCGGAATAATATAAACATTGATATAGGAATATCAAAAAAGACGGAATTCTCCACCAGATGTTGTGACGTGGTTTTAGGGAAAATACTCGCATGGCGGAGAGGGGATCAAAACACACAGAATGAATATAACGGATATAGCTTCCAAGTTATTTATATATACATTTTATTAATTCATCATAAATAGTTCACTTACTCATATTATAAACGAACACAGCATCCAGCATCTAGACTATCCTAAAGAAATGACATGACACGCATCAATCGTGAGCTTCTGTAATTCAGAGCTCACCAGTCCTGTTGTGTGAATAGAAAACTATATGGCCTAAACTTATGAGGTGTTGTCAGCGTGGCACGAAGACTTGAATTGGTCAGAGATATTGTCGCGTAGACTGAATGAGATTCAGAATACGGAAGTACGGTGTTGCCATTTCAAGTCAATCATGGCCTGAATTCTAGATATGAAAATACCTAATAGAATTAATAATATCAATATAATAATATCAATATAAATATAAATTTAGCGTCACAACAGTAATATTAAACCATGGGTGTTAGTTTTTTCAGTAAGAAAGCAATCATGCAAAATGATGATCCGGTGTTAAGTGCAATTGTGGTAATAACACTGTCTTATAAGGATTATTGATGGATTGAAAAGTGTCACGTGATGAGGTCAATGAACAGATGAAACCATAATAGCTGGAAGTCTTTTACTTTTAAACACACACTAGCTGTATATTACCAAGAGGACAAGAGCATGAGTAAAAATAGAAGCAAACGAGTCTTGTAAGCTTTAAATACATTTCGCTCGGTGTTGAATTCAACTGAGCATCAAAGTGAAAATCTACAGGGTTAATCAAAAAATGTTGTGCATGGATTGAAACGGCCATTATACCTTGATGTGTGCATTGAACCATGCAATTGTTATCGTGTGTAAAAAGCGAGAAACTTATCTGAGTTGCTTATTTTTCAGTCGATTACTTGGGAAGAAGATAAACTTGGAAAATAAACTAGATTAACTACGCTTCATACAAACATCAGCACTTGCATTGTTCAATGCTCACATCAAGGTCAAATGGCCGTTTCAATCCATGAACACCTTTTTCTGATTCACCCTGTAAATTGCACTTGAACTGATAGTTTAATAATAAAAATAGATAAACTGGACCTGTGAGGGGATGTTCAGGAATTTATTCAGACTTTACCGCAATTTCTTTGTGGACCCCTGATTTTGTATTAACACTTTCCACACTGCTTTTAGTTTACCATACATACATGTATACCAAACAGGTTTATTTTAGAAACCTTTCCAAACTTTTAAAGTATATCACAAGAATTACTGAACCAATTGGCATGTTTGTACTTAGTTTGATGAATTTCTCATGGTGATTCCAAATATGGTGATGAATTTCAATAATGTTGACATTTTTATTTATTTTGTGACGTGTTGGAATGTCGTCTGCAGACGCCTGCCGCATGATGTTGAAAAGTGCCTGAAGCTTATCGGAATGTTGACACGAGCATCCCTCCCCAGTACCCCCAATAGGCTCACGCCCTCACCACTCAGAGTCCCCAACACAATCGAAAAGTGTGACGGTTCAGTGACATCATTATCTTTTTACCTTAATCAAAGGTAGATGACCCGATCACATTTTCGTAACACAGAATTATTTCAAACATACGGAGATTTTCATATCATATGAAAGCTCGTATTTTTCTCATCATCTTACTGAAATTTGACGGCCTAAATCGGTATAATTACGGAGAAATCGATGAAATTACGTCGAATTACCGCGAATGGTGGTAACCACCGATATACTTTGTGTACTACTCAATGGGTACAGTTCACAGCATCTTGTGAGTCTAAAATAAGAACCATTAGACCTATGCAACTCAAACTTTGGAACACGACTTTTTTAAGGATGACCTTTCATGTAGAATAGAAAACTTCAAGTTGAAAATCGGAACATCTACATTTAATAGACAATGTATTTTCCGATGGACCCAAAATGGAAATGTAATGTGTACCACTTTACTTTGGGTAAAACAACCCAGAAAAAAGCAAAGGAATAATTCGCAGAAAATGTATCACTTATCAACAAAACTCCCGGAAAGAAAATATGTTTTTTTCTTCTGACGAGCTGCGACAGATAAATCTCATTGTTTTCTGCGACGTATAAGCACATTAGCAGAGCCGATAGCACTGGCTGTAAATTGATACGTAATTGAAAGCACCAGACCTTGTTGTTAGTCGGATGGTTTAAAGGGTAACACACATCCCGTACTGAAGGCATTTTATAATTATAAGGGTTATTCTACGAAAGGGGGCAAGAGCATGGATTTGTTGTCACTTAATGGAAAATAACTCCCTTAAGAATTAATATAGATGAAGTGCAAACACTTAATCATCAACGGAGAGGAAGATCATCTGCATCACCAAACCCGTCCCCTAGAAGACCTAGCGGCGTACCATAAGGATTGCAGTCGACAGCCGGTTACGATACTAACTCTATTGAATATATTTTACCTGAAACTGAAAAGTGTAACGAAAAAAAAATCGCTGGTGTTGGCGTGTAATTTTTATGTCGTAAACGTAATTGGCCTTGGTGTTGAAATATGTTCATTCTAGTGCTGTGTATGGTCAACATTCACAATTAGTAGGGTTATCTATAAGAGAAACATCTAGTTTGAATCCAAATGATTTTTGTAAGCATTCAAACTTAAAGCAATGTATAATTAAAGATAACCACGCCACTTCACCATTAAAATGCAATAGAGTCTGAGAAAATCTGACAAACAGAAACAAGATACTCAATGTTATTATAAAAGAACGAAACTGAATGCCATCAATATATATGATATTAATGGTTCATGTGTATATGCTAACTCTTATTACAATGTCAGGTATCATCTAATAGATATCAATAGTATCATCCATTATGTGAAATGCGAACATACATACAGGTTTATAGTTTCATATTTCAATAGAAATATCCTTGGCATTAATGGGGTTATGAATGAAAAGACAAATAATAAAATCAGTGTGCTATAAAAACAACATTTAGCGGTCTTCAAGAAGGGGGTGTTGGGGATGGGGGGGGGGGGGGGGGGGGGGGGGACCTTTCATGTCGACAAGACGAAAACTGTAGATGGCGCCTTAAGAAATAACCGAGGATTACAGAGGGCAAAGTGTTACCATTTCTCTATATTGATCTGGTGGCGTTTGTTTAAAAAAAATTATACTGTTTGAATAAATGAATACAAATAATTATGTGTTTACAAAAAATATATATACAAAGATCACATTTCTTTCTCCGTTGAATTTACATGCAGTCGGCTATATTGATTAATTTATCTGGGAGATTTCGTAAATGCTAATGTGTCAAATATATATTATATTGCATCGTTAAATTGTATCAAGTTTATATACCGTATTCAATATTGCTGTAATACGCAGTAATCGCGCCAGCCATTAACCTTAACCGTCCTCATTCTTACATATCACCACAGTGATTGGTTCTCTCGTAGCGATATCGATTGGCGAAACAAATCTAAGCTGACTTTTCAGTTAGGTGCCGGATTTTCACGCGGGTTCGATCACCGACGCGTGCGCATCCTATCACCTCTCAACACACACATACGAGTACATGTAGTTCAACCCATTTTCACCCTTATGTTGTATTCCCTAACACCAATCGGGGAGTTACGGTTAATATATATAATCATATTTACTGGGCCCCAGTATTGAATTCGATGTGGCAGCTCATGCCGGAAGAAATGTCCCAACATACTCGTTCATTTGACTAAGGTCACTATCACTGCACTGTCAAGTGTGCTATGGTTGATCGATAGAGAACTTTATTAGACAGACGCGATTATGACAAAGCTGTAATCCGTATATAAGTTCGTATCGTTGGGACTTTAATCAAGAAATGCCGGGAAAATATTGTCATCTCCTCTATCACACGTCGCTGTGCGTGCGTTAAGGTATGTAGGCTGTTAGTTTCGAGGTCATCATAAAACAGGCATCGACCTTGAAGCTGAGAATTTGCGCAGTCCAATAATATTGTAATCTCCTCTATTACACGTCGCTGTGCGTGCGTTAAGGTATGCCGAAGGTGAACTTTGGCTGTTAGTTTCGAGGTCATCATAAAACAGGCATCGACCTTGAAGCTGAGAATTTGCGTAGTCCAATAACTCTAAACACAGGGGGTGTGACCTATATTAACCTCGGTACCAGACCCCGGTAAACACTATATCAGGGATTCACCATTATTCTTTAAGTGGGACTGTAGGATGTTGGCTTCAGGTAGAATATTTATTAGCCTCAAGGCGAGTCCATGGCAGGTAGTACATGTAGTAAGAGCTTACTACCTGCCATGGTATTTCTTTTGGGTTGGGTGGGCAAAGTTTGGTTTTTTATTTATCAGTATTATAGGCGAAGCTTTTTGTGCCGGTATTTTATAACAAACTTCCTACAACCCTCACCCCCTTGAAGTCTAATGGAATATTCAGCTTTACAAATAAATTACACGCGTACAAGAAATCAGGATATGTGGCAACAGTGTTGATGGAATGTTTAGAAGCCATAAAGCAAATAAACACTTGAAGTTGAAGACAATAGCCAGACAATCGGTATGGCTTACCGAATTGACTACATATCACAAAATGCGCCCAACACCGCAGAAAAAAAGCGATGGTGGTCTACATGCGTTCTTGAAACATTCATAGGCAGATTGGCTGCACGTACAGCTATCATATTTGATTTAGATCAGTATGATTCTTTACTATTGCCATTTATACTTCTGTATATTGATTGCATATTTTATCATTTTATTTTATTTTTCATAATTGTATTTTATAGCCAAATTCGCCAAGTTAGTACGCTAGTACAGTTGGGCGCATGGGTATAGCAACACTGATTGTATCGATTGTAGTCAATTAATAGTCCTGATACTCGAGCCGACGAAATTGACTCATACACAAAACGCGCCCACATTAATTTCGATCTTTATGATTGTTATTAATGTTTATATTTCTGTATACTTCTGTATATTGTTTCCATATTTTATGATTTTATATTATTTTACTTTTATTTTTCATAATTGTAAATATTTTATCGGCTGAAATCGCCAAGTTGGCGTACAGTTGGGCGCATGGATATAGCAACACTGAATGTATCTATAAAGTACTTACAATTATCATGATTATGAACATTGTCACGCGCGAGAAGCTATCACCATTTTGGCCCGGGGGGGGGGGGGGGGGGGGGGGGGGTACTTAATTAATGACTAGATTGTCATCGCGCACGGGAAGCTACAGCCATTCTTGCCGGGGGTGGGGCACTCATATGCCGTATCTACGAAGGCTTATATGTTAGCACAGCAAATATTTGAAGGTCTATAAGAATAGTCTTAGAAATTCGGAACTTAGCTGGTATTTTTTTATTGATTGACAAAAAAACAAAAACACTACGAAACCAGTCCCAACTGAATGGCAAAAAATAGGTTAAAGGCTGTTTTTCTCAAGAAAAAAATATATAGGTCTCAAGAACTGGGGTTTTTCCTCCTCAATCCAGTCATTCATTGTTGTCAAGGCCTAACAGTTATGGGTATAGTTCACAGCATCTTGTGCGTCTAAAATAAGACTAACCATTTAGAGCTATGCAACCCCGTATGCAACTCAAACTTTGGAACACCACTTTTATAAGGATGACCCGTTTCATGTAGAATAGAAAACCGTTTCAAGTTGAAAATCGGAACATCTACCTTTAAGATAAGAAGGCGCGCTATCATTGAATCATTGAATTAGTTGTTATCACTTAATTTTGAGAACAAAATCCAATTCAAATTTTGCTGTCTATTCAGCTGTATATGGTCATATTTTTTAACCAGAGCTCAATTGTGTTGCACTAGCACGGAGCGGCAGACGGGAGTATGCAGAACTGAATTCTACCTTAACTTTTTGGTAAAGATCGTTAGTGTCAATTCCACGTGGTTTATAGAACCGAAGATGTATCTTTAATAGTGACATAATCAGCCCGTAAGAAGGGGGGGGGGCGATGGTGGCCCCCCTTTGAAAATCTTCCCCGGAAAATTTGTACACAGATGAAAAATTTCGCGCGCTACGCGCGCATTTGTCTTCCCAAAATGCAATATTCTTTGCTACAAGCTTGTTTAGAGCCAAAATGTACCTCGATCGTGCAAAAAATAGGTGCAAATTCGAAAAAAAAAAATGAAAACGCCCCACCCCCCCTTTGAAAAAAGTGTCTTACGGCCCTGACATTAGAACATTTTAGACCCCGTGCCTACCGAGAGAGAGAGAGAGAGAGGGGGGGGGGGGGGGGGGGCGGAAGTATGCAGACCTTAAAGATCATTAATGTCCGTTTAACACTTTCCACGCGGCATGCGTCTGTAGACGACATTCCAAAAGTTTAAAAAAATGTCTAAAAAATAACAGATTGTATCACTTTTCCACGTGGAGATGTATCTTTACTAATGACATTTTAGAACATTGGAGACCCCAAGTGCCTTATTGAGATGGGGGGGGGGGGGGGGGGGGGCGGAAGTATGCAGAATGAATTCAACCTTAAATCATGTAAATATTTAGTAAATATCATTAGTGTCAACACTTTTCCACGCGGCATGCGTCTAGACGACATTCCAAAAGTTCACAAAATGTCTAAAAATAACATATTGTATCAATTCCACGTGGAGATGTATCTTTACTAATGACATTTTAGAACATTGTAGACCCCATGCCGTACCGAGAAGGGGGCGGAAGTATGCAGAACTTAATTCAACGTTGAATATTTAGTAAAGATCATTAGTGTCATTAACACTTTCTACGCGGCATGCGTCTGTAGACGACATTCCAAAAGTTCACAAAATGTCTAAAAATGACATATTGTATCAATTCCACGTGGAGATGTATCTGTACTAATGACATTTTAGAACATTGTAGACCCCGTGCCGTACCGAGAAGGGGGGGGGGGGGCGGAAGTATGCAGAACTTAATTCAACGTTAAATATTTAGTATCATTAGTGTCATTAACACTTTCTACGCGGCATGCGTCTGTAGACGACATTCCAAAAGTTCACAAAATGTCTAAAAATGACATATTGTATCAATTCCACGTGGAGATGTATCTGTACTAATGACATTTTAGAACATTGTAGACCCCGTGCCGTACCGAGAAGGGGGGGGGGGGGGGGAGCGGAAGTATGCAGAACTTAATTCAACGTTAAATATTTAGTATCATTAGTGTCATTAACACTTTCTACGCGGCATGCGTCTGTAGACGACATTCCAAAAGTTCACAAAATGTTTAAAAAGGACATTGTATCAATTCGATCCACGTGAAGATGCATCTTTACTAATGACATTTTAGAACAGTATAGACCCCGTGCCATACCGAGAGGGGGTGTGGGGCTGAAGTATGCAGAACTTAATTCAACCTGAACTATTTAGTAAAGATCATTAGTGTCAATTCTACGTGGTTAACTACCGGTTCTGGCATGTAATAACAATGTAACAAACCACCTTTATGGAAACTGAAGTAATAAAACATGACCATTTACAAATACAAACCAACATTCGATCTAAACAGTACTTACCTTTCAAACGGTGTTATGCATATGACTGTGGTCCATCATGACAATTAGACAAAAATATTAACATTTGTTTTTACTTGTAGCACACACAAATTCCTTAATTGCAATATTGTTCTTGTAAACAGATTTAGAATATAGTTATAAGCTATAGTTTAATTAGCTCCATCATAGCAAGATATATTCAGCTCATTATCAATCCGCGCACAAAATTTATCCAAGCCTATAAGAACGATTTTTGCAAACAAAACAACAAAAATGCAAGTATTTTAATTGCCTACTCTTCCAAATTCAATCATATGTAAACAGTTTTCGCCAATTTGGAACTAAGAAAACTATAGCACTCAACAATAATCGCAGAAGGAATATATCCTAGATATTTCGTTTTTAATGAACAAACTACAAATGTTTTTATAGTAAAGATATTGTATGCACAGGCTGAAAAAGTAGGCAATACGGAAAGCTCCTTGCTGGGAAATTTGAGCATTTGGAGGGAAAATGTGGTATTTGGAGGGAAATGTCACTCTTTCATTAAGAAATGCATTCCATTTTGGAGGGAAATTTGGAATCGCTTGCCGGGAAAAAAACATTTTTTTCAGGCCATGATTGTATGTGTGCATAATAAACATTGTTCGGCAAACAAATAGCATACACTTTGTTTATATCCTACAAATATTGTCCCACTTTCACTTTACATAACCCACATCCACGTAAATGCGCCAATTAAAAATACATCTACAAAAATTGAAAATAATATTAGCTTTGTAAATATGTCATATCCATCAATTCAATGTTTTAATAACCATGTTTATGCACCAAATTCAGTAAAACAGCATACCCCACGGTAACCTTAATATTCAATGGGGACATTATCACTCATCTCATTATATCAATCCGTCTGAAATCTGATAAAGACTGTTCCCCTTACAAATATACAACTCTATTCACTAACAGGGCCAGTCAGGTTTTGTTCAAAATCTCAAACCACAAACCCCGAGAACCGCAAAAACCGAGAACCGCGAAAGCCGAGAACCGCTCTAGTGTTGGAAATTGTAACCATTGCATTTACAAATGAACAATGTTGTGCTATATAAGGTAAAGTGACGTGCCGAGCGAAGCTCGCGCGCGGAGTGCCTATCTCTCTTTCTTTGGCGTTTAGGCCAGACTCCTCTTTTTGTAATTTTTGCTCTGGGGGTTCGCCCCTCCTCCCGCACAACGAGTCTGTTTAACCTTCCCAACATGAATTAATGCTGGTACCCGTTTATACACCTGGGTAGAGAGAAGTAATTGCGGTAAAGTGGCTTACTCATTAAAACAATACGCTGGCGGTAAAGGACTCGAACCCACAACCTTTTTATTGTGGAGCGAGAATGTATCCGTTGGACCACACTTGCTTTTGTGCTATTATTGCACATAATTCCCATTTTTTCAAACCAATTATTCATGACAATGTTAACCAGATCTCGGTATAGTAGCCGATTTGGGCTACTTTTCAAAAGAATAAATGATGATGTTATGTTGGTGCGTTTCAGTTAATTAAAAGTCCTTTCAACAATTATAGGTTTGGGCTTCCCGGCTACTTAACAATTACAATTAGGTGTCTTAAAGCATTTATGGAGGCCGTAGTCGCAGATGGATGCAGAACTTGAGAACTTGAATTCAATTTGAATATGAATTCAATCTTAAATAGTTTGAAACAATATTCAGTGTTAACTGCACGTGGCTTTGAACTGGTGATGTATTTTTAATTAACTTGTTCACCAATGCACCAATGACGGGTAGCTGAAGAATAGCGCTACCTCGCTAGTAACTGAGGCGTAACCCAAAATGTTGAGAGCGCCAATACGGGGTAAGCTACTAGGCTAGTAACTGGCGGGTAATTTACGCTAAATGTTATACCTGACCGGACCCAAGAGTAAGTTGGGGCATAACGTTTTATGCCACAAGTCAGTCGATTCTAGCAGTAGCGTACATTTGTTGTGAACATTGGAGGGGATGGTTCGCTGATGCTGAAGGACCAATTGCGCTTGCATGCCCAGGTGGTGTCTATTTGAAGTAGAATGTGACCCCTCATAAGATGAAAGATTTTGTATTTTTGAAAATCCATTCATGCAATTTGGTGATTTTTTTAGTCAAAACTTAAATCACAACTCCTTTTGCCATTCAAACACTATTCGCACCGACTTTGGGTCATATTTTAACCAAAATGTACTAATTGTCCAAGGATCTTAAATAATGACTAAATAAATAAATTTATTTTTGTTTTTATTAATTAAAAACTGATAAAGCCAAGTGTCAACATTATTTTGAGTGGAAGAAGAAAAAAAAGCATATCGTGCCGTGCGTGGTCTGGGGATCGAACCGGGGTTCTGCGTTTAACAAGCGAAGGACAAGGTATCCACGCCACGGAAGTATTTGTGTTAAGAGATGTGTTATAATTGTATATAATTGTTTCCATTGGGTGCTTGTGTTTATCATTAAAAGTGTGCTTTTTGGTGCAATGTTTGTATGTGCCCTCGCCCAAAATATGTTTGTAATGTCATGATAGTCCTTACTTTTGAAAAAGCGGTAAACAAACTTCGAAATGTTTGGCCATAAAATGGCATCATTTTTTTTCTCCGGATCGCAGGCCGACTCCACGTGATTATTGATTTACACTCACCTATGACCTAGCGAGTGACGTCAGAATTTTACATTAAACTATAGGTTAACACTTGGCATATGCGCCAATTAATTTTGTATATGTTCACAACAAATTTACGCTACTGCTAGAATCGACTGACTTGTGGCATAAAACGTTATGCCCCAACTTACTCTTGGGTCTGGTCAGGTATAACATTTAGCGTAAATTACCCGCCAGTTACTAGCCTAGTAGCTTACCCCGCATTGGCGCTCTCAAAATGTTAGGTTACGCCTCAGTTACTAGCGAGGTAGCGCTATTCTTCAGCTACCATTGGTGCACTCGGCCGATTGCCTGTTCAATATGGTATAATAATTTGACAATTTGTCACGCACATAATGAATGTGATATAAACACACATAACTGATTAATGTCTGTTACATGTTTTGATTTCATATGGCAGCATACATTTTATGTTTTATATTATAATATGTTATGACAGCTTTATCATACTACACCTTACATATACATGTAATGCAGTACATCGAAAGGGTTCACATTACGAGAAAGTTACTAGCTTTACAGTTATAGAGTGATTTTCAACAATTAGTACAAATGTCACCACCATTTTCAATTTTATCTGCTGCAAAAAAGCTGAGTACAATGGTCAAATGTCAATCACGGTGTACGCACACATTTGTTAATGGCCGTTACCATGCCATCATCATGCTCAAAAATCAGTGTTGGCTTCAAATTTGATGCGGTCTAGCTTAAAGTGACCACTATAAAGGCGTGCCGATATCTGGACGTGTGCGAACTAAATTGGGTTATTAATCCTGTTTACCAGGGCATCGTTATCATTTTGCTGGTAGGTATGGGTATGATCAGGGTTCATATAGTCGGTTGATTACTCTATGATCCTCTAAAGGTTATTCATATGCATCGCTCGTTCGATACGCAGCATGTATTAAAAGTTATTTGCATCTATCAGAAAACGTTCCTGACTAGGTGATTTTATGCTGGCTAAAAGTCAAAATCAATGA